>CM060687.1:195757067-196099567 GCA_030686995.1 Artemisia argyi | reverse complement strand
CTAAGACCACATGTTGTCCATTTAGGATGTCTAAAAAAGTAATGATACGTCTATTTGCTTAAAGCATGTTACTAAGACCACATGGGGTGTTATGGGCTGAAATTAGACCACTCTAGGTCCTCATGAACATAAAGCTTATAACTTGAAGTGTAGTTAGTGCATATCATATATTTCGACATGAACATGAACTTGCATAACAAGAATTCATAGCTCAAGTTATAATACTAGTTACTCAACAAAATATCAAGATAAATACCACAATAAGTGGTTTATCTTAGGCACATAAAGACCCGTTTTACTCTTTAAATACGATACTCACCTTACACGCCTTATACACTTTCTCGAGCTCTCAAATAGGTTTCCAAATAACTTTTATTACCTAGGAACACATCATTAACATCGAAGCTCATTTAGAACATGGCTTTCATAAGCTAGAGTTTTGGAATAAATTAGAACATAAGGGAGCATTTAGTTCTACGGATAACTATGAACATAAATTTACTTTTCAATATCTAACACCACAAATTGGTGTTACAACATCCTACTAATATACTCGTCATTCCTCTTATCATAAAACATGTTTTACATAGGTTCTTAGTGATTTCTAAAAATCATAACTTAGCATATTACTTCAAATTTCACCAAAACCCACTTATAATCTCATAACGTGATATTTAGTCATAACCCCATGATGGGTACCATTTAAACTCAACTTTAAGAACTTAGTAACAATTCATACCTCGAATTGATATGTGTGAATGCTAGAATTCGCGTCCCTAACCCTTAATATGTTAATTCCTTAGGTCAATCTTGTTTAAAACTAGGTAGAAAACGAAACCCTAATCGCCTTGATGCTCTTGACAGTGTGTGACGTTGGGGTGGTGATGATTTTTTTTTTTTTTTTTTTTTTTTTTTTTTTTTTTTTTTGTGATTGATGCGTGGGAATCGCAACAGGCTTTACCTCTCGAGGGATCTCGAGAAGCTTACAACCCCCACCAGGCAGTGTACCTGATCGTTGTAGTATAGTATAGTGACAAGTACCGGGGGATTGATCGTTCAGCTTAGGAATAGTGTCGCTAGGATTAGAAAACCTAATTAATAGTTCTAAAGGTGAGGGATGATTATTTTTGTATTTTTATATTTTTATGAAAGCAAGTAAAATCTCGGGTTTTAGAAGAGTGGGCGGAATTAGTTGCTATTCAACTAACCCAAAACTAATATATATTCAAAATAAAATACTGAAAATGAAATTAAACTAAATTATACTAAGGTTGTGAGCAGTGATTGGAGAAATTGTGTTTACTTAGACTTCACTACTCCCTAGATATCTTTTACACGTTAATTACTTGTTATACTTGTATGGATGACGGATTGTATTCCTTAATACCATTCGTGGGGTGGCATACATAACTCCCCAACTCTATGAGCTCTTATCTCCTCCTACACCATGACCCAGCACAACTATAGGGATTGTAAACAGTGGCTCATGCATTAAATACAACCAATAAAGACCTAGTACGCCTCGGTTCATGTTTCTTAAGACGTTCAAGCATGTTACCATTTGGAGATCTGCCAGTTTTCTTAAGCCTAACATATAAAATCATTCATCCAAGACAAGAATAGACAAGTAATCAACACATAATCAACATCTAGGTTTCATTAGATCTAAGCAAACACAAAAGAGATCTAGCCTAGCATAATGGAATTGAGACAAGAACAAGATATAAACAACCAACACATAGACATATTGATTGAATTAGAAGAACACTTATCTCAATTACAATGCAAGGTATCAAGGGTTTGGAACCCTTGAAAAACCTGTAAAAGATACACCAAATTCGTCTTTAGGGTTTCACCAAAACTTCTCTCTCTTTTAATGAAAAAACTAGAAAACTATATATAGGAAAACCGAGGTGACGGCGTCAAGAGCAATGGTGTGACGCCGTCATCTCGCCGCCAAACACTTTCTCGGACGGCCTTGATCTACTTATGACGGCCTCTGTGACGCCGTCACCAACCACGGTATTTTATTCTTGGTACTTTGACGCCGTCAGGATGACTTTTGACGCCGTCATCAACTACGGTATTTTATTCTTGATGTCTGACGCCGTCAGGGTATAACTCTTGACGCCGCCACTTAGTGTTTTCAGCATGGAAAATTGATACTTTGCCGTTTTCTTCACTTTTATGCTCCAAAAACGTCCAAAATAGCTTCTTTTCCAGAATTCACTCTCCAAACACCTAAAATCACAAAATGAACGATTTAGGGTAATATTTGATCAAATAAAGTCGGATTCGGGCTTAAATGACCCCCTAAAAACGGATCATTTTTCGCCTCATCATATACCCTTACACTTGAGATTTGCTTGTCCTCAAGCAAATGAGCTTTTATTCTACTCAAAAAACAAGTTAGGGGTCATTTAACACTAATATAAAAGTAATTACAACAAATAATCGTTCCACTAAAGACCAATAGACAAGCACGGAGGTCATACACAAGCACCTCACAAATAATGTTTAGATACTCACATCTCTCGGGTGTAATAAAGTAATATAACATTATTGAAATGGAAGATATCTCTCACTACCTGTCATAGCAAAATAGATTACCGTAGGCTTGGGAAAGGATCAAACCTCCACCACATGGCGTAAGCACCTAGGATAAACTATCAAAGAGGTCTTTTAAAGGGTTGTAACGTTAGGTATAGGGACATGAATTACACGGTTTTGTTGGATAAAGGAAGTTTTACTGGTGGCGAGTTAACAATCTTGGTTAATTACATGTACAAGATGGCGTTGCTAAGCCAAGACTAGACTCGACTTAAGCTAATAAATGAAAAATAACAAAAACATAAAATGAACATAGAATAAAAATGGGATGGTAGTCCGTATGTTTTTTCTCTTTTTCTTTTCTATTTTTTTTTTTCTTTTTCTTAATTTTTTTCGATTTTTTTTTTTTTTTTTTTTTTTTTTTGCATACACTCTTACCCTACCATCCAAAATAATACATCATAGGGGTATTAGCGTTCCCCTTACACTTGAATCTTTACATACTTTACATTTAACTATTCTAATGACTCGAATTAAGAAAATCAAAACACTTGGAGCACTTTTAAGATTAACGTACATATGGGGGTAATAATATGATGTTCTTCCCCATTACTCCATAAAATAAGTACTTACCCATGAGTCTCAATCGTCCCAAAACAATATGTACAAGGATATGACTCGACTTAGCAACCATGTAATCAATTAGAAAGTTAACTTAGGGTTTAACAAATAACAATAATGCACTAAAAATGAGCGCATACACAGAAGGCTAAGGCGATTTGGGTGTACATTTAAGTGGGGTGTAACAAATTCTTCCTTTAAGTAAGATGCTTAAAGTTAGAAACGAAAAGATAGGCTCGGAGGGGTGTACTAGGGGTTTCGTGTACTAAAAATGAGTACAACGCTAAGGGTGTGGGAAAAATTAGTTGACTTAACTAGCCAAGTAATATGACTTAAATGGTCAAGTAATTATGATACGGGTTTAACACAAGGGTGATCCTAATGCCTCTTATCATGTAGTAAATCCTACCACACGAATGTAGTCTCACTAGCGGTCTCGGGATGCATCACTAACGCAAGTTCTAGAATCTAAATGCTACCGGTACACTCATAAGCACCAATAATGAATGCTTTTCCTATCAAATCTAAAGGCGAACCTCACATTTTTGGGTGGAAAATTTTTCTGAATATACGGTTATGTGCTAGTCATACAACCTCCTATCCATGAGATGCTTGTTATGGCTAAAGTTTCACTCCTAAATGTTGTAAAAAATTTTAAATTTGGCGCTAAAATTACACTAACAAGTATTTCTCATAGTTTTATTACACATCTACTATCAAACAAAACAACCTCAAGCGAAAGTGCATATGTAAGGTATCATCTTTTTACCCTCCCCTTACACTTAAGATGAACATTGTCCCCAATGTTCAAGTAAAGAATGTAAAAGTGAAAAAGTAAAGAGAATGAAATCAAATACTCCCCTGATTCGCTGGGTATGGATTATAGGTTGGCCAGGTTAAATCTTCCTCCAAGAAAATGAACAATCAAAGCTTCCCTTCCAGAATATAAATCATCTTCTTGTCATACATAACCTGTAAATCCTGACAACAATAGACAAGACAACCTCGCGTAAAATCGGCGGCATCCTATATAAGTTACTAAATCCTAGAAAACAAAGTAAGATATAATGCTTGTGGAATGAAGTTTGCAGATTTCCTGGAGATTATAAAACTTAATAATTCACAAAAACCATAAGACTCCGTTAGAAAAACAAAACCGGTAAAATTTCCAGATTTTTAACTCCTGACGCCGTCAAGAGTAATACTCTGACGCCGTCAGAATGGACCTGCAGAAATTCTTATGTTAAGTTTCCGGAAAATTTCTGGAAAAAACTTTGTCCTACTTCCTGGAAAATCCTGCAAAACTTCATTATGACTCAATACAAGCATTTGACTCTAACAAATACGAATATACATATTCATTTAATATTGTGGAGAATCATGATCGGTTTGTTTCTTAAAAACATATTTGGGGTTTCCCCTTACACTTATCTTTTTACAAAAATACCTTTAGGTTGAAGTTAAGACTAGGCCAAACAACATAATAAAGTATTTCCACATTTTAATTGAGAAACATAATCAACCAACAATAAAAATAAAACATGCATACGGAAGCAAATAACTATCAAACAAAATAAAATCACACAAAGCATGGGTTGCCTATCAAGAAGCGCTTTTCTTTATTTACGAGTCTTGTAGCTAGACTCAAAGTCATGGGTTATCACGTGATCTCATCATTGGTTCCACTCTCTAGGTCGTCTTCTAAACCAGTTTTGTATTCCGGAACTAGTTGCAAGCACTCTTTGTAGAAACCAAGCATCCTATTTCTAACATACTCTACTCCTCTACGTCTATCCTCCTCATTCCTATAATAAGCCGCTTGCTTATGTTCCTTTTCGAAATTAGAGAGAAGGCGGTATTGTTCGATCTTGTAGGGCATTTGATAAGCAACCTCATCATTATCTTTCTTGAACCTAACTATCCCAAAAGTCGGATCATAACTCATCCTAGTGGCCTCAACAAATGGTTTCCCGAATATTATTTGGCTTAGGCAAGCATCTATCACCGGACGAGTGTCTTCCACTATCATAAAATCAATCTCATAGGTGAGATTCCCTATAATCACATGTACTCCCTTAACTCTTCCTGCAAAATTACTTATCCAATTTTTACCGGGCATCATCCTAAAATTGAGTTGCTTCTTCATCACCCAATTGTAATAGGTTCTAGTCATGATGTTCACGGGGGATCTAAGGTCGATGTAAGCTTTCCATATATGCATGTGCCCGATATTACATGGGATGTTAATGTTAGAGGGGTCTCCCATTTTGATCAGGGGGTCGCCAAAGATATATGTTTTCTCGGGACTATCGAATAAATCCTTATGGTATTCCCGTTCTTCCTCGGTTGGCAACTTATCAAAGTATTCCTCTATAGGTTCTACCTCCTCTAATTCCTCATCCTTATTAACCTCAACTTCCCTACTCTCATCCTTACTATCGGCTTCTACTCTAACTTCATCCTTGTCACTCTCCTCTATCCCCTTATCTATCGGCTTAATGGTGACAACATTGACAAAGTGGACATGTTTGGATGATGAGGGGTCCTTAATTTGGATTCCACTATTGGTGTCCCTAGTGTCCTTCCTAGGTGTGATTAATGTTTGGTTGTTGAGGGCTTTCAACAAGTTGTCAATCTTGTTGGTCATCTCCGTTTGTTGTTGGTTGAATTCATTTTCGAACCTAGCTATGCGGTCTTCTTGAGATGCCATGAATTTTGACATCAATCCTTCAAGATTGTTGGTACTACCATAGTTGTTAGAAGGATTGTTGTTGAAAGTACGGTTGGATGGTGGACCGTTTGGTTGGTAACGATTAGGCGGATTGGAAGAATTGGGTTGATTTTGTTTCCACCTAAGGTTTGGGTGATTTTTCCATGAGGGGTTGTATGAATCACCGTATGTGTTTGGCTCAGGCTTGAAAGTGTACCACTTATCTCCCGCTTCGTCGGTACGCGTGGATGCGTAGCCCGCAAAAGCTGTTCCGGGGAGTTCCACACAATCACGAGTGTCATGGGGACCACTACATAATTCGCATGAAGAAGTGATTTTGTTCACTTGGCTTGAATGCTTCGGAGCTTCGTAAGATTTCATGAGAAACTTGACTTGGTCCTCAAGTTCCATGATCCTACGGTCGGGAGTGCTAGAATTATTCGAAGGCAAAGATATTGCCTTGACCGTTTTGTTCAAATCACGGGGATCATTCCAACTTTCGTTGTCATAGAGAGCAAGATCCTCTATGAGTTCCCATGATTGTTCCGCACTAAGATCACGTAGCTTACCACCGGCCGATTGGTCAATGGTTCGCCTCGTGGAGATGTCGATATGGTCATAGAAGATTTGGACTTGGAGCCAAAGATCTATGCCATGATGAGGGACTTTTTGGAGTAAGTCCTTGAAATGAGTCCATGCTTCATAAAGAGATTCATTTTGACGTTGTTGGAACATCAAGATGTCATTCCTAAGCTTAGTAGTTCTCCCCGGTGGGAAAAATTGAGCAAGGAAACGAGTGGTGAGATCATCCCATGTGGTGATGGATCCTGCGGGTAAACGCTCAAGCCATTGACTAGCTTGATCCCGTAGAGAGAATTGGAATAGGCGTAAACGGGTAGTCTCTCTAGTTTCAACACCTAAGTCTATGGAATCTACGCTTTTGAGGAAGTCCTTAAGGTGTTGGTTTGGATCTTCGGAACGAAGTCCATGGAATGCACATCCGCTTTGCACCAACCGGATGGTGTCGGATCGCAAGGGGGTCACATTGTCTCTGGTGAGCTCAATGGTGTTTCGGTAGCCTTGGTGGCTAGGTCGGGAATACTCTCCTAAGGTTCGGGGCCTAAGGGGTTCTAATGGTGGGTTTTGTTGTGGTGGGATGATGGGTTCAAAGATGTTACCACCTTCCATGATGTCGGATGGTAAAGAGTTACGAACAAAGGCACGAAGAAATAAGATAGACTAAAGGAGACCTAAAAAATAAAAATAAAATCTTACTAGAAAGGAATCTAGCAAGTAGACCTAATAAAAAGAAATCCTAACCTAGACAATAACTATTCCCCGGCAACGGCGCCAAAAACTTGATGCGTGGGAATCGCAACAGGCTTTACCTCTCGAGGGATCTCGAGAAGCTTACAACCCCCACCAGGCAGTGTACCTGATCGTTGTAGTATAGTATAGTGACAAGTACCGGGGGATTGATCGTTCAGCTTAGGAATAGTGTCGCTAGGATTAGAAAACCTAATTAATAGTTCTAAAGGTGAGGGATGATTATTTTTGTATTTTTATATTTTTATGAAAGCAAGTAAAATCTCGGGTTTTGGAAGAGTGGGCGGAATTAGTTGCTATTCAACTAACCCAAAACTAATATATATAAAAAATAAAATACTGAAAATGAAATTAAACTAAATTATACTAAGGTTGTGAGCAGTGATTGGAGAAATTGTGTTTACTTAGACTTCACTACTCCCTAGATATCTTTTACACGTTAATTACTTGTTATACTTGTATGGATGACGGATTGTATTCCTTAATACCATTCGTGGGGTGGCATACATAACTCCCCAACTCTATGAGCTCTTATCTCCTCCTACACCATGACCCAGCACAACTATAGGGATTGTAAACAGTGGCTCATGCATTAAATACAACCAATAAAGACCTAGTACGCCTCGGTTCATGTTTCTTAAGACGTTCAAGCATGTTACTATTTGGAGATCTGCCAGTTTTCTTAAGCCTAACATATAAAATCATTCATCCAAGACAAGAATAGACAAGTAATCAACACATAATCAACATCTAGGTTTCATTAGATCTAAGCAAACACAAAAGAGATCTAGCCTAGCATAATTGAATTGAGACAAGAACAAGATATAAACAACCAACACAGAGACATATTGATTGAATTAGAAGAACACTTATCTCAATTACAATGCAAGGTATCAAGGGTTTGGAACCCTTGAAAAACCTGTAAAAGATACACCAAATTCGTCTTTAGGGTTTCACCAAAACTTCTCTCTCTTTTAATGAAAAAACTAGAAAACTATATATAGAAAAACCGAGGTGACGGCGTCAAGAGCAATGGTGTGACGCCGTCATCTCGCCGCCAAACACTTCCTCGGACGGCCTTGATCTACTTATGACGGCCTATGTGACGCCGTCACCAACCACGGTATTTTATTCTTGGTACTTTGACGCCGTCAGGATGACTTTTGACGCCGTCATCAACTACGGTATTTTATTCTTGATGTCTGACGCCGTCAGGGTATAACTCTTGACGCCGTCACTTAGTGTTTTCAGCATGGAAAATTGATACTTTGCCGCTTTCTTCACTTTTATGCTCCAAAAACGTCCAAAATAGCTTCTTTTCCAGAATTCACTCTCCAAAAACCTAAAATCACAAAAGGAACGATTTAGGGCAATATTTGATCAAATAAAGTCGGATTCGGGCTTAAATGATCCCCTAAAAACGGATCATTTTTCGCCTCATCTGTGATCTCCTGATGTTTAAGTAATCTTATACTTGTGTTATAAAACAAGTTTTGAGGTTAGAAAAAGTTAGTTCTCTCCCGAAATTTGGTGGATACTGACATTTGGCACCCTTGAGCATGGAAAGGTATCGGCACCCAGACAGCCCACAATTAGGGATCTTTTGGACTTGTTTAATTTCAGACAATTAGGACCTGACACGAAAGTATTCCATATTATCAGGAAGCCAGTTGGACATAGCAAATCACCTTTGTTATACAATAAAGCTTTCAGATCATTTGGGTTTTAATGGTGTTTATATACGTTTGTTGGTGGATAATGTAAAGAATTTTCTTGATACTTACTCGTCTACAGATTTCGCGGGGTTCAGGTTGTGTCTTGATCTTTTTTTATTAGAGCTAGTGTTTCAGTCATGTATTTTTAAAATTATTGATGGGAACGTAGTTAAGGAAATTATTTTAATAAGGCAACATTATTTGAAATTTAATGCGGGAAATTAAAATAATAAAACTTGTCATTTAAACATTTAAATTTAAGAATAAACATTACTTAAATTTTAAGCATTTTAAGTTTAAAAAATGCATATGCATACATTATAAGTAGTACTAGTAGGGTACTCGTGCGTTGCGACGGCGGGTACCTAAAATAAATTTAATGGCACCAAGTATCTAGTAGCATGTCCGTCACGGGCAGATAATTAATATATCAAATGCTTAACGATATCTTATAAAGTGCAACAATTGAATAATATTCATTTATTGATGATACTACAAATTCATATGAGGTTTTTATTTTGGAAGCTTATTAGATTATACATTGTGGTTAAATAGTTGTATATTTTGCTGAATGAATAAATTAAATTGTGTATTAACTGTATGTGTTGAATAGTGTATTTTTAGTTTTATTTGTGCTTCAAATACTGTTAAATGATGCTTCTTTACTTGTATTTGCTTAAAAATCTATTTGAAAAAGTCTTAAAAAATTAATAGGAGGGAAGGTGCTAAATAATTTACAAGTAGTTTAAATATATAATAGTTATTGCGATATACAATTTCAATTTCACTTACTTCTTCATAGATTTGGTAGCTTAAAAACGAGCAATGATTGTATCGTTACAAATACCATCTTAATAATCATGCATAAAATTCTCTTATCTAAATAAACTAACCTAACAAGAAGTAACAATTTAACAATAATATTAATCTTTTATATAATAAAGGAAAATCTCAAATGGAGACTTTTTTATTTTCGAAAGCAAAAAGAATGTTTCCTTATTATACAATAATTAAATTATTTTTATTTTTATTTTTACAATAGTTTTAATATAAAAAAATCCTAAATATTTCCTAATTTGGAAAAAAAAAAGGTTAATAAATTCATTTTTACGTATTCCTATGTCAAAAGAAGTAAGAATACACATGTACTTACTAGCTAATCATATGTATAGTTGTGGGCTAAATCGCAATATTGAAGTGAAAAAAACGGAACCACCGGATTTCTCTTATCTTCTACATTCATTCAACACAATTAACGAAACATCACCAAACAATTATTCTATCACTTGCGATTAAAGGTACTCTTATTTATTTTTGGTTTTAAAAAAGTCTTGAATAAATGCTTGCAAAGTTATACGTTTGATGAGGTGTTGATATAGGTTCAGAAAAGTATGTTTGGCCCTTAAAGTATGTTCCTTTCTTATGAATGTTAAACCAATGGAATTGTTTTCTATGTAAGATGTTTATTAAGGATTTATGATAATATAGCTCTTTATCTATTTAGTGCTTAATGTCTTAGTTTTAGAGGCCTGACCATTAATAAGGTTATTTACAACTCATTTTTATCCGCGTTGGTTGTAGTGGTCTCCGTATTTGGCTTGCCTAAAGGTCTTAATTCAAATTTACTTCCAACAGGTACTTCTAAAACATAGCAAAATAATGATACTATTGCATTTGTGCTCAGCTGCTGTGGTATCAATGCATATACTATAACTATTAATTAATGCATTTCGTGCTTGGATTAGCTAATGATATCATCTGATAGGAGGATTCAATGGGTTACTTAATAGTTAATACTACTACTTTTGAAATATATCAAAACTACTACAAAGGTTTATAAATTATAACAGAACTTTGAATTTTCTATTAAGGTCAAACACTTACAGACCGTAGTTCAAATGGGATTATGTTTGTTTTTGCCTGTGCGCTCCTTTCGCATGGGAACAAAGGCTCTATTCACATGATGTATAGGCTCCAAGAAGGTATGTGCTTATTCACATTGTGCCAAAAGTTTAGCAAGTTTGATAACTAAATAGAGGTGGCAATTTCACCCATTTTTATATGAAAAGGTCACTCACGAAGATCTTGAACGAGCGGAAAAGGATTATTAAAAGAGAGATTGCAAAAGTTTCTGGGCATGTCGTGAATGGAGTATAGGATAGCCACAATGTGTGGAAATTAATTGATATAAAAAAGAGAAGGTTTCTACTCATAAAAAATGCATTTACAAATTTTTAACTTCACTACTATTTAATAAGAATCGGGCTTTTGTGCTTAACTTTGTTTCGTAAGCTTAAGGGATTTTGGTTTAATAATCTTCATACATTTCTTATTGGGTCAAAATTATGTTTTAAGTTTACACTAATACATTTTGGCACTTTTGTTAACTAAAGAGTTAACAATGTTACAATAAAACAGTGAGCATGCCAAATTTTTAGGTGTTGTTTCTTTTTATAAAGTTGCAAGGAAATCTTGGTAGTGTGTTGTTGGTTCTTTTTCTAAAGTGGTTGGTTAGTCCCATTAATACCCACCGTTAACTGTCATTGTGCTATTCGACAGTGCAAGAAGGTAACAAGGAGCATAAGTTTCAAAGCATTGCTTAGCTTACCACATGGGATACTTACATCCATTGAACCTCAATAACTAAAACCCATCTTGCTGGGCAAGATTGGATTGATCAGCAACCTATCAAAAGGTTGTTTACAACCATTGGCCATCAAGAACTTAATTCCGTCTTGCAAGTTCATAGATGCAATCCTGAAGGTCAGAGTTGTTATTGACGTCAGAATTGGTGTCTATTAATGCCTATGTGGGTTCATTATTATGTGATTCATGTAGACAAACATGAAAAGCTATTTATAAGATGACTGCATATGTTATAAAATACTACTCAATGTATATCTAAATTCTTCAATAACATGTGGGCAGATTCCGGATTTCATTGCAAATACATGTCACAAAATCTGAATTAATTACTCTGTAAGAGACTAGCTATTGTGACACTCCTTGCTATGCTCTCCGTGCTTATTTGAGGGGTAGTTAATGGAAATGTTTTAGCAGAAAATGAATAGAAACTACTTTAAGCTTATGCAATTGCTGGTGGGAATAGAGCATGAGTTTCTTCAAATAAAATAATTCATTCATATTTTAGAGTGGAAAATATTGTAATGTGGTTTTCAACTACAATAAATCAAACAAGGTTTACTGAAGATAATGGTTTTTGGTAGCATTGGAATCAAATTTGCTATTTTTACACTTGTGAGTATTAGCCGAATAGATTTACTATATCTTTATTTGTATTTGTCTAGTATTAGTTCTCTATTAGTCATTATTAGCCCAACCCATTTATGGTCTTGGGGAATACGTTTTGTATCTGTATAAATATTTGGTTAAGACGTGAATGAAGATTAAGGGGATTACAACATTTAATATGGTATCAGAGAGGGTTTAATTCTATGACCTAATCGGCCGTCATGAGCCGCTGTCTCTCTACCACCCGTCAATTTTCTTCTTAACAACTCTATCCTTCTCCTTCATTCTCCATTATCCGGTACAATAATAATTGTTACCATTTATCTTCTTTCGTAATATTGTTTTTAAAGGAACAATTACAACTCTGTTTTATGTTAACTTTTTTATTCCCCTTACCCTCCCAAAGAATGGCAGCCACGGATGGCATCTATGAAGGTTTGAATTCCTTTGTTTAAACAATATTGTTTTTAATTTGCATATATGGTTCTTTAAATCCTTTGTTTCCTTCGAATTAATTTGCATTTATGAAGGTGGGCACAACTTTTGATGATCCTACCTTATATCGAAGTTTAGTTGGTGCCCTTCAGTATCTTACCTTTACGCGTCCAGATATTTCATACGCAGTTCAACAGGTCTGTCTGTATATACATGACACTCGAGATACACATTTTCATGCTTTGAAACGTATATTACGCTATATTCGTGGTACTATTGATCATGGTATTTAGCTGTATGTTTCTTCTATTGCTTAGCTTATTGTTTATACGGATGCGGATTGGGCAGGTTGTCCGGTCACTCGCCGGTCTACTTCTGGTTATTGTGTTTTTTTGTTGATAATTTGTTATCTTGGTCGGCTAAAAGACAGGTTACGTTATCTCGGTCCAGTGCTGAGGCCGAATATCGTGGTGTTGCTAATATAGTGGCTGAGACAGCTTGGATTCGCAATCTACTACGTGAGCTTCATCACCCTTTGTCTACAACTACTCTTGTCTATTGCGATAATGTTAGTGCCGTATATTTATCGACGAATCCTGTTCAACATCAACGTACGAAACACATTGAGATAGACATTCATTTCGTCCGTGATTATGTTGCTTCGGGTCAAGTTCGTGTGCTTCATGTTCCGTCACGTTTTCAGTATGCTGACATCTTTAATAAGGGTGTTCCTGCTGCATTGTTTCTTGATTTCCGCACCAGTTTGAACGTTCGAAGACCTCCCGCTCTAACTGCGGGGGAGTATTAGCCGAATAGATTTACTATATCTTTATTTGTATTTTTCTAGTATTAGTTCTCTATTAGTCATTATTAGCCCAGCCCATTTATGGTCTTGGGGAACACGTTTTGTATCTTTATAAATATGTGGTTAATACGTGAATGAAGATTAAGGGGATTACAACATTTAATAGTGAGATGGTAGAGAGCCATCTTGGTCATAAATAATGAAGCTAGACTGCTAGAGGTAGAGAGTATATTACTCAGAATCCTTTACATACTATATTTACTTACAAATGGGTCGATTTGGGTTGTGTTTTTATCTCAAACAGGTCAATTGGCGGAAAAAATTTTATTTACCTAAAAGGCAGCCAATTCAATTGGTCAAATGGACCCGTTAATGTTTCTAAAATGTATGATATGTTTCTAAATTGTATGTCTTGAAATATAGGTATTGGTACTATGAGGTCTTTATGGACACTCAGTTATTCTTTAGTTTTTATCATAAGCTAAAGTGAAACATTTGTGGATTTGAGTTTGGTTATATCATAAGCTAATGTGAAACATTTGTGGATTTGAGTTTGGTTATAGTAGATAGTGTTTATACTACTTGAAGTTGAAGCAATCAAATAGTCAATAGTCGGTATGAGTATTTGGCAAACTATCACTATTAAAGAATTTGCATGTGGTATGAGAAATAATAAGACAATATGACACATCTTGATTATACCCAAACACATTGACATGAGAACACAATGATCATATATAGTAATTATATAACTTACTAAAAACATTTCGGAATATGAAAATCTTAGCCACTCATAAATACAAAGTCTTAATATTGATTACTAAGACACTGCAGGTTGTGATTACGAGTTTACAAATTATAAAATTATAGTAACATAGAGATGCTGTTATAACATAGATATTGTTTTCGTAGTACTAAAAACAAAAGAAGATAATGTATTTATCATAGGAATTATGGTGTTAATATATCTGATTAATTAAACATATATAGTGTAGTACCATAACAAAAAATAAATAAATAAAACAAAACTAACAAACTATAAAGATAGATCATTAAAAGATCTAAAACAGCCACACAAATAGCAAATAAAAAGGAACATTCAAAACCATTAAACAGAGTTGTTATATCATATATGATACCAGGGTATAAAAGACAGACAGCATTCTCGAAAGTCAATACAGCATGGTCTTTTGGAAGTGTGGTACAGTATTAAAGTGGAATTTCTAGATAAGAGAGAGAAAAAAAGGGCCCCCCGCGACCCCTATGTAGCTGCGCCATTGCTTCCAATTGATGAGACTTGCTAACGCAGCCACTATGCATGCTCCAGCCCGCTCAAGCCATACCTGCCTTGCCACTTCAGGAGATACAAGCTCATCTCCTTCAATCCTAACTAGGCTGTCTGTGTCTGGGTCTGGGTCAATACTAACAAGCACAGCGACAGACAAACAAAAAATACGTTTCTTTAGCCACTCCCAGTAGGCTACATCAAAAGTGAAACGTTGGCCATCTCCTATATCACGACCAGTATCAGCAAAAGGAACATCATCATCTGCTGGTAATATATCCTGGATGGCAAAAAAATTAAAAAAATAAAGTGATTAAAATAACAAAACAAAATCAAAAATGATAGCTTTGATCAAGCTAAAGAAAGGCTATAAGCTAAAAGCTGGTGACTAATTAAGCTACTAGTGACCTAAAGCAATCTAAATAAGCAAACTAGACCTAATTAAGCAGCCCTAATACACCAAAAAGCTAAACAGCAATAATAAGCTAAGTGCTAAATCTGAAAAACCAAGCAGTCCAAAGGGGCAATTTTAAGCTATGGCAAAAGCTATCAAACTGATAAGCTAATCTCTAAAAGTACCAAAACTGCATTCATAAGCAACAAATGAACTTGTAGACTTAATTTCAGACATTTTGGACTTATATTGAGCTTTTAAATTAGCTGATAATGAGGTTCAGACACTATTTTTGATTTTTTCTTTTAAATTGAGACTTGAACTTACTACTTTTAGAACTTCGAATAAGCTATTAAATGACTTGTAAATAAGCTAAAAAGTTTAAAACAGCATAGTATTATGTAAATCATAAGCAGGAAGAGAAACTTACATAGATGTTTCTCCAAAACGTGAGTGAGCGCATCAACTATATCACAAGCAGATTGATCAACACAAACAGGGCACTTATCATAAACAATCTGGAAATCTGAGATAGGGAGATCATTAAATAGTCGCTCCGATAACTGCCTAAGCTCTGCCACAACGGCAGCATCCGCTGCTTCAAAATTTTGGGCTAGAGTATAGCTGGAACAACCACTGTCTAATCAATCCCAAGTCATCAGGAGGAGCTCTAATCTCTGACGCAACAGCACTTGGTGCCATCTTTGCTACGCCGTCAACAAATGGAACAGCCTGCTCCATCAATGGTTGAATATATATTTTAAAACAATTAGCATAACATATAAGCAATCAGATTTATTATCACAATTTTGTAAATTATCAAAATTATATAGTTAGACAACAAGAGCTCACCACACTCTCATTACGTGACACATCAACTACGCCTTCCACATTTTGAAGAGCCTGCTCCACCATCGGCTGGATATATAATTTAAAACAATCAGCAAAACATATAAGCAATCAGATATTATTGTAAGCAATCAGATATTATTGTTCCACAGCATAACATAGTATCATAAATTTGTAAATTATCATTATATAGTTAGACGACAAAAGCTCGCCACAATCTCAGCAATTTCAGACACGATTTTTGATTTTTTTTTTTTTTTGAAAATTGACAGACTTGAACTTACTACTTTTAGAACTTTGAATAAGCTATTAAATGACTTGTAAATAAGCTAAAAAGTTTAAAGCAGCAAAGTATTATGTAAATCATAAGCAGGAAGAGAAACTTACATGATGTTTCTCCAAAACGTGAGTGAGCGCATCAAACTGACAAGCTAATCTCTAAAAGTACCAAAACAGCATTCATAAGCAACAAATGAACTTGTAGACTTAATTTCAGACATTTTGGACTTATATTGAGATTATAAATTAGCTGATAATGAGGCTTACTCAGACACTATTTTTGATTTTTGATTTTTATTATTATTTTTTTTTATTATTATTATTTTATTTTTTTTGAATTTTTTTTGAATTTTTTTTTTTTTTTTTTTTGAAATTTGACAGACTTGAACTTACTACTTTTAGAACTTTGAATAAGCTATTAAATGAATTGTAAATAAGCTAAAAAGTTTAAAACAACATAGTATTATGTAAATCATAAGCAGGGAGATAAACTTACATGATGTTTCTCCAAAACGTGAGTGAGCGCATCAACTATATCACAAGCAGATTGATCAACACAAACAGGGCACTTATCATCAACAATCTGGAAATCCGAGATAGGAAGATCATTAAATAGTCGCTCCGCTAACTGCCTAAGCTCTGCCACAACAGCAACATCCGTTGCTTCAAAATTTTGGCTAGAGTATAGCTGGAACAACCACTGTCTAATCAATCCCAGGTCATCAGGAGGAGGAGGAGCTCTAATCTGTGACCCACAGCACTTGGTGCCATCTCTGTTACGCCATCAACAATTGGAACAGCATGCTCCGGCTGAATACATATTTTAAAACCTCACATCACAATTACATTCAGGAAGAATTGCTGAGAAACGATATTCACATTTTGATATAGCTACAAGACATAAAAACAATACTCACATCATTTTGAAAAACAATAGATGTCTCGCAACCATCTGCCAAAATACCAGCAGCTGTTGGCACATCCAGATAATAAATAAATTCAGAATTGATAGCACACTTAAATATTGATACTACTAGTATATTTAAACAAGTCGCTTACATATTTATGGCAAGCATCTACAAAGTCAGAAATGAATTGCAAATAATAAAGTAGTTTATTTATGGCCAAAGTTCCAGTTGTGACCATCGCCTTCGATGCAAGCATCAAACTATGGCTAAGGCACATCAGGACGTACTAGTTTGCATCACAACAATGCACGCGGTAACATTTTCGATACAAATATTATACATTCACAATTGATCAAAAGTTAAAACTGACCTAACATAAAAAAATCTGAAAACATAACCGATATTAACATTTTTCATAGCTACAAACCGGTACGTTCTATTCATTCACATCACATCATAAAAATTAACACTCTCAAAACATAAATTAACATCTACTTTATGTCAACATTTTCATAGCTACACACACACACACTTAACAATTAGTTTTTCACGCAGAACCTAACATTTTCCAAAAATGTTGTTAAATTCATTAACCTCACTTCATCATTTAAGTAAATAACATTCGGCTAACTACAAATTCACGTTTTGATATAGCTACAATAAGACATAAAAACGATACTCACATCGTTCAAAGTATCGGCACGAGTAACGCCATCAATAGTCTCAGAACACACATCCACCAGTTGCAAATAAAATTATCACAGCAACTTATTATTAATGATATAATAGAATCTATAAAGTTATTATAATAAGACATAAAAACAATACCCACATCATTCAAATTCATAATTCAGTATCATTGTACAATTATATCAGAGTTACTTGATTAACATCATTCACAAATATATTTTTTTTAAAATAATAATAATTATAATAAGTTAAATGAATAATAAATAAGGAAACTGACCGGATGAGATGTAGACGAATGTTGAGATTATCCTGTGAACAAAATATATACATATTAATTAACAAATCAGTGTAATAGATAGTAGTGTAATTGTAAATTAACAAATAATACGAAAATTACTTTGTGTGCAAAGCGAAGATGATCGGTGAGTGATCATCGAAATTAGCTTTACAAAATTTACATATGCATAAAACAAAGGAAGACATTGATAAAGGTTTGTGTTTGGATTGTTTTTATGTGTTTGTTATTTATTTTATTTTTTGGGGGTATTTATAAGATGAGGTGAGTGAGTTTAAACAATTTATCCCTCCAAAACAAATTTGAATGTCAAACGAAAATGAAAATTTCAAGTTATATTGAACCGGTCGAGCTCAACCGGGTTTTTGAACAAAACCTGCTTCGCGGTTCAACCCGGGTCAAAGGTTCAACCGGGTTTTTGAAAAAACCGTCTTCGCGGTTCAACCCGGGTTTGAGAAGAAAAAAACATGGCTACCTAGTAAGGTCACGTTCCACTCACGTGAGTTGACTATTATCTCTTGACTTGAGCACAGCACACGATACTCGTTGTGATGAAACGACCAAAAATCAACCTTCAAACAAATCATTGTTATTCCTTAAAATATATTTCATCTTTGGTTTTCTTGAAAAAGATATAATAAAATGAAACATTTTTCGCAGCCGACCAAAGAAAGCTTCACACACTATGTGTGTTGTTGTTTTTGTTTAGATCTGATGGAGAGTTTTTGTCTTAAGAAGTAAACTAAAGATAAACCATGTTAAACCCATAATTTGTTGTTACAAAGCAACCAATGTATTTTTTTTGACAATACAAAAATACATGTAATGCCCAGGCATATCACAAACACTCTAGTTCAAATTCGTTCACTAACATGTCTTATAACACACTTTACCTTAGCAACAGGAACTCATCATAACCTAAATAGCTATAATTAAAAAGCTTATAAAACGAGATAATAAAAGTTGAGATCGAGATTAAGAAACTTACAATGCTTTTATGAAGGTGGTCTAAACCACGTAGCAAACCAAAAACCCCTCCAGTGATATGGCGAGGTGGGTGATGACAGATTATCAACATCTGTATCTTCACAACATCGGTGAGTAGGACTACAGTGAGGGGAGAGTTTGGTTGTCGGTAGGGTTTGGTGTGGCTTTTAATGTGGGTTATGAAAAGTCAAAAGTAAAAAGGGATGAACTTATCTTTTTAAAGTGATCTAATAAATTGCCTTCTGTGTAGTGTGCAGTACTATAGTTGTTTGATAGCCTTTGAATTGAACCACTAAGAGGATAAAATATGAATCGGTCAGAGCCCATCTTGTTTGATAGAAATATTGATGGCGCTGAAACATTTTGGAAGCTACTGAATCGTGTAGAGCCAGTAGCATGCTAAACCATTCAGTGTCATTTCTTTCCCTATTTTGTCCCTTTTTACCTTTTAATTAGTTACTACTTATTACTCCGTTACTTTGACGCTATAAAACTATTTCTTTTATACTTTATTCCAATAAGACAACTTGTACTCCGTACTTTATATGTTATGATGCCCAATATATTGAAAATTTTATTTTAAAATATTTGACACTATAAAACTATTATTTTTAATATGATGGAACACCAACATGTTTATATATAATTTCATGATACACTTTTTATTTGACATAATAATTGGTGTTTTATTAGTATAGGTTATTTATCAATGAGTTATCTCTCAATTTACACTAAGTGAGTACAAAGGATAAAATGGTAATTTAAATCATTCAGAGTGTTGATTCAGAAGAATTTTCAAACGTTCATTTTGGTTCATGACATAGCTCATTCATAATCTTTGAATTATTCAGCACCTTTAATTCATTCAGCGCTAAATCATATCAATTTATCAAAAGTTTAGGATTTTATAAATAACTAGGGTGCGTTTGTTTTTTTGAAAAAAGTATTACCACCCCTTTTTACTCACTTTTAGGGTGCGTTTGGTATGTTGCGAGGAATGACAATGGGTATGAGTTTAATAGTAGTGGTGGGTCCTCAACTATGAAAGTTCCATTCCCCTCTAGTTTGAGGTATATGGAGTATGGATAATATTAAACTTTCATAGTCATAGTTATGGGCCCTCTCAACTAAAACAAACATCATTAATCACTATGATAGTCATAGTTCCATTCTCTTAGTACCATACCAAACGCACCATTAATTTTAATGAGTAAACGTTTTGTTTGTTTGTTTGTTTTTATTTTTTTAGTCACACTCAGTTATACATATAACATCTTACTCAGTAAGAGGTGGGACTTGTCTTACTGCCTTTTACTCGATAATTAAGATATAAGACTCGTGTTAATATACTATATTTGATAGTTTATTAACTATGTTATATTAAAGAAAAAAAGTCTTATTTCATATTTACACAAGTTACTTAAATAAATTGCAGAAACGAGCACTTAAAATCATTCGGACAATTATACAAAAACAAGCAACATTATTTCGTTTAGATTTAGACGTTCTAGCCACCTCTTACTAGTAAGATGTGGTAGTCAGATTCAGACCTAAAACATCTAAATGAAACAAACACAGACTCCATTTGTGAAGTGAATTTATGTCATTTTGCATTTTAATTTTTCAGAAATATTGTGTTTAGTAATACAAATTGGGGAATTTAAAATTTTATGTATTGTCAAAATGGGAAAAATTAAAATAGCTTCACAAATTGAAGAATTTTCATTAACTTGGAAATGCTTTTTATAAATTTTTTTCTTATTGTTTTTTATAAACTTTTAAATAGAATATTTATGATTTTTTTTTTTTACTTTTTTTGTTATAAACTATTTTTATAAATGTTTTGTAAATTTTTTATAAATTTTATTTATAAAAGTTTTTATAAATTTTTTATAAACTTTTTTTATAACATTTTTACAAAAATTTTATAAATTTTTTATAAACTTTTTTTATAAAAAAAATTATAAACTTTTTATAAATTTTTTTATAATTTTTTTATAAACTTTTAAATAGAGTATTTATGATATTAATATATATATATATATATATATATATATAATTTTTTGTCAACCAAACATGCGAAGAAATTTTAAATTCCGAAATTTTTAATTCTCGGGAATTTAATTTTTTCTAGAATTTAAAATTCCGGAACTTCAAATTCCCCAACCAAACGCCCCGTAAGGGTATGTTTGGTAGCAAGAAATGGAAGGGAAGAAATTGAAATGGCTTTATTTCTCATGTTTGGTACCTTAGAGAATTCATAAAGCGGAGAAATTCAAATTCTCAATAATTTGTTCCTTTGTAAAATGATTTCCACTCTATTTGGTAGAAATTGAAGCATTTGCGTAATTTTAGGGTGGGATAATACCATAACATAACAGATACAGAGAATTAATAATCCTAAAATGGCATAATTTTTAATTAAGAAATCCAAGCATATAACATATGGAGCATTAGACCTCAAAAGATGGGATTTTTATCAAAAGATTATAAAAATCAAGCATCAAGAAAATGTCAGTGGCAGCAAAAACATCAAATTAATTAGTAAAAATCTATAAAAGTGCAGAAAGCTTATAAACTTTGGATTTTCATCAACAAATTAATCAGTAAAGAGTAATAGAAACTAAAAAAGTTTGGATTTTTATTAAAAACAAACATCTAGAAAGCAAAAACATCAAATTAATATATATATATATATATATATATATATATATATATATATATATATATATATATATATATTGGATTTTTATAAGATAATCATGGAAAGCAAAAACATGAATTAAATTAAAGAGTAAAAAAGATTGGATTGGTACCTCAAACCGAGCGGATATTGACAAATAATTATTTATTTATTTATTAAGAGCAGTGGTTACCTTGGTGCCGTGGGCCAAAAAGTACTGCCACGGCACCAGAAATCTCACGGCACCACATTCTAGCCGTATCCATTGGCACCAGAAATTCTGGTGCCGTCGGCCTTTTTTTTTTTTTTTTTTTTTTTTCTCCTTTTACATAAAATTAAACATACACAATATTAACTAAAATAAACTTCATTAATTAAAAAACACACATTTCAATTAAACTACAATAATTAAACATTAAACATGTTAATTAAACTACGATAATTAAACATAAAACATCTAAATTAAACAACGATACTTAAACATAAACTACGATTAAACTAAACCACGAATCAAGAAAACGAATCTTCCGACACATAGTCCTCGTGACTCGAATAGGAGGCACTCGAATCATCCTCACTCGATGGCACACAGGGCAAATCCCATTCGTATTCACCATTCTGCCCGGCGGTTTCTCCGATCCTCTTTACCTTTTAAGTACGCCTCATGCTCTCTTGTCTCATGTTCTTCCGCAGCTTGAACACGTATCAATTCTTGCATATCTTGCTGAAACAGTTCTTCATCAGTCAACCCTCTCCAAATGGGTTGGTTTTCCATCGGTGGATTGTTCATCAGTTGATCAGGTTGTTGTTGGACAGCCGGTGGATTGGGCACCGGTTCATTATCCGGTGTGAATACCGGAAAAATGTCTTCCGGTGGAGTGTTCAGCGGTGCATTCGGAATCATGCTGGAGCTTGGGAATTGCTGGAAAAAGTCATGGTGGCTTGGGAGTTGCTGTGAGAAGTCATGGTGAGTTGGAAATTGTTGGGAGAAGTCATGGTGAGTTGGGAATTGTTAGGAGAAGTCTTTGCGAGACATTGTTGTCGAGAGAGTTGATAAATTTATGTGTGTTTGTGTGTGTTTTGTATGTACAAAGCAACCAGGGGATAAGCCTATATATAGGGCCTTTTTTGCATTTGAAAAGTGTACAAATATCCTGCTTCTTAATTTGAATTTCAAATTATATTATCCACACGTGTTTTTGAATTTGAATTTTAAAATTTTAAAAGATCCCGCTTTCTGTTTGAACTTGAATTTAAAATTTATCCCGCCTTCTGTTTGAATTTTGAATTTAAAATGTATCCCGCTTTCAATAAACCCCTATTAATACCATATGATACCATTCAATTTTCCACACACTTCAATATCTACATCATTTTACAATGACTAATTGTTGGTCAATAGAAGAAGAATACTTGCCAGCTAACGTATGGCTTGAAGTTCACGATTCTAGAGACCTTGTGAATGAACGTTCTCTTTGGAATGAAGTTACACAAAGGTTCAACGATCAGACTGATAGTGAGCACCGTAATAAAAATAGTGTTACGGCTCAATGGAATAGAATCAACCTTAATCAGCACTCGTATCCGATTTTGTGATATTTGAGTGAAACATTCCTCCAAAAGTGACTCCTCTTCTTGGCTCCAAAATCTACTCATTTTGTTTGTAAAAGTATATTGAAAGTGTGTGTGAAGTATGAAATAATAAGGGGTATTTATAAAGTTTTTTAGAAGGTTAATTTTTTTTTTTTTTTTAAACATACACACTTTTTAAAGGCTAAAACTAGCCGCTATTTTTGAAAAACATGCTCCAACATTCCAAAAGTTCAAAAAAAAAAATCCCTCACGGCGATGGCTTGCCACCACGGTGCAAGGGCCGATGGCGCCACCAGCGGGCCATCGACTTTTTTCGGCTGGTAGGATGGCACGAAGCCACAACGCGAGCGTACCTACTGCTCTAAGGAGTTTATTTTATTTTATACAAGAAGAAGAAAAAGAAAACTTTATTTATTTTGAATTCTTCCCTGAAATTAAGCGGGATGGTGGTTTTGAATTTTCCATTTCAAATTCTTCTAGAAACAAAAACATACTGTAGTACATATTCACATGATAAACAACATACTTTAGAAAATTACAAAATAATTTACACAGTAATCAATTAAAATAATTGTAACTACAGTGACCATTAATGAAAACAAAATTGTTTACCCCAAACCTACAAAAAATAAAACCATTTACGGTGACCATGTTTGTTTTCAGTTGTGTATATCTAAACGGAAAGAAGAAGAAGAATGGTGGCCATAGTTAAAGATCTGAAAAAAAACCCGAATTGTCTTTTATGTATGTTTTGCATTTGTGTGGCTAGCTAGGTGTGTTGTAACGTTATTGGGGTGTTCGCTGATTCGGTCGGGTTAGGTAACTCGGGGAGGCTAAAAAACCATATATAAACCCGATTTTGTTTAGAACTCAGATCATTCGGGTCGGGTTAATTCAAGTCAGGACAGATCGGGTTCGGGTCTTGGTCTTTTAAAAATTATATAATTTTGGTGTTTACATACAAATTAGAAGAAAAAAAATGAAACTCAAGTCACTCGGGTTGACCCAAACCCGATTAAGAGACATTTATTAAACCTGAACCCGACCTTGTTTAAAACTCGGGTCAATTCGAGTTGACCCGATTGAACCGAATATAATTTTGGACCCGATTAACCCGACCCGAAAAGTCATATTCGGGTTCGGGTCGGGTCGACTTTTATGACACATCTAGTTGTAACTTATAAGACTAATGCTAATCACCCCTACCATCTTACCATCATCTAAGATTTCTCTCTCCTATACTACACACAGACCATAAAGAAGTAGTAAAGCGACCGTAATCACAACAAAAAACATACTCCAAATAGATAAAATAAAAAAGCTTTACACACACAAACACAATTGAAAGTTATGGTACTAGACCATAACTTCATTTCAAATGAGGGGACCCGCGGTCTAGTGTGGTTGATAACACTCAAATCGAGTGTATTTTTAGGTGTGTTATCCTTTTTCTTTTCTTTTTTCTTTTCTTTTTTTTGTTGGTAAAAGGGTTTTACCCCGATAAATATATTAACAAAAAAAAAATAACGTCAACGTACAAAGAAATATGGTTGTGTACCATATTAACCTAAACACTCTAACTAAGCGTGAAAACTACAGCAACAGGTTTGACATGCCAATTTGTACAAATATGAGTTTTTCATGTTCATAGCTAGCCAAATTGAAGAAAATCACGAAAAATAAGTCAAAACGAAGAATTATGAATATATGAAGATTTCCCGTCAAGCACAAGTCTCGTGGAAGCTTTTTCAATAGGGAATACAGCTTGGAGGTCATTTCCGAAACTATGGGGGAAGGTATTAAGGACTTCATAATCATATAAGTCAACCACGATCAAATGATGAGCGCCCGACAAGTCAAAACGAAAAAAAAAGACAAAAAGTGCGCACAGGAAATCCATCGAGCCGATTTGCCTGTCCCTCCAGCCGATTTGGCACTTGTTTTAGCCGAAATCAATCCAGCCGATCTCCTTGAACCCGTAGCCGATTTGAACCATTTTTTACCAAAGCACTCTAGCCGATTCAGCTGTCCATCTAGCAGATCGGCTGGACCCATAACAGTTTTGATTAAACTTCATTTAATGATGGTTTTAAGTCTAGTAATCATGGTGTCTGATCATTTCCCTCACTTAACTCCTGTAGGTCGTTTTTCTTGGCCTAGAAGGGTTCTCAAACTTTTTTAACATGGGTACCACATATAGACTTAATCCTTACAACCTAAGGCTTAACTCTCACACAATTCTCTATCCCCAAATGGTTAGAAAACCTCTGCCAATTCTAGGAAGGTGCTAGGAACGAATTTGAAGGTGTTGGGTGCTTTTATTTGGAGTGGTTCCAGGTATTAAGTTGATTTGAGGCGTGTGGATTGCTTTAAGTCCACATTCTTATTTCTTGTAATCGAAAGCATAAGTACCACTCTTGTTATTTCAATTATGAAGAACTCTTGGTTTCAAGGTTATGGCTATGTTCATGTTTATGTCTTGTGTTTGGAAATGAAATTTGATATGAAATAGTTTGGTTATACTTGTATGGAATGATGTGATATTTGTTGTGAGTGGTATGCATGAAAACACTGATTTGTCTTATGAATTTGTTTGAATAAGAATTCGTCTTCAGTAATTCGTTGGTTAAAAGCTTAAATGGATCTAAATGTTGAAAGGATTTCAGCTGTGTTTTTATTCTAAAAAGTTAGTGCACGAATTAGTATGACTTATGCTAATTGACAACTATCACTTAGACTTATTAAAACGAACTAATAAAGATTCAAACACGAGTATAGGTAGAAAGGACTCGTAGGAATGAATTGGATAAATCATATTTTCAAACGAATGGAACTTAAAGAATTTGTCATGTTGTTGTTCAAAGGCTGAAAGGGTTCACCATATGATTGAATTCCTAAACGATTTTCATAAAATAAACCATCGACTTGAATGTCGTTTACATTAGATTTGTGCATCATTTACCATGTATTAACCAAAAAAGTCAAACACTCTATATGAAAGAAACTAAGTTCCACACAAGTATAGTTTTTAAATTGATTGAATCTTGCTAGTTATTTTTGGATTTTGTGGTTATTCGGTTTGTGACTACCTCATTACTTGTTTCATTACTTTATTACACTAATTACCGAATCTGTTAGGACGATCTTGATTTACCTACCTTTACTATAATCGGACAAATATACTTGCTCGTATGTGTTGCTAGTACAATAGGTAATCGTGTTTATAATAAAACTTGCACATCACTTGACACATAAGTGGTCTTGCTAATGGAAGCAAGGGACTCGGTCCACCATGTGGTTGATCTAGAACTTATAGTCCCCATTAGCACTAACCTAAGGGCTTTAAGCTCTTTGTATGTTGTGTTTAGGCAACAAAGTGCTTTTTATTTTTTTTTATTTTTTATTTATTATTTTTTTTTAAGTTTAAATATGTGCAACCCATGTTAATATTTTTGTGCTAGTTCACTTTAGCTACAAAATTATTTATTGTTCAAGTTTTAGTACTTACGAGAAAAATTTTTTGTGCAAAACCTTAAAAAAATTAAAAATAAAAAATAAAAAATTGTGTAATACTCTCTCAAAAGCATTAAGTTGGTTCATGCCTATTATATGTGTTCATACTTCATATGATCAACTCATAATCTTTTATGATAAAATATAATCTTACCCATGCAATTTTTATATGATCAAACATGTCACGTACGAGTTGTAACTTGTAAGTAGCCTACATCGTGAAAACACATGAGCTTTTGTATTCAAAGTATTTTACATTTACATGAAAAACAACCTTAAGTTGTACAAAGTATTATACATTTAATCTTGAGACAAATTTATACATAAATGGAGAAATGATGATATAGATTGATCGATAATCACATGTTTGCTTTTATCCATTTCTCATCTTGTTTTTTCTACAAAGAAGTCTTCAACCGACTCTCAATTTTTATAGTTTTATCGGTTTCATAGATGCATATTCCATAGATCTAAACAGTTTGAAAAACAAACAAAAACCCTTAAAAAATAGTACTTAGAAGGGTTAATAACTTGTAAATGTATCCAAATTGACACTTTTTGTTGTTCTATATAGCCAAATTTTTTTTCCTTATTAAAAATCTTTTCAAATTTCATCTATTTTGTGACTATTTAGCCTTATAAAATGACTATTTTACCTTTCCAAATTTGAAAAAAGTAAGGATAAAATGGTCAATGTTCACAAAATACAAAAAATAGACGAAATTTGAAAAGACTGTGTTTTAGTAAGGAAAAAAAATGGCTACATAAAACAACAAAAAGTGTCAACTTGGATACATTTACAAGCCATTACACCGAAAGGCTTGAGTCGCCATTGACTGGATACCGCTATACATATATTATATGTTTCATACTTCATTGTATTAACTTTAGAGTAAATTGCAAAAGTCGTCTTTGTGGTTTCTTCATTTGGTAAATGTTATCTCTTTAACTTTGAAATTGTAAAGCATAGTTCATCTGATCGATGTGAACTTTTGGTTTGAATACAAGTATTAGACTAATGCTAGTAGTGACCACTTTCTCACCCAAGCAACCCCGCAACGTCAGCGCCACTTCAGCTTTCTCTCTCCACAACTTCACCCCAATCACAATTAGCTAGTGGTGACCAAAAAGCAACCCCATAATTTTTCTTCTTTGTTTTTAATTTTTTTATTTTATTTTTTTAATAATGGGACTAAACCAAACAACATCCAAATTTTGTTACATTATTATGTGGCTGAAGGTAGTAGTATACTAGTATGCAATAAGAGTCCAGTAATAAGCCCAATAAAAACCAATCCTCATTTATAATCACATTCATTTTACTCATTTGGTTAACCCTAATATACTCTCACACACCTTCTCTCAAACGCAGTCACCAAAGAAGCAGTTATCATTTCCTTTTGTTACAGTAAAAAAAAAAAAAAAAAAATCATCTTGATATTTCCATCCTTATAACTCCTTCGAGTCACACGAGCAGCCACCAAAAACATATACTCGAATGGAGTATTAGTTTGGAAATGAAGATCTGATGCAGTCGACATTTATAGATAAAAAAGAGTTTTTTTTCCCACTGCTAACGGTCACATTTGACCACCATTTACTCCCCAACGGTCGAAAAGTTAAGGCAAGATAGTTCAATTGTTTCGGTTGGTGAGGCAACCAAATTTTTGAGAAAGTTGGGGGGCGACGCGTCACTTTGGGCTGAGCTAGGGGAAGAAACGCGTTGCTTTGTGCGGTTGTGGTTGCCAAACGACGCCCATTAGCATTAGTCTTATAGTCAACTCACTTTGGTTATTTTAAAAACTTCTTAAAATGAAGAAACTAAATGAGCGGTTTTTGCAATTTACTTTTGTGAAAATATTTAAATGGTAGCTAAACAATCATATAACCATTACTATAATATTTTTGTCGGTTGGTAAATGGATATCGGGCTTTTATTATTTTTCTTTTTGAAAGAGAAAGAATAAATATCGTTGAATGAAAATATAAATATTTGTTAAATACTCGCCATTTACTTACTAGTTTCACTGTTGAAAAGTTGTAAACAAGTAAAAACATTACCAAACTAAAATGACGCTCGATTCAAGTAATAATAATTGAGTTCTTTCCATTAAAAATCTACTTATGTTTGGTAAGTCAAATTTATACTCAAAATAATTGTCATACTTTACTTTTTTTATATCACAACATAATTGTCCATTTAACAAAAAAAAGAAAAATAATAATAATAGAAGAATATTATATTTGACTGGTTGTAAATTATTGTGATCTCACTTTTTATTAAACTGTGTAATTTTTGTCTCATAACAATAATTTTGAGACGGGCTACAAAATCACTTGACAAAAATGATTATCAAGTTACTCAATTTTTATTACTCTCACTTTCTCGACATTTATCAGCTTAATGTTTTGTATAACTTGGCAAAATAACTCAGCCATCCTTGTATCCGCTATAGTAAGTCCATTATACAACAATGATAATGAACTAATCATCTACAAGTTCGTTATGTAAAAAGTGTACATTGCAAAAAAATAAGAGTAAATTGAAAAAACGATGTGGTTTGTTTAAATTGCAAGCGCGATTTATAAAACTTTGAAAGTACATGGGTTTTAGGGGAATCTTTGTTCATTTTCCATCCTTGCATAAGTGAAATGACTATTATCATTTGGGAAAAAATGTTGCATCTTGGTTATTGTCAAGAACGAAAAGAATCAAATTTTCTTTACAAAACTACACTTGTAATTCTAAAGTTATGGAGTGTGCGTCTATGATTTGAACCAATTACAGGACATATGTGCAATTTACTTGTATAAATTGAAATGCAACATCAAAATTTATGTGCATATCATGAAATCACATTCGTAATGCACATGGTATAACATCGCGTACAAATGTTTGTGTTCGTTATTTAAATTTTCGGTACTATTTATTATTATTATTATTTTTTTTCATAAAGGTGGAAGGTCAACGAAAAACAAGCTACGCCGTTAGCGCTTATTAAATTGCAAAACTAATTTTTTTGATAACACCATTTGTTAATCTAGATTCTAGAGTAGGGATGAGCATTTTGTACCGAATACCGGAACCGAACCGGAACCGTACCGAAACGGTACCGATCCCGATATACGGTACGGTACCGGTACTACGAAATAAGGAGGAAAAAAATTCGGTACCACTAATTCGGTACGGTACCGGTACCAAATCGGGAAATTCCCGAAAAAAAAAGGGAAAATCCCGATTTCCCGGTACCGGTACCGGTACCGATACCCGAATCCCGTTCGGTACGGTACCGGTACCCTAATTTATGCTCGGGAAAAATTCGGTACCACTAATTCGGTACGGTACCAGTACGGTACCGGTACCGTGCTCATCCCTATTCTAGAGGTTATAACATTAATGTGCATAACCAATGTTTTCAAACCCGGGTTGACCCGGCGTGTTCAACCGGTCAGACTGATGCCCAGGGACAAAAACGGGTAAAAAAACCCGGGTTTCTAAAACCGGGTTAACTGGTTAGACCCGCTGAGTTTTGAGTGACCCGGGTCAACCCGGGTTTTGAAACTTGACCGGGTATGGTTTTATTCATATTTTTTAAATAAACGAGTTTGGTTTTGAAACCCGGCCGGGTTGACCTGACGGTCGAACCGGTTGAACAACTATCCAGTGACTCGACCAGGTCGATTAAAAACCCGGTTTTTAAAACATTGTGCATAATTGATTGGACTCCCTTGATTAAGTAAACATCACACAAAGGTCATTCTTTCTCTTTCTTTACTAGTTCAACGTTAGAAACAGTAAAAAAAAATCCCCAAAATTTTAATTTCCCTCTAAAAAACCCCCAAAATTTCATCAAATCCCAAACCAATTCAAATTCCCTCCACTTTTCCCCCAATTCAAAACCCTAACCCTAACCTTTCAATCCCACAAAATTAACCTTCAATTCACAAAAAGTTGACATTTTTATGTAATAACTCCGATCTTTTCACAAAACCCATCTTTTATTTTTCATCATTTTCATCAAATCTATGAAAATTAATGATTTTTACTGTTTTTTTTGCAGGTGAGATTGATAATATGGGTGGTGAGGATGAATCGGATAGTAGTACTACTTGGGATTTTGGCGTTGAAGAAACCCAGATATTTGATTCGCCTAATTCTTCTTCTTTTGGTATTAAAAATATTTTAGGTTTTTTTATTATTTTTTATTAATGTCCGATAACGATACCGGCTTACAAACACATTTCCACTTTTTAAAAACTTTATGTTACAATGTTGTCATTTCACTATATAGGGTTTAGGCCGTATAATAGACACGTACTTTAAGTAATGTCCCATCTATGAGTATCTGAACTAAAAAGTGTCCCGTTAAATGTTACAAACTTTCAAAAAGTGTTTCAATGTGCACGTTCTGGTGACGTGTCATGTAAAAGAAAAGTGGCGCGTGCCGCGCCACATTTGGGGGTATGACATGTCACCAAAAAGTGTATATTGAAACACTTTTTGAAAGTTTGAAACATTTAACGAGACACTTTTTAGTTCAGATACTCAGATAGGACATTAGGTAAAGTATGCGTCTATTTCACCGCCTGAACCCTATATAGTGAAATGACTACACTGTAAATTAAAAAAAAAAGTGAAAATGTGTTTGTATGTTGGTGATGTTATTTTAGATAAAATTGTATGCAAATGAGAATGTGAGTTGTAGTTAAGTAAAAAATCATGATCAAATAAGAACTATAAGGCTAATATAATGTTTGAATTTGAACCGTATAAGTCGACAAATGACAAAGTTTACATTTTTATATTTTCATTTGAAGTGTTTGATAAAACTTTGTAGTGCAATCCACACAAAACAAATTGAATCTTTTGACGTTTTTGTATGGATAATGCTTTGAAGTTGTATAAACCACTTACAAGGGCGGTCCTATGAAGGGGCAGGGGAGGGTCCCGGCCCCCAAAATTTACGGCACCTAGTGTAAATATTATAGGTTTTAGAGGTAATCTAGTTCCGCCACTGACCACTTATATCATTTGAATTCAAAATATGGAGTATTGATTAGTTTCTACCAATATATGAACTCTAAAAGTAAGTCGTGCACAATGACCAAAATAAGATTCGGGGTATTTTTAATGGAGATTGGATATTACAGTCTACGGAAACGTTTATTTGACCAGTATACATAAACTTATCCCTTTCCTGCAACATCTTTTATTTTGTGCATTTTGTGGTCCGGATGTGTCTATAGTATACAATTTGATTGGTTACATGATTTACTAAGGGAATATTATTTGTTCTTCAGTAGTTTGCTACTTTAAAATATGTATGAATAGTATTATTTCTGATTCCGTTCTTGCACAACATAACAGTAAAAGTTAAATGTTCATCTATCCGGTGTGGTATTGCTTATTAAAACTACTTATCTGCTCATTTCACTTACAATGAGCTTTTTTTTTCTTCGTAAACACCCCTCAAAACTGTTTATTAGTTGTATAAAAAAGCAATAAGCAGTTCCAAACACCCCCCTAGTTTTGTCAAGATCAGGGCATTAGTGCTACTTGATTGGCTCATTAGTATTTTATTCAACTTAGTAGTTGGAACAACACTTTATGATTGATTTTTTTCTCGTGAATTAGGTACTAAATTTAATGGTGATGATGCTGACCCGTTACATACGCTACAAAGCACTCTTCCATTTGAGGACACTGTCGGGTGTGAAGATGAGTTAGCAACTCAAGTGATGGACCTCGAGGGTGAAACCCAACTGTTTACCCTTGCAGGTGAGACCCAAGTGGTGAACTTTGATGACGACATTGAAGAGATGGATATTGCTGACACTATTGAAAACAACGAGACACAGCTATTTAATGATTGTGATACTGAAGAAGTTGCAGATACTGATAACGAAGGAACTGAAGTATTGGGTGTCTCTGATGAGGAGACTGATGATGATTCCGCAAGTCACCAATGCAAGAATGATAGAAAGGAAAATGAGTCGGAAACAAATTGCAGAACGAGTGAACAACTTACATCAGGTAGTTTGTTAAAGGATTATTTGCATAAAATACTAACGTACTTTTTAATTTGTTCGATTGGAGTCACTGTACTTTTTCATACCTGTGTTTTTCTGACATGAGTTTCATTGTATTCAAGTGACAGGAGGTGGCTTGAAAACGTTTACCTCGATTCGTGCAGCATCCCTAAGGGCATCTGGTCTCGCAGCACTTAAAAAGGCTTCTCAAGAAAGTCAGAGTCCATCATGTCTTAAATTAAGTTTGGAACCAGACATTGAACATCAAAGAATGCTGCTTGAGAAGCATGACAAGTTAATCGATCGACCTGGAAACGGAAGTAAGTCTGGATTTGGTAGGTCAACTGCAAGGAAACTGTTTTCTGATGACTCATTTGATAATACAAATGACGATATTGCCCTTGGTGGCTTGAGTTACATTGATTCTCAAGAGCCTGGTGACGCATCACAAGCAAACGCCCTTGACTTTGTGGATAACTTTTTGAAAGTCAATATCGAGTCTGGTGAAAAATGTGACATCAGTAAGTCAACTGGAGGAAAGTCAAAGCCGGTTTTAAGTGCTAAAGGGACTCAAGTCTTTGCTAAAAGTGCCAGTCTTATTAGTGCAGTTGATAAAAGATCGATTTTTAATTTTGATGATAACTGTGAAGATGACGGAGAAGCTGAATTTTTCAAAAAAAAGAAGGAATTGTTTTTTGGTAGTGGAAGTCGGAAGGCAAAATCGTCCGTTTCTTCCGGAAAAGGCCGGAAGGTGGGAGAGCCACGACGCAAGAACATGACGGGTTTAGTTTGCTCTGACTCGAAGGTGGTTTTGGGTCTTCCAAAATCAAGTGATAAACCAAAGAAAAGCTTAGGAACACACATAAAGGATTTGACATTGCGGAAAAATCTTATTAATGAATTGGATGAACAATCAACAGATAAACTATGCACAATTCAAACTCGGGCCCCACCTTTGCCTAACGAGGGAACCAGAACAACACGTTCAAAGCCAAAGTCAAAGTTGACCAGTGATCAGCCAAAGGAAATGAAGAAGTGGACCAAGTCAACTGCTAAAAGGAAAGTTGCTGTCAGTGAAAGCAAGAATCTTGACAAATCTGACGTGGTGAAAAGAAAAGGAAATTTGTCTTTGAAAAGACGCGCAGCTGTTGCACCTGAAACTATTGTTGACCAAACATCTGTCAAGAAACAGTGTATACAAAATGTTACGCCAGTAGCTCGTCGAACTAGAAAGTCCATTGTAAACGAGTCAAACAAAGTCGAAATTGCTCCTAGTTGTCCCACAGAGACGATCAGTATTCCAACTGGATTCCATCCGAAAGGCAAAAGAAGTAGCCCAAAATCGTCATCCACGAGATTAACACGGTCAAATGCTGCTATTTCTAGTAAGCAAGAAAAAGGCTCACTAAAAGAAAGATGTGAACCAATTTCTTCAACGTGTACTACACCTGTCAACCGTGCAACGCCTGTTAAGGAATCATCTCCAGTTTGTATGGGAGATGAATATCTTAAGCAGTCATGGAGGAAGAGTCGTATACGGGCGTCACTTATACAAGAAGTCCGTAGCTTATCTCCTGTGGGAACATCGATTCTGTCTCCAAGCAAAGATACACGAGAGAGACGAGATATATCTTTGATTCGTGTTTTGTTTAGTCGCCACTTAGATGGCGATATCATTAAGCAGCAAAAAAAGGTGATATGTTCTTCGACTCGCCCACTTAAGTAAATCTTTGCGTACCTTTTCATGTGTTATTTTGTACATCTGATTCGCCAAAAGAGGGCATTGTGTTCCGTCTGGGTCATTCTGTTACTAACTTTTAAAAACTGGCCTCCAGAATGTGATTTTTTCTGTGAAAATGTCAAATATAGTTTAAGTTTCTTTAATAGTCTTTGTGGTTTGGTGAAAAAGAACTGAAATAGTTTCTTCTCGATACTGCTTGCATAAATGGTCACCAAACCACATGGACGATCTCTGTAATTTACTCTTGAATTAATGTATACAAGTGGCTGATTTGTGTATAACGTCATCTTTAAGATTGTGGGTTACAAAATGACCCAAACATGATACACTCATCTTTTAATGACTTTGGATATACAAAAAATTTGTAACGTGCCTAAAATGTGTCAGATGAAAAAGTATGTTGGTAATTTCTGCAAAAAATCATTGCCTGCTAACCATTATTTGTTTACTGGTTTTTTTACAGAATTTAGCTCGGTTGGGGGCTTTTGAGACATCCTTAATGTCAGATGCAACACACTTCATAGCAGATGATTTTGTATGTACAAGAAATATGTTGGAAGCAATTGCGCTTGGGAAGCCAGTAGTTACACATCTTTGGCTCCAGAGCTGTGGAGAAGCTTGCTGTCATATTGATGAGAAAAGTTTTATACTGAGAGATGCTAAGAAGGAAAAGGAAATCGGGTTTAGTCTTCCTACTTCATTGGCACGTGCACGGCAAAGTCCACTGTTAAAGGTAATAGACTACTGTTATTGGATGTATATCATATAATGTAGATGCAGTTTTTTTATATTAGATTCCAAATTTTGTAGGGGCAAAGAGTTAAAGTGGTTCACGGAGTGGTAAGTGTTTTTCTTTTGCGACATTTTTGGTCTTGACAAGTTTATTTTTTTCTCAAATTTAGAGGGACTACTAAATAATTGAAGAACTTTAGTCATAGAAAGATGGTTTGTGTCGTGTTTGCCTTTAGTAGCCAGATAACCTTAAACAAACCAGCTTTTGGAAAATGATGTGTGTGTTTGTTTGTTTTTTTTTTTTTTAAAATATTAGAAATGTTAGATTGATGTATGTAAAAACTGGATTAATTATATTAATAACACTAAGATCACGAGCTGCAAAGTGACCAAAACACGAGACACACCCATCTTTTATTGCCTCACATGTACAAAGAAAAGAATGACTAAAACCTTAAAAATAAAAAAAGTTGCCATAAAAGAATCTATATTTCTTTCTTCCTTTTGCATAAAATATTATGTTTTTAAATGCTGCAAAAAGGATGACGTAAATTTATTTTCAGGCGGTTGAGCAAATGGGCAGAACTGCCATGAACGATGATAAAATTTCTGAGGGATTATTGATTCTCTCATGTGAAGAAGATTATGCAGTCTGTGTGCCCTTCCTTGAAAAAGGTCTTTATAATTTTTTTGAAATACTGTCAGTAAATAGAGTTACTGTAACATTAGTGAACCGTTGAATGTCATATTTATGCAGGAGCAGCAGTTTATAGTTCAGAGCTTCTCCTCAATGGTATTGTTACACAGAGACTAGATTACGAAAGGTGGGTACTGTAACTTTATTTATTGCAACCGGCAAGTATAAGGCATTTATTTGAATGATAAAATTTTATTTCTTATTTACAAAAGAGCGTTGACGGGTTGGTCTAACCTGACCCTACTAGTTTGGCCCACACATAAAATTTACCCATAGTGACCATCACTAAGCGTGCCTGCTATGCCACGTCTGATATCCATATATTTATCTATTGGCCAACAATGAGTCCTTAGTGGAATGATTGGCTTAATTGATCTTATGTTTTATGGTAGACATTGCCTCTTTGTGGAACATGAGAAGAGATCCTGATCGACAACGTGGGTGAAGAAAGATGACAAGCATAAGGATGTTAGCAAAGTGATATAAACGCCCCTCCCAACAGATTTCTTTGCTACCTGCACATTCTTCACTGCAAACTTACAAACAGTAAGAAAAAACCCCAAAATTTCATCAAATCCCTCAAAACCAATTCAATTTCCCTCCACTTTTCCGCCAAATCAAAACCCTAACCCTTCAATCCCACAAAAAAGCTTTCAGATCAGTTGGATTTAATGGAGTTTATGTACATTTGTTGGTGGATAATGTAAAGAATTTTCTTGATGCTTACTCATCTACAGATTTCGCTAGGTTCAGGTTAAGTTTTAATCTATTCTATTAGAGCTATTGTTGTACATAAATGAGTCTTTAAAGGAAGTCTTTGTACAGTTTCGGTCATTTGGTAACGGGAAAATTTAACATTATAAATCAATCTAAATCACACATATATAAACCTATCATTTTTGACAGTTGGTTTTTGTGTTTCCGAATGCCCAAACAGTCTATAGAGCGATCTTACAATGAGTCAAATGTTATAAAAAATTAGAATGGCTAAAAGGGCAAAAATGTGAAAGTACGTTGGTATTTATGAGAAAAAACCCGTTTTTCTACTTATTCAGATTAGAAAAATGTAACATTATTGTTTGCAGTTGTACCATTCCTCACAAAGAATCTTTACTTCAATGTTGTGATGAGGTTGATCTGGTTGCAAAGGTAAGTTTCATCTTCATAGAAACCTTAAGCATTGAAGCTGATGTAGATAATTATTAAATTACGGCTTTTTATGTATTTACAGTCAATAGGAGCAGTCAACTGCGCCATCAGGAGACCAAATGATGGAATGTTATATGATTGAAATACAGACTATGTAGGCGCTATTTCTGCTATCGAGGATAGTCTACGAGGTTTCTTTCTGTACTTTCAGTTAGAAGTGATAATATGGGTGGCTGGGTCAAAGCAGTGCTTTTTGTCCACTTACAGAATTTTCATATTATATTTCACACCCATTTGACCCGTTTGAGTTTTACTTACAACACAAATGAGTGCAAGTGTCTAGAGGTTCAGGCGTTCAAAATGGTGCAACAGGATCACCCTTGGCTGGTAGACTACTTGTGGTCGTTGGGGCTGGCGGTGCTGGAAAAGCACTTGCTTTTGCAGCAAAAGCAAAGGGTGCAAGGATTATGATAGCCAATCGGACTTACGGTTAGATTCTACTAGCGTTCACATTACCATTTTTAATACCGGACTTAATTGCAAATAAAACATTATACTAGTTTTATAGCATTCTTATAAGTTCAGTATGGGTGAAAGTCAACTGTAGTTCTCGTCATATTTAGAGGGTGTTTGGATGTGAGTGGTTTATCAAAACATCAAAAATTGATTATTAGCTACTTCAAGTCAGAGTAACCAATTGATCAGTTGCAAAATTGAAATCCAAACACCCTTTATGCATAATTAATACACCAACTAAAGTTCTCTTACTGCATAGATCATGTTAGAGAACTTGCTGACATAATTGGTGGAGAGGCTATATCTCTTTCCGATTTGAGCACTTAACAGTCCAGAAGGTGGCACGATACTTGCAAACACCACATCAATTGGTATGCAGCCAAATATTGGTGAGACTCCTATTTCCAAGGTTTTCCTATCTACTTTTTTCTGGTCATATGTTTTGGTAATAATGGTATGCAGTTGGATCAGTTTTTATATTATTTATGGCAGGAAGCTTTAAAGTCGTATGCATTGGTATTTGATGCTGTGTACACACCAAAAATATGAGAGATTTACAGGGTGGAGATGTTTATAGGACAGGTGTATGAACAATATGAGAGATTTACAGGGTTACCTGGTAAGGTTTTAAATGCAAAGTTATGATATATCTTATGAGTTTTTACATATTACCAATTGCAGCGCCTAAAGAATTATTTAGGGAGATTATGGAAAAATCTTAATTGTCTCGGGAGCTGCCGTAGGTATGTATCTTTTTCTATCCTATCTTCCTTTATCTTGAATTTTGAGTTTGTAGGTACCGTGGAACAATAAACTAGGCAAAATAGTTGGAAATGTTATTGCCATTGATACCTTTTCCAATCATATGAAGTTATGAAAAAATGAAAAGATTTGACCGTCACATACTCGTATTCTTATGCTTATCTCTCTCACATCGTTAATCTTCATCGGAATACCTTAGATTAGTCCAATGTTTATTTGGCATGATCAAATTGACCATTTGTGTTCTGTAAATTGTTAAATTTTGATGATATATGATGTGATTGACCACTTTTGTTCGAGTATGGAGTTAAAAATAATATTACCACTTTTGTGTTCTGTAACTTGTAATGCTTCTAGAGTGTTTGCCGGAGATAGATTTTTTGGTAATAAGGAATAAGTCAACCTTCCTCTGTTGTGGAATTTTTTGGTAGATTTTTTGAAACCTTTTTTTTTTTTTTTGAATCCTTGGTTCTCTTGTCACGCAAAAACTCTATAATAATCTAATTATAGCTATTGGGGATAGGATATTAAACTTTACCCATTTGACCTATTGGGGGATAGGATATTACCCAAATCAGCCCAGTAAACGGGTCAAAATTTCTACCTCTGCAGACTTTAACTTTGGATGAATGTTTTATTGGTTGACTATAAAATTACGTAAAGCTGAAGTTTTTGTTACTTTATATGCAGAAGCAGGAGGCTCGAGAGTAATATGTGTTGTGCAAAATGGTATACACACGAAGCACGGAGGAGGTGGTTATAGTTCTTGTTTCTTTACAGTAAGGAATTTTATATTTGACAGCCATTGTATTTTTTTTTTCTTTTTTTTTTATACTAAAATTAAATTTATTTTTAAAAATGCTACGCAGATGAAGTACTCACGAATATTTGTAAAAATTTACTTTTGGTAAAGAGAGTGGGATTGAAACTGTACGGTAAAATCCCTATTTTCATCTTCTCATTTCAGCCTCTTTCATTATCCGGTAAGAAAATAACTTTTCATTTTCATTTTTTACACACATTTATGTTGAAACTAAACCCAACTTGCATTTATTGTTACTATTTATTTATTTTTGTGTTACATCCTCTAGTACTTTCTTTACAATGAAGATAAAGTTAACGGATAGTAACAATGATGCTGCAGTAGCTCAAAGAAAGTTAAGAGGTTAAATAACTTGAACGAAAGACAAACACGAACTGTTTGGTAGGCACATATTGGTGCAAAGGTGGGGCAAACATTATGGAAATTGAAGTACGTGGTGCAGAGGGTAATACCGTAATACTAATACTGGCGAAAGGAATAAGGTGAAGGTGGTCTAAGGAAGCTAACTTGAATATTTACTAAGGTAGGTGGTCCTTGGTTCAAGGTTCCAACATTTGATGAAGATGTTGAGTATTGTTATAGACTAAGAATCACTACTAAGGTGGAAATTGTTTTATTACAATAGCGGTTCTTAATGGCCTAAAGTGTAACTAGTCTATGTATAAGTATTTAATTGTACTTAGTTAAATAGAGTTAGAGTTAGACTTAAATTAGGATTGCTTAGTGTGCAAGACAAGCAAAGATACTATGGAATTCTAATGGGTTAATTACTTGAAAAATGTATCATACTTGCCACTTTTTGTTATTGTGTGTATTGAATTTATTTTTTTCTTATTGTGTGTATTGAACTTTTAAATTTCGATTATTGTGTGTATTTTATGAACCATGTAAAATGATCATTTTACCCTTTAAAATTTGAAAAAAGTAAGGGTAAAATGGTCATAAAATACACACAATAATCAAAATTTGAAAGTTTAGTATACACAATAAGAAAAATAAAAATTCAGTACACACACAATAATAAAAAGTGGCAAGTATGATACATTTTCAAGCAATTAACCCAATTCTAATTCCATAAGGATTGTACCCCTCATTTCTATGAAAGGAGGTGAGGGGGATGCTAGTTTGTACATTCTTCCTTACTCATTTGTATCTTTATAAAGATGTAATGTTTGAGGTCACGTGTGTGGTTACTTTGAGTCAATATTCCACATTAGCTTTCAAGTTTTTCGTTTTTTATCCAACTAGTACTAGCATGGTACCCGGACAAAGCGATGATGGGCGAATTTTATTTCGATTTCCGACTATGATGGTAGTGTAAGGGAGGAGGTGGTGTACGAAAGGTATGGAAAATGCGTCACATTATCAGCGGGTCAAAAAAAGATTGTGGTATGGAAGTGAAACTCGGGTGGATTTTAAGACGAATGGAGGTTGGGGGCATAAATACTTTATAATAGAGTATACACAATTATCAAATATGACCATGTCGGAAAATACGTTGCTATTTTGATGGAATTTTCCCGGTTCTCTTTCACTTAAGTTATTTAGGATCACAAGTAGTACTAATGAAATCATAAACAAAGACCTCGTGTTTATGTGGTTAAATAATTTACCTACTTTCATGGCTGATGCTAAGATTATGCAGTCCTGACATAATTATGATCTTGGGGACTATTCGTTTTAGATAAATTTTATAAATGCTTTACTTAATCGCGCACTTAGAATTAGAACAATCACTTTCAGTTCTTAAAGAATCTGTAAATAAGCCAATCGAAAAGCTATAGATTTTTTACATTTTGAATTAATAAAAAAAAAAAAAAAAAAAAGAAGCCTAAGATCTGTAAATAAGCCAATCCAAACACCCACTTAGAACAATCACACTTAAGACAAAACAAACACACATATACAAAGTATATAAACTTGAAAAGGTTAGAAAATGACTCTGCAGCCCGCCAGACCTCCTCAACTTGTCACTTTCAGTTCTTAAAGAATCTAGAAGTAACGGCAGTCCATCAACCTTGACATCAAGCCTACAAGTTTAAAAATCACACAATAACTCATTACCAGTTTTAGTGTGATAAAGTATGCTATATCTTAATACAAATACAATAAAAGCCTTTTGCTGATACTCAAAGTAAACACGAATTTCGAACAGGTTAGGAATATATTCTTACACTGGACGGAACTCGAGACCACATATGATGAGGCCAGACATAATTCCTTCATGACTTGTAAACTTCATATCTATAGAAAGAGAGCCATCCTTGAATTCATGAGTTGAGTTAAATTTCCACACTTGAATCTCCATCCATCCATCTTCCCTTTGTTTTGGAACCCGAGTGATACCATTTATGTTCAATGGGCTTGGGGTTATAAAATAAACAAATTCAGCCTCATTGTTTTCATGGTGGAGTACATCTCGTACTTTAACTGGACAATGCAGCCCTTGGCATTTTTTTGAAAGCTTGAACACAATGTAGCACACGTATTCTGTATCTGGTGACAACATTTCACTTTTGATCGTGCATCTGATTTTTAATACCTGTTGTGGTAAAAGCTCAATCACCTTTTGAAATCTGCATGAACGATATGTACATCATCATAAAAACCACAAAGTAAAATTCCAAGACACATAAAACTCGATCCAAGAAGTGAAACTTTTCTTAACATCTATTTACAAATCGTCATGTTTTACTAGGCAACAAAGAAGGTTAGTGCCATAAATGATCAAATGTTTCATAGAAATTTCAAATATTTGGGTAAGCAAAGATAAGCACATATCGTAAACGTTCAGAGGGATATGTAACAAAAGTTAGTTCAAAACAGCAAACCTGGACTGGGCAGATGATATTGTTGTAAAATTATTTGCATCCGAGAATTTGTATAAAGACGCCTCCGCTGAAACCATAAGAAGTTTCTTTCCATTTACTTCGTCCAACCAGTACAACTCGTCATTTCCTTTTTGTATCTTTAATTTATTTTGGAGGGTAGTTATAAATCCTAGCGCCTGATCCACATAAGTGTTGGAATTTTGGACTTGTTGGACATTCATCAACTTTTTTATCATTTCTTCATGTTTTGCCTGTATACAAATAGTGTTACGTATATGTGCAACTTAGAACATGATTTTTTTCCTCATGCATCGATCCCTTTATACAATATACTAAACAATTGAGGATGGAACCAGGAAATATTTTCAAACTTACCTTGTCAATGGCTCGGAATTCAATGCCTTCAACATAAACTGCAGCATCTCCACAACAATATGATGAAAAACGCTCAACTAGAAACTCAAAATCGACATCTTCATTCTGATTCAAGAAACGGTACAACTCTATCATCATCCACTGCTCATCTCTCCATGTTGCGAAATATGCATGTAGACTTTCGTGTCCCTTTCTATACTTTAGGTTAACATACACAGGTTTACTTGAAAAGTTTCTTGAATCACAAAATTTGAAGACTAAATAGACCCCATAGACAACATCTAGAGATAAAAATTGAGCTCTTGTCTTGATTTTGATGTTCAAGTCGGAAATATCTAACATCTTCACCACTGTCCCAAACCTATGCATATTATAAACATCCAAGTCTAAATCAGTCGTAGCCTTTATTCCCATACTCTTCTACTGTTGAATTTCGTAATTTTTGGAATAAGAGTTTAAATTCTATATAAGAATTTATTGTACCAGACAAATATCTATTTAAATAAAGGTAAGAATATTACTAGTATTTAAAAAAAAAACACTATCAAGATGCTAGCAAAATTTATAATTCATGGTCATAAGAACAGAGGACCCAAAACGGAGGCAAACCTCAACTACCTTATTAGAAGGTTTATAGAATTATAGTTCCCATTTCCCAATCATATAGTGAGTATTAAAATCTACATTTCCCAATCATATGTCACGTACATCATCAGTTCTCATTGATAATATGTATGCAGGACTAATCTTGTTATTAACCTTATGAGATGAAGTCTAAAGTGTAAAAGAGCTAAAGATGAAACACTATTCCTTTGTTGATTAGCACACGGGATTAGCATTTCTAGCAGAATAGAGTCAAAGGGATTCAAATATGTTTTGTGTAAGTGCAGGCAGTCAGTGTGATAAGAAAGTGTATTACAGTGGGAAAATATGAACTTAGTCCAAGGGATTAATTCTTAAGTTTTATCCTATTTGATCCTAATTATAATTATATAATTAATAATCATATCATGCTACCGTATACAACTTTTCATGCATTAAACGGTAAAGAGAATAACCTTATACTTTAACATTAAAAAGCATAACATACTTCTACCAATAATGCATATGTTTGCTTATCATTAAAACCTAACAAAGGTGGAGAGGTAGAGTGAATAACCTTGATTCTGAAAGAGATTTCCACTCATGTGGACAACTGTTTATGTAGGAAAACATTGTGGCTGGAACGCATGACGACAACTGTTATACAACCAAAATGCATATCAGACTCAGTGTGTATGATGTATAAATGCATGTGTGATTTTGAATTATCTCTGAATAAGGAGAAGATACATAGAAACGGGAAACACCCAACAAAGGAGATACAAGAATGAACCGGTTACCACTTTGCCCTGTTGAAGGAGGATTCCCTTATAAAAAACGTTGTAAAGTTCCTCTTTGTTTTTGGTAATTTGGGCTCCCATTTCTCATAATCCTCATGTATATACATTAATCAATTAATAAACTCATGTTTCATAGAGTTAGTTTCTTACAGTTTGTTATAGGCCATAGTTTAGATATATATATATATATATATATATATATATATATATATATATATATATATATATATATATATGAATAAAAAATTTAGCCAATTTTGTCAAAATATAGAAACTTACTTGGAATTCCAATGCTTTCTTAAGCTGTATGACCACTTCATCAGCTGATGGCCGTCTTTCTCTCCTGTGATGTAAGCATTGTAGGGCAATCCTTGTAAATGTAATATATGACTGTGGCACAATTTGTTCTTTGATACCCTCAAACACTAACTCATCAAGTTTTTCTAAATAATAGTGTTGTTTAGCCAAAAAGGGTAAATAAAGATACTCATCATCTAGCTTTTCAGATGATAGTTTCCCACACAATATGTCAAATAAGACCGCACCCAATGAGAATATATCAGATTCTTTAGTTAAGAAGCCTGTTTTTGAGTGTAGTGGGTCACGATAGCCAATTGTGCCTGTAACATTGTCGATGACATAATCTACATCCCGATTTGTTGGCCATACTAAAGAAATCCCAAAATCACCAATTTTTGCTTTCCAATCATCAAACAATAGAATGTTGCTGCTGCTGATGTCCTTATGTATTACCATTTCTGGACTTGAAATAGTACCATGAAGGAACTCCAACCCGATTGCTATATCGATGCATATTTTAAGCCGCATCACCCACGTAAGACTATCATCGCTCAAATACTTATCAAGACTTCCTCTGGATGCATACTTATAAACAATAATTTTCTCATCCTCTTCATCACAGTAGCCTACAAGACTAATGACATTCTCATGTTTATACTCCATAAGGATTTCCAGCTCTGTCATAAATTCAGCTTCTCTTTCAGCAGACTTCTTTTCCAACCGCTTTGCTGCAATGATGTTAGGTTCATGAGTTTGAGTAACTCCTTTGTATATGTTCCAAAAACCTCCATGTCCAATGATATTCTCTTGACTAAACGCCTGCGTGGCCAACTTTATGCTTTGAAGTGAGAGTTTGAAGCTGTCCTTGTGATTTTCCTGCAAATCATAGACAGTAGTTAATTTGATTAGCCAAAAACAAACTAAAACTACCAATGTTATGGAAAACATAATAAGGTTCTTATGTGTTTGTTAGGTGTATACCACATTGACCATCTATGTAATATACTCAAAAATGTGTCTTTAAATCATTATCTTACCTGAAAGTTTAACGCTTTTTGGAGTTTGTCGATGACAACTTCAATTGTTGGACGTTGCGCTTGAGTTACCGCCAGACACTGAAATGCGATTTTTGAAAATACTTCCAAAGACTCTTTATTGGGGCCTTTGGTTAATGAAAAGACATTTTCATCGGTTTCTTCCTTTATCTTGTGATCAACAATTTCCATTAGTGTTCCCTTCTCAAAATGATGTCGTGCGATGGGTGCAATCCCCTTCCCATCAATGTCAGTGAAAATACGATCATATGCCAAACTCCCGGTCAAGATCTCAAATAACACCACCCCAAAAGAGTAAATGTCTGATTTCTTATTTAGCTTGCCAGACTTCTCATATTCTGGATCGAAGTACATAGGTGTACCTGCAATCGTACTAGCATTGAAAGTACTGGCATCTTGATCTGCTGGGTGAAATTTGGAGAGCCCAAAATCGGCAATCTTAGCCATCCAATTATCGTCCAATAGAATATTCGCGCTCTTAATGTCCCGGTGTATTATCTTTTGCTTGTCTTGATCTGTGTTAGTGTGAATGTAATGCAAGCCATGTGCGATACCAAGACATATTCTCAAGCGTTGCATCCAAGTAAGATTAGTCATCTTATCACTGTTCCCCAGATAATCCTCAAGACTCCCTTTAGAAGCAAGCTCATAGACAAGGATCATGTGATCACGATCTTCATCACAAAAACCAAGAAGAGAGATTATATTCTCATGTTTACAGCTAGTCAGAATCTCAATTTCTGCAATGAACCCTTGTTCTCCTTCTTGATTGTGAATGCGCTTTACGGCTACCATGCTTCGTTTTTTGGGTAAATCGCATTTATTCACATCTTCTATCGACAAGGGATTACTGCTATCAAAATGTTCAAGATTTGCTTTGTACACTTTACCGAATCCACCTGAACCGATGCAATATGCTTCATCAAAATTGTTGGTAGCCTGTATTATATCATTTAGTTGAATCTTCAAGTGTTCCAAGTTCTTCCCCTGCAACATTATGAAGTTATGCAGCACCACATTAATGCTAGTAAGGATTGGGGTGAAGTTACAAAAAGAGAGAACAAGAGGGAAAAAATTTACTGTATTTATTAAATACTAGCTAAATGACCCATCGAATTGCCGGGTTTTTCAAAGAAAATTGATGAAAATATAGAATTTATAGTAACTACTACATGTATTATTGATCAATAACTGTAAATGTGTTTGTTAGTAAACAACATAATATAATCTTACTTAACCTCATTTTTGCTTAGAGCATGTTCAACAACGTTATCAACATTAATTGGAACATTCATCTTGTTCTTCTTCTTTTACAATTATTTTTTTCTATCTTCTTTACAAATATTGGATGGTGAAAATAGTTCTTTTATATATGGTAAAATATGTGCACTATATGAAATTTGATTAAATGTAATTGAGTGCTTAACATGTGACACTTAAGTGAACCTTTTCTTGTTGTCAAGTGAAACAAATATTACAGATTTAAAATTCAAAAGCATAATACCGTCACGATGGATCCTTCCTAATCATGTGAATATAAGTCAACCTTTTTATGGAACAACATATGTCTCATTTACTGTATTTAATATGACTTTTGTTTTGACCTATTTAAATGCTATAAATTATGGCTTTTTGCCAAGGGTCTAAAATTCGTGTAGAATCAGATGGAATAAGTAATAGTTAAAAAAATTAAATTCCAAGTAAATATAAATTAAAGTTGATAGATTTCCCTATATCAATAATTAGGGTTCTCATTTGGAGATTAATGATAAATTATTCTTAATTCTCACTTCGTTCTCACTTATTTAGCATGCAACGGATGAAAGGTGTATATCATAATAATGATATTAGGAACTAATTCAAAATATCACAAATGATATTTAATGATATTTCTTGATTGTCAAAGTTTCAAGATATACTTTCATAACTTAAGGGGTGACTGATAAAAACCTATTAATGGAAACAATGTGCATTATTAATATACACTTACCAAGTCTTAAACAATGGTAAAAGTTAATGACAAAGTTGTGAATAATTCATTTATGATAATTCAAGAGATAATTCAAAAAATCGGATAAGGAAAAATGCTATAGACACTTGTTTAGTTGTCTTAGGAGAATAATAACGATTTAAGCTTCGAAATATGTGTTTCATCAGTAACTTTAGAAGTATTGGGTGTGTTTACGCCTTTTTTGCAAGGTGCAGGTCGTAATACCTATATTAAGAACTAATTCGAAAAATTATAAATGATATTTATCGATTGTCAAAGTCTCAAAATACACTTGCATCACTTAGGGGGTGATTGGTAAAAACTTATTAATGGCAGCAGTTTTCATTATTAATATAAGTGTCGCAAAACAAGGCCTACAAGACTGATTAATCACCGCCTAGGTGCTACAAGGCCACCAACCTTTTCGAATTTTGTAAATAGGTCAACCGTGGTCAATGACTATCAATGACGGTCAACAAATGGTCAAACTTGCCGGGAACATTCAAATCATGCCGGAAATACCCAAACTCATCGTAAAATTGTTTTAATAATTTATAGTCGTTATTTATATCTATTACAAGATATATATATATATATATATATATATATATATATATATATATATATATATATATATATATATATATATATATATATATTAAGCAAAATGTTTTGCCGAAAATACATAAAACTTGCCGGAAATACCGAACACTTTGTAACAATTCGCAAATTCAGGTTAATTTCTATTTTCGGAAAATTTTACTATTCATGTTACTATTCATTTTTACTATTCATTTCTTTCTGAAATTTTCCCGAAAGTTGATTTTTACTTCATATTCTCGAGTGATAAATCATTTCCATGGCAAATTAAATGTTTGACACTCGTCAGATCATTTTCGTGAAAGTTATTAAGGAATTACACAGAATTACGCGTTTTAGGGTAAAACGGCAATCAGAAATTCTACGCACAACGAAATTTGACCCCGTCAGGTGACCCCACATCAGAAAAATGTTTAACACACTCATGATTTATTTGAGAATAAAGGACTAAGTTTGTAGATACGTAACAAACTTTCTCAAAAGTACCGAAATACGTAATGTACTAAAAAAAGTCCATATATCGCTAACAAACTTTCAAACTTGGCTAAAGATACGCAATGTTGACTGATTTTTCACCTGTTTGACCGGTTTCAGGTTAAAACTTAACAAAATATACATTATTGGCCCCTGTGGTTTGCGTCTATTTTCACCGGTTATCCTTAGTCCTTTTTTCAATTATGAAAGTTTACAATAATGGTCCTTGTGGTTTGGTTGACTTTCACCTTTGGTCCATTTTTACAAAAACTTTTTCTTTTTCAATTTTTTTCAAAAAAAATATTTTTTTTTTCAAAATCTTTTAAAAAATAAAATTGATTAAAAAAAAATTTCGAATAAAAAATTTTTTAGAAAAATATTTTTTCGAAAAAAATTTTGAATTTTTTTTTAGAAATATTTTTTATTTTTTAAAAAAAAAATTCGAATAAAAAATCTTTTTTTTTAAAGTTTTTTATTTAATTTTTTAGAAAAAAAATTTATTCGATTTTGTAAAAAAAAATAAAAAATATTTCATAAAATTTTTAAAAAAAAAATTCTTAAATTTTTTTTAAAGTTTTTTTTCTAAAAAGTTTTTTATTCGATTTTTGTTTTAAATTAATTTTTGTTTTAATTTTTCTAAATTTAAAAAAAAAAATTAATTTTAAGAAAAGTTCGAAGAAAAAAAAATTTTAGAAAAAAAAAAATTTAGAATTTTAAAAAAAAAAATTTAAGAAACATTTTTTATTTTAAAAAAAAAATCGAATAAAAAAATTTTCTAAAAAATTAAATATATTTTTAAAAATTAAAAAAAAAATCTAAATTTTTTTTATTCAAATATTTTTCTAAAAGATTTTTTATTCGAATTTTTTTTTAAAAAATAAAAAATATTTCTAAAAAAAATTCAAAATTTTTTTCGAAAAAATATTTTTCTAAAAAATTTTTTATTCGAAAATTTTTTTTAATCAATTTTATTTTTTAAAAGATTTTGAAAAAAAATTTTTTTTTTTGAAAAAAATTGAAAAAGAAAAAGTTTTTGTAAAAATGGACCAAAGGTGAAAGTCAACCAAACCACAAGGACCATTATTGTAAACTTTCATAATTGAAAAAAGGACTAAGGATGACCGGTGAAAATAGACGCAAACCACAGGGGCCAATAATGTATATTTTGTTAAGTTTTAACCTGAAACCGGTCAAACAGGTGAAAAATCAGTCAACATTGCGTATCTTTAGCCAAGTTTGAAAGTTTGTTAGCGATATATGGACTTTTTTTAGTACATTACGTATTTCGGTACTTTTGAGAAAGTTTGTTACGTATCTACAAACTTAGTCCGAGAATAAATCATGACTGAGAAAAATCATGGCCAAAATAAACTTCGGCCGTGAAAAACTGGAATTTTCAGTTTTAAGCGTTTTTACTCAGCCGTAACCCTAGCCTTTACCTGCACCGCGTTTCTAAGATGATTTGAGCTTTCAACTTATTAAAATAAGTCAACATATTATTCCCTCCTCCATTGACCAAAAATCATCCCTTGATGTTATAAGTCATTTCGTGATTTTTAGGCTTCCGGTTTGATGTCTAAAAGACATTTAATACCAACCGACACTAGACTGAGCCCAGTCTAGACATTATAAGTCATTTTAAATCATTTTTATCATATTAGAAAAGTAACATTTCACTTTTCTCAATTTTACGCAATATTCGTACATTTTACGTATTACGCGTTTAGACCCGTGTTTCCAGCTTTTAGCAGGGTTTTACCACCCAAATGACACCTACCACTCATTTTATATTTTATTATGGGACATATGGACATGTCTAACAATACTTTAAAGTTTCATAATTTTACGACACCCGGTTTTACGTTTTGAGGCCTAATCATTTACGGTTGGCATTTCCCGGAGTCAAAATGCATCTAATAACCAAGGATAATACCAAGCCAAGCCACCTCCCCCCCTTATCCCTTGTGAACCGCCAAAGGGGGGGGGGGGAGTCATCCCTTGTGTGGCTTGATCCTAGGCTAAGAGGTCTTAGATGTGTTCCATGTGTTGAAGTGTACCAAGGAAGCCTTTGACTAGTCCATTTTGTAACCTCCTCAAGAGACTATAAAAACCCCTCTCCCCCCCTTCCTTGGCCGGCCATCCCAACACACCACAACCTCTCACACTTAGCTTTATTTCTTCTAATTTGTTGCAAGGTTCAAGAGTTAGTTCAAGATAGAAACCCTAGATAGCTTATTTTTCACCAAAAATCTTCCAAACCCTAACATACTTGGTGTTTTCTCTTGAGTTTAAATCTACTCAATACACCTCAACTTTCATTACATATCTTTCAAGAATACCAAGGGTAGAAAGGTTGCTTGAAGTGAAAAAGGGTTGAAGCTAGTCTATCAAAGTCCATTTCCTTACTTGTTACTCCTTTCTTTAATTAGAAAGCCAAAAGTTGTAAGCCTTAACCTAACATGTTTCTTGTTAAATTTTCATGTTCATATCATTTACATGTTATCTTTGCTATATTATGTGTTGTAATTATGTCCATGATGTATCATGATGAGTAAAAGATGTTGTTGTAATGAATTATTGAAACAAGTTACTAAAACAAGCAAACTAGTGAATATCTTGGTATAACCTGATCAAAATGGTAAAAATTTTATATTGGATTATTACATATTACAGTAGAGGACTTAACAAGTAAACCATAGCAATTTGAACCACCTAAAAAGAGTAAACGAGTCAAAAGTTATGGCGATTTGAAGTTACCAAAGATTTCCGGCAAAACTGACTAAAAGTTTCTGTGACAGAACCTAAAACACGCAAAAAGAGGCCTTTCTGGTCCGATTCATGAAAAAGTTAAAACACGAAAGTTGTCCAGAATCACGTTTTCATTCAGGAACAAAGAGGCTCAAGCCTTGAAAACGCCTTCTGAGTGAGATATTTCTCATTTTCTTAACAGCTATTTACATATTTTAAGTCACTATACTATTGTTATACTTTCAAAGGAATAAAAGGTCTTATGACCTATAAACAAGACCACCACCATGGCTAGAACCAAGGTAGTGTCTCATGACCATGGAACAAGGACCAAAGGTCATGGCTAGGCCATGACGAAATGACCAAGCCAACTTACAAAGGCGTAAACATGAAACAATGAAATTGGCGATAACATGAACAAGCAATTTGTATCTACTTCACCTAAAAGGAAACCATGAGATTTTACCAAGACAAATGGTCATACAAGACTTATAAAACTACCCCTAATAACAATCTTCATGTACTATAAACTTTCCTAAGTTTATACAAATATCGGACATGTAATTTTTTCGGATCAAAACTTATATCTATATACTTTATCAACTACTACAATAGTAGGGAGCTTCATGTGAGGAGCTCATTATGTAAGCCGTCGAGATGAGTTGTGGATTTACGAGTTAAAGTGTCCTGGCTCCTCGAACGCTTACTAACATGACTTCTGAAATATGTTAGCCCGAACGGTAGTAAACGATATACCAAAACATACATGTTCATAAATCTTTCTTACAAAGACTTACAAATATACATCATACCTCATCATGGACTAAATGCAAGATATATATATAGGCACTCCGTTATATTCTTCACTCCACTCCTAAGTCGCAACATTCTATTATAGGTTGCTCGTAGAAACCTACACGATCCGACCATCACCTTCTTTACTTGCTATCGTACTTAAGGTGAGTTCATAGCCCCACTTTACATTACTTCAATGTTTACAAACCCTTGGGGGAAATACATGCTACTTTTAAACCGAACACAATGCTTTGAAACTGTATGCTGCCTGATTGTTTTATTATTACTAAGTACCTACCTTGCCAATCCTAGGCCCCATCATGAACCATTTAATCACTAGTATTAGTGAGCGCGAGTATTGTGAATAGGCCTATTGGGATTGACGAATCCCATTTGTTTGAGCAGTTAGTTCAAACGAATGCACTATATTTGAAAACATTAAGTATGACGGCAAAGTACTTACCGGGGCAACATAACCGCCGATTGATATTGGTACCCGTTAACGTCTTGGTTGCATGAGCTTAGTACATAATAATAACTGTTTTGTTTTCTAACATAAGTATGAGTCTAATTAACTCATTACTACCAACATATTGTGTTCAACCATAAACAAACTCTATGAATTTCACTCAACCTTTGTGTTGACCTCTTAAGCATGTATTTCAGGTCCATGATAATCAAGAATGGAGCGGGAAGGGCACGTACCGAAGGAAGAAGGCTATAAACTATTATGTCATTCAATAAAAACATCATAGACTTTATATTGATGTGTTTTGAAACAATGGATCATTTTGGGACCTTACTATGTAAACTTTGATATATTTGAATAATATGAATGACAACTCTTTTTATTACGATTCGTTTAGAGATCGTTTTCTATTATTATGACTGTTGTGCCGTCGAGTAACACCCAAGTTGAATTCCACTGCATCATGAATTGGGGGTGTTACAGATTGGTACCAGAGCCATGGTTATAGAGAAACGGGTCTAAGTGAGACCTAAACTATAACTACAATAACAAACAAAAACATTTTTATAGCCTTCCGATCTTCGTGCCTTCCATCCTCCAGAAGATTATGGACTTATTACACATGTTATGCTACATGAACATATTTGTATATTGTTATATGCACATTGCCATAGTTTGAGCATTTTCCATAAGCATTTGATTTATTTTGACATCGAAATACTAATTGTAGACATCATGTCCGCACCTCCATCTCCCGATCATCTTCCTGCTATGCCCGAGTATTTACCTATTCTTCCCGGACCCGATGATCCTTACTTTGAACCAATTGACTACGACGACGAGGAAGAACCTTATGAGGATCTAGATGTAGATTCGGACGAGGATCCTGAAATGGATATGGACATAAACATCGATGATTACGAAGAGGATCATGAAATGGTTAATGACATTGAGGAAGCGGAGGAACAAATAATAGTGCCACATCTATCACCATTAACATCTCCACCTCCGGTTTCACCAATTTCATCCGAATCTAACCGTACCACTCCAGCTCAAGTTCCGAATTCTACTCACCAAACCGGTGGAACATCTACATCTACACATATGTTCGCAAACTCAGCTCAATACGAAATCTACTCTTTGAAACAAGCTCTCAACCTAACCCAACTCAAAGTTCAAAGAATGGCAAGTCAAATGCACGAATGTATATCCAAGGTAAATTCTGCTAGAATGGATGACATGAATGCTCGAGACGACCTATATTGGTTTAAGCTTGACATGAGCTACGTGAAGAGTGACTCGACTCATGTTGGGGAAGTAGTCTTAAATCCTTTGACGGGCTTGGATAATGTCAAGGATAGACTCACTTTGGTTGAGAGGGCCCAAGAACAGGATGCGGTACAAATTCATAAACTACTTCACCGCCTAAATACCGCCGAAATCCGGTTAGATGTTGCAAACTTTGACAGGTATCAACTTAGGAATGATTTGTGTGGGATGCAAACTCAAATGAGTTCCATACAACAAAAGCTATACCGAAAGGATGTCAAAGAATATCATCCAAACGAAAGTGTAGATGTGTTAGCAACACGCGGAAATAATAATCCAACCGGACTACAACAACCTCCCAACCGACGTTAGACTAGTGTTATAGTACTAGTTATCTTTAGTACAACGTTGTAATTACTAACTGAAAGTATCAGTTAGTAAGTTTTGAATGAACTTGTAATAAGTTCGATTTTGTAATCAACGTTATATAAATAAAACTCTTGTTTTATATACTATCATGTGTTATGTTTTTAAGTTTCAAACATTATTATCCTATCATTCTTATCAAAAATTGTGCTCATCTCACAATTCTCTAATTACAACGTATCTTTTGAACAATAGAATCATGGCGCCCAAGAAAAAGACACCACCAACGATGACGCAAGCCGCCATCCGCAAACTGGTAAAGGACAGTGTCAATGCAGCACTTGTCACGGAACGAGCAGCCGTAGCTGCAGCAGCTGCCGAAGCCGCCACAGCTGCTGGTGCTACTGATGCTGCAGCAGCCGCTGAGGCTGCAGCAGCTGCTGAGGCTGCAGCAGCCGCGGAAGCCGCCACTGCTGCGGAAGCTGCTATAGCTGCAGAGACTGCCAGACTTGCCAGTCTTAACCTTGGAGGACCTACCCCTCCGGTGACCAATGTTACTACAGTACCAAAGGGTTGCTCGTTCATTTCCTACCTGAAATGTGAACCCCTCAAATTCAAGGGTACTGAAGGGGCTGTAGGTTTGACCCGTTGGTTCGAAAAGGCGGAGTCGGTGTTCATTGTTAGTAAATGTATCGAGGGGGATAAAGTTCAGTATGCCACAAGTACTCTGTTGAATGAGGCCTTGTCCTGGTGGAACTCAATTGCTCAACCCATGGGCATTGAGAATGCCTACAAAATTACTTGGGCTAATTTGAAACAAATGATGATCAAGGAATACTGTCCACGCAGTGAGATACAAAAGTTGGAAGTTGAGTTCTGGGATCATACGGTTAAGGGAAATGATATCATGACCTACAACCGTAGATTCCAGGAACTGAGGATACTTTGTCCAACAATGGTTTCCCCAAAAGAAAAGATGTTGGAAAGGTATATTTGGGGACTTCCCTCAAGCATACAGGGGAATGTGACTTCGGCAAATCCCAAAGAACTTGATGAGGCTATGCGGATGTCCCGTAGTCTCATGGATCAAGTGGTACGTATGTCGGAAACCCGCAAGCAAAACAACCTCAACACCAACAACAACACCAACAACACCAACAACAGCAATGCCAACAATCCCAACAACTCCAACTACCGTAACAACAACAACAACAAGAACAACAACAATAAACGACCATATGATGGTAACCGTGGGAACAACAACAACAACAACAACAACAACAACAACCAAACCCGAAACAACAACCACCACAACCAACAGAACAAGAGACAGGAAGCCGCGACGGCTTATGTTGCTGCACCAGCTGGTGGTAGGTACGTGGGTAATCAACCACAATGTACCAAGTGCAATTACCATCACGAAGGTCCTTGCCCGGCCAAATGCCACAAGTGCCAAAAGCCCGGACATCTTGCCAAGGATTGTAGAGGCAAGGGTATAGCTACTGGGGCTAACACACAGCCCATAGTTACATGTTTCGGGTGTGGTGAAAGGGGACACTATAAGAACAACTGTCCTCAAAACCAAGGACCCCAAGGCGGAGGTGCTCGTGCTAGGGCCTATGTCATAGGAAAGGAAGAACCACACCAGGACCCGAACGTGGTTACCGGTACGTTCTTACTCAATAATATTCCTGTTAAAGTATTATTCGATTCTGGTGCTGATATGAGCTTTATATCTACTAGACTTGCGCCTTTACTTGATATTCCATCAATCACTTTAACCACTAGTTATAATGTTGAGCTAGCTACCGGTGACTTAGTAAATACCAATACCGTAATCCCAAACTGTACCCTTAATCTCTTAGACCACCCCTTTGACATCAATCTTATGCCAATTGAACTCGGAAGTTTTGATGTAGTTATTGGCATGGATTGGTTGTCTAAACATCAAGCTAACATTATTTGTGGTGAAAGAGTTGTGCACATTCCAAGTGACAATGAAACTTTGATCATTCGAGGTGATCAAAGTGGAACTCGAATAAACATCATCTCATGTATCAAAACCATGAAGTACATTGAGAAAGGATGTTATGCTTTCTTAGCCCATGTAACAGAAAAGAAAACCGATGAAAAACGTCTCGAAGATGTTCCTATTGCCCGTGAGTTTCCTGAAGTCTTTCCAGAAGACTTACCCGGACTACCACCAAATCGTCAAATAGAGTTCAGAATTGATTTAATACCAGGAGCGGCGCCAGTTGTCCGCGCACCATACCGGCTAGCACCTTCAGAGATGCAAGAGCTATCAAATCAATTACAAGAACTTGCGGACAAGGGATTTATTCGACATTGCGTATCTTTAGCCAAGTTTGAAAGTTTGTTAGCGATATATGGACTTTTTTTAGTACATTACGTATTTCGGTACTTTTGAGAAAGTTTGTTACGTATCTACAAACTTAGTCCGAGAATAAATCATGACTGAGAAAAATCATGGCCAAAATAAACTTCGGCCGTGAAAAACTGGAATTTTCAGTTTTAAGCGTTTTTACTCAGCCGTAACCCTAGCCTTTACCTGCACCGCGTTTCTAAGATGATTTGAGCTTTCAACTTATTAAAATAAGTCAACATATTATTCCCTCCTCCATTGACCAAAAATCATCCCTTGATGTTATAAGTCATTTCGTGATTTTTAGGCTTCCGGTTTGATGTCTAAAAGACATTTAATACCAACCGACACTAGACTGAGCCCAGTCTAGACATTATAAGTCATTTTAAATCATTTTTATCATATTAGAAAAGTAACATTTCACTTTTCTCAATTTTACGCAATATTCGTACATTTTACGTATTACGCGTTTAGACCCGTGTTTCCAGCTTTTAGCAGGGTTTTACCACCCAAATGACACCTACCACTCATTTTATATTTTATTATGGGACATATGGACATGTCTAACAATACTTTAAAGTTTCATAATTTTACGACACCCGGTTTTACGTTTTGAGGCCTAATCATTTACGGTTGGCATTTCCCGGAGTCAAAATGCATCTAATAACCAAGGATAATACCAAGCCAAGCCACCTCCCCCCCTTATCCCTTGTGAACCGCCAAAGGGGGGGGGGAGTCATCCCTTGTGTGGCTTGATCCTAGGCTAAGAGGTCTTAGATGTGTTCCATGTGTTGAAGTGTACCAAGGAAGCCTTTGACTAGTCCATTTTGTAACCTCCTCAAGAGACTATAAAAACCCCTCTCCCCCCCTTCCTTGGCCGGCCATCCCAACACACCACAACCTCTCACACTTAGCTTTATTTCTTCTAATTTGTTGCAAGGTTCAAGAGTTAGTTCAAGATAGAAACCCTAGATAGCTTATTTTTCACCAAAAATCTTCCAAACCCTAACATACTTGGTGTTTTCTCTTGAGTTTAAATCTACTCAATACACCTCAACTTTCATTACATATCTTTCAAGAATACCAAGGGTAGAAAGGTTGCTTGAAGTGAAAAAGGGTTGAAGCTAGTCTATCAAAGTCCATTTCCTTACTTGTTACTCCTTTCTTTAATTAGAAAGCCAAAAGTTGTAAGCCTTAACCTAACATGTTTCTTGTTAAATTTTCATGTTCATATCATTTACATGTTATCTTTGCTATATTATGTGTTGTAATTATGTCCATGATGTATCATGATGAGTAAAAGATGTTGTTGTAATGAATTATTGAAACAAGTTACTAAAACAAGCAAACTAGTGAATATCTTGGTATAACCTGATCAAAATGGTAAAAATTTTATATTGGATTATTACATATTACAGTAGAGGACTTAACAAGTAAACCATAGCAATTTGAACCACCTAAAAAGAGTAAACGAGTCAAAAGTTATGGCGATTTGAAGTTACCAAAGATTTCCGGCAAAACTGACTAAAAGTTTCTGTGACAGAACCTAAAACACGCAAAAAGAGGCCTTTCTGGTCCGATTCATGAAAAAGTTAAAACACGAAAGTTGTCCAGAATCACGTTTTCATTCAGGGATAAAGAGGCTCAAGCCTTGAAAACGCCTTCTGAGTGAGATATTTCTCATTTTCTTAACAGCTATTTACATATTTTAAGTCACTATACTATTGTTATACTTTCAAAGGAATAAAAGGTCTTATGACCTATAAACAAGACCACCACCATGGCTAGAACCAAGGTAGTGTCTCATGACCATGGAACAAGGACCAAAGGTCATGGCTAGGCCATGACGAAATGACCAAGCCAACTTACAAAGGCGTAAACATGAAACAATGAAATTGGCGATAACATGAACAAGCAATTTGTATCTACTTCACCTAAAAGGAAACCATGAGATTTTACCAAGACAAATGGTCATACAAGACTTATAAAACTACCCCTAATAACAATCTTCATGTACTATAAACTTTCCTAAGTTTATACAAATATCGGACATGTAATTTTTTCGGATCAAAACTTATATCTATATACTTTATCAACTACTACAATAGTAGGGAGCTTCATGTGAGGAGTTCATTATGTAAGCCGTCGAGATGAGTTGTGGATTTACGAGTTAAAGTGTCCTGGCTCCTCGAACGCTTACTAACATGACTTCTGAAATATGTTAGCCCGAACGGTAGTAAACGATATACCAAAACATACATGTTCATAAATCTTTCTTACAAAGACTTACAAATATACATCATACCTCATCATGGACTAAATGCAAGATATATATATAGGCACTCCGTTATATTCTTCACTCCACTCCTAAGTCGCAACATTCTATTATAGGTTGCTCGTAGAAACCTACACGATCCGACCATCACCTTCTTTACTTGCTATCGTACTTAAGGTGAGTTCATAGCCCCACTTTACATTACTTCAATGTTTACAAACCCTTGGGGGAAATACATGCTACTTTTAAACCGAACACAATGCTTTGAAACTGTATGCTGCCTGATTGTTTTATTATTACTAAGTACCTACCTTGCCAATCCTAGGCCCCATCATGAACCATTTAATCACTAGTATTAGTGAGCGCGAGTATTGTGAATAGGCCTATTGGGATTGACGAATCCCATTTGTTTGAGCAGTTAGTTCAAACGAATGCACTATATTTGAAAACATTAAGTATGACGGCAAAGTACTTACCGGGGCAACATAACCGCCGATTGATATTAGTACCCGTTAACGTCTTGGTTGCATGAGCTTAGTACATAATAATAACTGTTTTGTTTTCTAACATAAGTATGAGTCTAATTAACTCATTACTACCAACATATTGTGTTCAACCATAAACAAACTCTATGAATTTCACTCAACCTTTGTGTTGACCTCTTAAGCATGTATTTCAGGTCCATGATAATCAAGAATGGAGCGGGAAGGGCACGTACCGAAGGAAGAAGGCTATAAACTATTATGTCATTCAATAAAAACATCATAGACTTTATATTGATGTGTTTTGAAACAATGGATCATTTTGGGACCTTACTATGTAAACTTTGATATATTTGAATAATATGAATGACAACTCTTTTTATTACGATTCGTTTAGAGATCGTTTTCTATTATTATGACTGTTGTGCCGTCGAGTAACACCCAAGTTGAATTCCACTGCATCATGAATTGGGGGTGTTACAGATTGGTACCAGAGCCATGGTTATAGAGAAACGGGTCTAAGTGAGACCTAAACTATAACTACAATAACAAACAAAAACATTTTTATAGCCTTCCGATCTTCGTGCCTTCCATCCTCCAGAAGATTATGGACTTATTACACATGTTATGCTACATGAACATATTTGTATATTGTTATATGCACATTGCCATAGTTTGAGCATTTTCCATAAGCATTTGATTTATTTTGACATCGAAATACTAATTGTAGACATCATGTCCGCACCTCCATCTCCCGATCATCTTCCTGCTATGCCCGAGTATTTACCTATTCTTCCCGGACCCGATGATCCTTACTTTGAACCAATTGACTACGACGACGAGGAAGAACCTTATGAGGATCTAGATGTAGATTCGGACGAGGATCCTGAAATGGATATGGACATAAACATCGATGATTACGAAGAGGATCATGAAATGGTTAATGACATTGAGGAAGCGGAGGAACAAATAATAGTGCCACATCTATCACCATTAACATCTCCACCTCCGGTTTCACCAATTTCATCCGAATCTAACCGTACCACTCCAGCTCAAGTTCCGAATTCTACTCACCAAACCGGTGGAACATCTACATCTACACATATGTTCGCAAACTCAGCTCAATACGAAATCTACTCTTTGAAACAAGCTCTCAACCTAACCCAACTCAAAGTTCAAAGAATGGCAAGTCAAATGCACGAATGTATATCCAAGGTAAATTCTGCTAGAATGGATGCCATGAATGCTCGAGACGACCTATATTGGTTTAAGCTTGACATGAGCTACGTGAAGAGTGACTCGACTCATGTTGGGGAAGTAGTCTTAAATCCTTTGACGGGCTTGGATAATGTCAAGGATAGACTCACTTTGGTTGAGAGGGCCCAAGAACAGGATGCGGTACAAATTCATAAACTACTTCACCGCCTAAATACCGCCGAAATCCGGTTAGATGTTGCAAACTTTGACAGGTATCAACTTAGGAATGATTTGTGTGGGATGCAAACTCAAATGAGTTCCATACAACAAAAGCTATACCGAAAGGATGTCAAAGAATATCGTCCAAACGAAAGTGTAGATGTGTTAGCAACACGCGGAAATAATAATCCAACCGGACTACAACAACCTCCCAACCGACGTTAGACTAGTGTTATAGTACTAGTTATCTTTAGTACAACGTTGTAATTACTAACTGAAAGTATCAGTTAGTAAGTTTTGAATGAACTTGTAATAAGTTCGATTTTGTAATCAACGTTATATAAATAAAACTCTTGTTTTATATACTATCATGTGTTATGTTTTTAAGTTTCAAACATTATTATCCTATCATTCTTATCAAAAATTGTGCTCATCTCACAATTCTCTAATTACAACGTATCTTTTGAACAATAGAATCATGGCGCCCAAGAAAAAGACACCACCAACGATGACGCAAGCCGCCATCCGCAAACTGGTAAAGGACAGTGTCAATGCAGCACTTGTCACGGAACGAGCAGCCGTAGCTGCAGCAGCTGCCGAAGCCGCCACAGCTGCTGGTGCTACTGATGCTGCAGCAGCCGCTGAGGCTGCAGCAGCTGCTGAGGCTGCAGCAGCCGCGGAAGCCGCCATTGCTGCGGAAGCTGCTATAGCTGCAGAGACTGCCAGACTTGCCAGTCTTAACCTTGGAGGACCTACCCCTCCGGTGACCAATGTTACTACAGTACCAAAGGGTTGCTCGTTCATTTCCTACCTGAAATGTGAACCCCTCAAATTCAAGGGTACTGAAGGGGCTGTAGGTTTGACCCGTTGGTTCGAAAAGGCGGAGTCGGTGTTCATTGTTAGTAAATGTATCGAGGGGGATAAAGTTCAGTATGCCACAAGTACTCTGTTGAATGAGGCCTTGTCCTGGTGGAACTCAATTGCTCAACCCATGGGCATTGAGAATGCCTACAAAATTACTTGGGCTAATTTGAAACAAATGATGATCAAGGAATACTGTCCACGCAGTGAGATACAAAAGTTGGAAGTTGAGTTCTGGGATCATACGGTTAAGGGAAATGATATCATGACCTACAACCGTAGATTCCAGGAACTGAGGATACTTTGTCCAACAATGGTTTCCCCAAAAGAAAAGATGTTGGAAAGGTATATTTGGGGACTTCCCTCAAGCATACAGGGGAATGTGACTTCGGCAAATCCCAAAGAACTTGATGAGGCTATGCGGATGTCCCGTAGTCTCATGGATCAAGTGGTACGTATGTCGGAAACCCGCAAGCAAAACAACCTCAACACCAACAACAACACCAACAACACCAACAACAGCAATGCCAACAATCCCAACAACTCCAACTACCGTAACAACAACAACAATAAACGACCATATGATGGTAACCGTGGGAACAACAACAACAACAACAACAACAACAACCAAACCCGAAACAACAACCACCACAACCAACAGAACAAGAGACAGGAAGCCGCGACGGCTTATGTTGCTGCACCAGCTGGTGGTAGGTACGTGGGTAATCAACCACAATGTACCAAGTGCAATTACCATCACGAAGGTCCTTGCCCGGCCAAATGCCACAAGTGCCAAAAGCCCGGACATCTTGCCAAGGATTGTAGAGGCAAGGGTATAGCTACTAGGACTAACACACAGCCCATAGTTACATGTTTCGGGTGTGGTGAAAGGGGACACTATAAGAACAACTGTCCTCAAAACCAAGGACCCCAAGGCGGAGGTGCTCGTGCTAGGGCCTATGTCATAGGAAAGGAAGAACCACACCAGGACCCGAACGTGGTTACCGGTACGTTCTTACTCAATAATATTCCTGTTAAAGTATTATTCGATTCTGGTGCTGATATGAGCTTTATATCTACTAGAATTGCGCCTTTACTTGATATTCCATCAATCACTTTAACCACTAGTTATAATGTTGAGCTAGCTACCGGTGACTTAGTAAATACCAATACCGTAATCCCAAACTGTACCCTTAATCTCTTAGACCACCCCTTTGACATCAATCTTATGCCAATTGAACTCGGAAGTTTTGATGTAGTTATTGGCATGGATTGGTTGTCTAAACATCAAGCTAACATTATTTGTGGTGAAAGAGTTGTGCACATTCCAAGTGACAATGAAACTTTGATCATTCGAGGTGATCAAAGTGGAACTCGAATAAACATCATCTCATGTATCAAAACCATGAAGTACATTGAGAAAGGATGTTATGCTTTCTTAGCCCATGTAACAGAAAAGAAAACCGATGAAAAACGTCTCGAAGATGTTCCTATTGCCCGTGAGTTTCCTGAAGTCTTTCCAGAAGACTTACCCGGACTACCACCAAATCGTCAAATAGAGTTCAGAATTGATTTAATACCAGGAACGGCGCCAGTTGTCCACGCACCATACCGGCTAGCACCTTCAGAGATGCAAGAGCTATCAAATCAATTACAAGAACTTGCGGACAAGGGATTTATTCGACCTAGTTCCTCACCTTGGGGAGCTCCAGTGTTATTCGTGAAGAAGAAAGATGGGTCATTACGAATGTGTATTGACTACCGTGAACTAAACAAATTAACCATAAAGAACCGATACCCACTACCAAGAATTGATGACTTATTCGATCAATTGCAAGGTTCAACCTATTACTCAAAAATTGACCTACGATCAGGTTACCATCAAGTTAGAGTTCGTGATGAAGACATTCCAAAAACAGCCTTTAGGACACGATATGGTCACCATGAATTCCAAGTGATGCCATTTGGGTTAACAAATGCACCGGCAGTATTCATGGATCTCATGAATCGGGTGTGTAAACCATATTTGGACAAATTCGTGATCGTATTCATAGACGACATTCTCATTTATTCCAAAAACGAAGAGGAACACAAAGAACACCTGAGGACAATTTTAGGACTACTCAAGGAAGAGAAATTGTATGCGAAGTTTTCCAAATGTGAATTTTGGATTCAAACTGTACAATTCCTTGGGCATGTGATTGACAAGACCGGTTTACATGTCGATCCCGCTAAAATTGAAGCTATCAAAAATTGGCCAACACCTACCACCCCTACAGAAATTCGTCAATTTCTGGGTCTAGCTGGGTATTACCGAAGGTTTATTGAAGGATTTTCCTCAATAGCAAAGTCTTTGACTAAGCTAACTCAGAAAGACAAGAAATACGTGTGGAATCAAGACGAAGAAAAAGCTTTCCAAACCCTCAAACAGAAACTTTGTAGTGCTCCTATCCTAGCATTGCCAGATGGGATCGAAGATTTTGTAGTCTATTGTGATGCATCGCACCAAGGGTAGGTGCCGTGTTGATGCAACGCGATAAGGTCATGGCTTATGCATCAAGACAACTCAAGGTTCATGAGGAAAATTACACCACTCATGACTTAGAGTTAGGAGCCGTGGTCTTTGCACTAAAAATCTGGAGACACTATCTATACGGTACTAGATGTACTGTGTACACCGATCATAAAAGCCTACAACACATTTTGAACCAAAAAGAACTAAACATGAGACAACGTCGTTGGTTGGAATTACTAAGTGATTATGACTGCGACATTCGTTACCACCCAGGAAAGGCAAACGTAGTAGCCGACGCCCTGAGCCGAAAGGAACGGGTTAAACCACTGCGAGTCCGAGCCTTAGTTTTAACCATAAATTCAAACTTTCCTACTCAAATCCTTCACGCTCAAACTGAGGCGGTGAAACAAGAAGACATCCAAAAGGAAAAGTTGGATGGCATGATACAAAAGAAATTCGAAACCCGTTCAGATGGAACTCTATGCTTTCAAGGTCGAAGTTGGTTACCACTTTATGGTGGCTTACGAGACTTGATCATGCATGAATCACACAAGTCCAAATACTCCATACATCCAGGATCTGATAAAATGTATCACGATCTTAAGTTACTCTATTGGTTGCCGAACATGAAAGCCGATATTGCAACATATGTTAGTAAATGTCTTACCTGCTCCAAAGTAAAAGCCGAACACCAAAAACCATCCGGTCCATTGCAACAACCAGAGATTCCTACTTGGAAATGGGAAAGAATCACTATGGACTTCATTACCAAGCTCCCAAAGACATCAAGCGGTTATGACTCCATCTGGGTCATAGTTGATCGTCTCACAAAATCCGCACACTTTATACCAATCAAAGAGACTTACAAAATGGAACAACTAACCCGACTGTATGTCAAAGAAATAGTCTCAAGACATGGTGCACCAATATCCATCATATCCGACAGAGATGGTAGATTTACTTCCAATTTCTGGCAGTCACTCCAAGACGCCTTTGGAACAAATCTAGACATGAGTACCGCGTATCATCCTCAGACCGATGGTCAGAGTGAACGAACCATCCAAACTCTTGAAGACATGCTTCGAGCTTGTATTATAGATTTTGGAAAAGGATGGGATACTCATCTACCATTAGTCGAATTTTCCTACAACAACAGCTATCATGCAAGTATTCAAGCAGCTCCATTCGAATCACTTTATGGTCGAAAGTGTCGTTCACCTGCTTGTTGGGCTGAAATGGGAGAAGTTCAACTCACTGGACCAGAACTCATCCGTGAAACAACGGATAAAATTGTACAAATCAAAAATCGACTACAAGCCGCAAGAGATCGACAGAAAAGTTATGCCGACACACGACGCAGACCCCTAGAATTCCAAGTCGGAGATAGGGTTATGCTAAAGGTATCACCTTGGAAAGGCTTGATACGATTCGGCAAACGAGGAAAACTAAACCCAAGATACATCGGACCATTCAAAATTCTAGCCAGGGTTGGCCCTGTGGCGTACAGACTTGAGCTTCCATCAGAACTCAGTAGTGTACACCCCACTTTCCATGTATCTAATCTAAAGAAATGTTTATCGGATGAATCACTCGTGATTCCACTCGATGAAATTCAACTCAATGACGATCTTCAATTTGTTGAGGAACCCGTAGAAATCATGGACTGAGAGGTCAAACAACTCAAGCAAAGCCGTATTCCAATTGTCAAGGTTCGTTGGAACTCACGACGTGGTCCTGAATACACATGGGAACGAGAGGACCAGATACGTAAGAAATACCCACATCTTTTTACCAACGAAGCTTCTACTCCCAACGCTAATTGATCTCCGGGACGGAGCTCTCATATGGGGTGGAGACTGTAACAATTCGCAAATTCAGGTTAATTTCTATTTTCGGAAAATTTTACTATTCATGTTACTATTCATTTTTACTATTCATTTCTTTCTGAAATTTTCCCGAAAGTTGATTTTTACTTCATATTCTCGAGTGATAAATCATTTCCATGGCAAATTAAATGTTTGACACTCGTCAGATCATTTTCGTGAAAGTTATTAAGGAATTACACAGAATTACGCGTTTTAGGGTAAAACGGCAATCAGAAATTCTACGCACAACGAAATTTGACCCCGTCAGGTGACCCCACATCAGAAAAATGTTTAACACACTCATTATTTATTTGAGAATAAATCATGACTGAGAAAAATCATGGCCAAAATAAACTTCGGCCGTGAAAAACTGGAATTTTCAGTTTTAAGCGTTTTTACTCAGCCGTAACCCTAGCCTTTACCTGCACCGCGTTTCTAAGATGATTTGAGCTTTCAACTTATTAAAATAAGTCAACATATTATTCCCTCCTCCATTGACCAAAAATCATCCCTTGATGTTATAAGTCATTTCGTGATTTTTAGGCTTCCGGTTTGATGTCTAAAAGACATTTAATACCAACCGACACTAGACTGAGCCCAGTCTAGACATTATAAGTCATTTTAAATCATTTTTATCATATTAGAAAAGTAACATTTCACTTTTCTCAATTTTACGCAATATTCGTACATTTTACGTATTACGCGTTTAGACCCGTGTTTCCAGCTTTTAGCAGGGTTTTACCACCCAAATGACACCTACCACTCATTTTATATTTTATTATGGGACATATGGACATGTCTAACAATACTTTAAAGTTTTATAATTTTACGACACCCGGTTTTACGTTTTGAGGCCTAATCATTTACGGTTGGCATTTCCCGGAGTCAAAATGCATCTAATAACCAAGGATAATACCAAGCCAAGCCACCTCCCCCCCTTATCCCTTGTGAACCGCCAAAGGGGGGGGGGAGTCATCCCTTGTGTGGCTTGATCCTAGGCTAAGAGGTCTTAGATGTGTTCCATGTGTTGAAGTGTACCAAGGAAGCCTTTGACTAGTCCATTTTGTAACCTCCTCAAGAGACTATAAAAACCCCTCTCCCCCCCTTCCTTGGCCGGCCATCCCAACACACCACAACCTCTCACACTTAGCTTTATTTCTTCTAATTTGTTGCAAGGTTCAAGAGTTAGTTCAAGATAGAAACCCTAGATAGCTTATTTTTCACCAAAAATCTTCCAAACCCTAACATACTTGGTGTTTTCTCTTGAGTTTAAATCTACTCAATACACCTCAACTTTCATTACATATCTTTCAAGAATACCAAGGGTAGAAAGGTTGCTTGAAGTGAAAAAGGGTTGAAGCTAGTCTATCAAAGTCCATTTCCTTACTTGTTACTCCTTTCTTTAATTAGAAAGCCAAAAGTTGTAAGCCTTAACCTAACATGTTTCTTGTTAAATTTTCATGTTCATATCATTTACATGTTATCTTTGCTATATTATGTGTTGTAATTATGTCCATGATGTATCATGATGAGTAAAAGATGTTGTTGTAATGAATTATTGAAACAAGTTACTAAAACAAGCAAACTAGTGAATATCTTGGTATAACCTGATCAAAATGGTAAAAATTTTATATTGGATTATTACATATTACAGTAGAGGACTTAACAAGTAAACCATAGCAATTTGAACCACCTAAAAAGAATAAACGAGTCAAAAGTTATGGCGATTTGAAGTTACCAAAGATTTCCGGCAAAACTGCCTAAAAGTTTCTGTGACAGAACCTAAAACACGCAAAAAGAGGCCTTTCTGGTCCGATTCATGAAAAAGTTAAAACACGAAAGTTGTCCAGAATCACGTTTTCATTCAGGAACAAAGAGGCTCAAGCCTTGAAAACGCCTTCTGAGTGATATATTTCTCATTTTCTTAACAGCTATTTACATATTTTAAGTCACTATACTATTGTTATACTTTCAAAGGAATAAAAGGTCTTATGACCTATAAACAAGACCACCACCATGGCTAGAACCAAGGTAGTGTCTCATGACCATGGAACAAGGACCAAAGGTCATGGCTAGGCCATGACGAAATGACCAAGCCAACTTACAAAGGCGTAAACATGAAACAATGAAATTGGCAATAACATGAACAAGCAATTTGTATCTACTTCACCTAAAAGGAAACCATGAGATTTTACCAAGACAAATGGTCATACAAGACTTATAAAACTACCCCTAATAACAATCTTCATGTACTATAAACTTTCCTAAGTTTATACAAATATCGGACATGTAATTTTTTCGGATCAAAACTTATATCTATATACTTTATCAACTACTACAATAGTAGGGAGCTTCATGTGAGGAGTTCATTATGTAAGCCGTCGAGATGAGTTGTGGATTTACGAGTTAAAGTGTCCTGGCTCCTCGAACGCTTACTAACATGACTTCTGAAATATGTTAGCCCGAATGGTAGTAAACGATATACCAAAACATACATGTTCATAAATCTTTCTTACAAAGACTTACAAATATACATCATACCTCATCATGGACTAAATGCAAGATATATATATAGGCACTCCGTTATATTCTTCACTCCACTCCTAAATCGCAACATTCTATTATAGGTTGCTCGTAGAAACCTACACGATCCGACCATCACCTTCTTTACTTGCTATCGTACTTAAGGTGAGTTCATAGCCCCACTTTACATTACTTCAATGTTTACAAACCCTTGGGGGAAATACATGCTACTTTTAAACCGAACACAATGCTTTGAAACTGTATGCTGCCTGATTGTTTTATTATTACTAAGTACCTACCTTGCCAATCCTAGGCCCCATCATGAACCATTTAATCACTAGTATTAGTGAGCGCGAGTATTGTGAATAGGCCTATTGGGATTGACGAATCCCATTTGTTTGAGCAGTTAGTTCAAACGAATGCACTATATTTGAAAACATTAAGTATGACGGCAAAGTACTTACCGGGGCAACATAACCGCCGATTGATATTGGTACCCGTTAACGTCTTAGTTGCATGAGCTTAGTACATAATAATAACTGTTTTGTTTTCTAACATAAGTATGAGTCTAATTAACTCATTACTACCAACATATTGTGTTCAACCATAAACAAACTCTATGAATTTCACTCAACCTTTGTGTTGACCTCTTAAGCATGTATTTCAGGTCCATGATAATCAAGAATGGAGCGGGAAGGGCACGTACCGAAGGAAGAAGGCTATAAACTATTATGTCATTCAATAAAAACATCATAGACTTTATATTGATGTGTTTTGAAACAATGGATCATTTTGGGACCTTACTATGTAAACTTTGATATATTTGAATAATATGAATGACAACTCTTTTTATTACGATTCGTTTAGAGATCGTTTTCTATTATTATGACTGTTGTGCCGTCGAGTAACACCCAAGTTGAATTCCGCTGCATCATGAATTGGGGGTGTTACACACTTGTCATAAATGCCAATCCGATTAATCACTGATTAATTCCGCTTAGACTGATTACAAGCTACAGAAGAGTCGACCGCCTGACTAACAATTCTCGATTTTTGAAACCTTGATTAATATAGACTTACAAAGCTTGCAAACAATTGTAAAAGTTGATAACATAGTTGTGAATAACTAATTTTGGTGGCAGATCTCAAGAGATAATTAAAAAAACCGGTTAAACAAAAGTGCCGTGGACAGTTGTCAAAAGGAGGTGCTTAGTTATTTTATGAAAATTAATCATTTATAAGTAATTTCTATCAATAAACTTGCCAATTAAGCTTCTAAAAAGTGTGTTTTTTTTAGTATTTATAGATAGATGAGAACGTTCAATAGCGTAGCAATAGTTGATTAATAGGAAAATGAGGATGAAAATCATCAAACCAGGGCCAGACGGTTTTAATTTTAAGTATATCATGAAGTTTTTTAATATCTTGAAACCGAAGTTGGTTAATGTGGTTAAGTGGTTCGGGGAATCAATGGAAATATCGAAAGGGTGTAATGCATCATTCGTGACCTTAGTTCCAAAAGTTGCAGATCCTGTTGGTCTTGGGGATTTCCGTCCCATAAGTCTTATAGGTTGCTATTACAAGATCATTGCAAAGGTTTTGGCAGAAAGAATTAAAAGGGTTGTGGGAAACGTTGTTGGCGACGTTCAAATTGCTTTTATTAAAGGAAGATTCATTCTTGATGGTGTCTTAATAGCAAATGAAACGGTTCAATATATGAAGAAAAATAGAACTAAAGGATTAATCTTCAAGGTCGATTTCGAGAAAGCTTATGATAGTTTGAATTGGATATTCCTTTTTGATATAATGAGAAAAATGGGTTTTGGTACTAAATGGTGTAAATGGGTGGAAAGTTGTCTAAATTCATCTACGATGTCAATTCTAGTCAACGGATCTCCAATGGAAGAGTTCAGATTGGAACGGGGGGTTAGACAAGGTGATCCTATTCCCCCCCCCCCCCCCCCCCTTTTTTTTTTTTTTTTTTTTTTTTTTTTTATTCTAGCAGCAGAAGGGGTAAATGCAATTGTCAATGAAGCGGTGGAAAAAGGGATTTTTAGGGGTGTTAAAATAGGGAGGAATAACGTGGTGGTGTCCCATCTTCAATATGCGGATGATACGATTTTCTTTGGGGAATGGAATAGAGACAATGCAAAATCTTTAATGTGCATTCTTAAGTGCTTTGAAGAAGTATCGGGGCTTTGTGTGAACTATAATAAAAGTAAGTTATACGGTGTTGGAGCTAGTGAGTCGGAATTGAGGGACATGGCTAGATGGATGAGATGTGGAATTGGAGATTTCCCATTTACTTACTTAGGGCTGCCAATTGGTGAAAATATGAGGAAAATAGGTGCTTGGAATGGTGTGGTCGAGAAATGCAAAAAACGGTTGACCGAATGGAAACCTAAAACGATGTCGTTCGGGGGGCGATTAACATTGGTTAAGTTGGTTCTAGGAAGCTTACGTTTGTATTTCTTTTCGATGTTTCGTGTGCCTTTGAGTGAGATTAAACAACTAGAGAGAGTGAGAAAAAATTTCTTTTGGGGGAATGCAAAAAATTAGCATGGGTCAAATGGGATACGTTACGAGCCTCACATGGGGATTGGGGGGTTAAATATTGGGTCATTACGGGGAAAAATTTTAGCTCTTTTGGGAAAATGGTGGTGGAGATTCAAAAGGGAAGGGGTTTCATTGTAGGTTAGGGTCATTAAAAGTATCCATGGGGAGAGTGGTGGTCTTGTTGATGTTAGGGGGTGGGGGACTGGGGGATTCGAATGGGAAGGAAGGGGGTGGGGTGTGGCGTGATATCATAGGGGTAGGGGAGGAGTTGGATGGGTTAGGGTTAGATTTTGTTTCTTCGTTCATTGGGGAGGTGGGGAATGGTTGTGATATTAGATTTTGGATTGATAGATGGGTGGGCGAGGTTAGGTTATGTGATAGATTTTCGAGACTTTATCACTTAGATAGGCAAAAGGAGGGTAGGGTGGCAGATAAAGGCAAATGGGTAGATAATGTTTGGGTTTGGGAATGGGAATGGGTTAGAAATCTTAGAGGGAGGGTATGCAAGGATTTTGAAGATTTACAAGTTTTATTGCAAAACGTTGCTATAAAGTTCGATTGTAAGGATCGTTGGAGATGGGCGTGTCAAGAGAGGGGTGACTTCACAGTTAGAGAGCTAACTAAGTTGGTTGAAGAAAAGACTCTAAATGTGGTTAGTGGGAGCGAGGCGACGATGTGGAACAAATTGGTTCCAAAAAAGTTAATATTTTCATGTGGAGGGCTTTAAAAGTGTTGATATAAATAAATGACTAAAAACGTTATTCATATCTTTCGATATCTCTATGTTTTGACAATCACAAAACGAAAACCCATCAAACCAAAGATCATGATGTAAACAAGTATTTAGTAGTAAATATTCACTTTCACCATCTAATCACTTAAGGTATGAATAAACATAGTGTTTAATGCATTATAAGATCAAAGGGGTATTTAATTAATTACTACAAAGTTTATTTTAATATATAAACTTATTATATATTTTTGAAAAACACTTTTGGTAATAAAGAAAAATGTTTTAATCATACTTAATATATGAATTCAAATTTTTAACCAAAATCAGTTAGTTTTTCACCAAATAAACTTTCCCCACTAAAAAACAGGATTTCTGGCCGTTACAGCTGGGCGGCCCCCTTAATTATAAGGGGTGGTCCCCTTCGTTTTAAGGGGACCGGCCATGATTTAAGGGGACCGGCACGCTCCAGTTGTCAGAAATCTTTGCCTATAAATACCACCTTAAATCTGGAATTTTTCCCCACCTTTTTGCACAAAAACTTCCTTATTCAAACCTCCATTTCCATCTTAAAAATCCTTTGATCATATAATTCATAAGCCTTTGTTTCCAAGTGATCCAAAGCCTCATCCACTCAAGTGCAAAGAGAAGAATACTTCTATTTATCAAGACTAGAAGTATTACAACTTAGTATCATCTTGCTATCTAAGTTGTTTGATCATTTCATCTTGTATATCATTCATTCTTTGGTGAATATAGTGTATACATTGGTTAGCTAGATTTAGATATAGGATCTAGATTTATTGAAGGTGTGAAGTGGTACTAGAAGTGAAGAAGTAGAGGTGCATAGGATTAGTGGTAGAAGAAATAAGAAGAGGTAGTATATTGAAGTAGAGATTAGTTGTAGAGACAAAGAAGTTGAAGCCTTGAAGTTGAAAAGACCTTAAAGCCTAGAAGTCGTGAAGAAGTATATATCTTGGAGTAGTGGATAGAACTATGTAGTGAAGGTGTGAAGAAACAAGTAGCGTGAAGAAGAAGAGTTAGGAAGTAGAAAGGTGTGAAGAAGATAGGTGTGAAGTAGAAAGGTGTGAAGTAGATTGGTGTGAAAAAGTTGTGTAAAAGTTGTGATTGAGTTGTGACGAAGTTGTGGTGTGTAAGGTTTTCTCCGCCACAAGGGAGGTTATTGATCTAGTGAAGAAAACTCTCGAGTAGGTGACTCGGGGAGTGGAATAGGGCAAGGAAGGTGTCCTTGTAGCCGAACCACTATAAATCATTTGTCTCTCGGTTTGATCTTTCCATCTCTCACTCTTTGATTATTCACTTGTTAGCATTTCATGCATAATTATAATTGCTTGTGTTGTGCATATATTGATTTCACATAAAGATCAAACTAGGATTCATTCATAACATTAACTTTATAAAAACAAACCAAGTACATAAACTCTTATTAAAACACATATACATATATATATGCTTATGTATGATATATGAAATTGTAAATTCTTTCCCAACATTATATATAAGTAGTGTTTATACGAAAATCGTAAATAAACTAGTATCTATATTTTTGCATTAAAGTGTTTTGAAATTTACGTCTATTCTTTAGAAGCAAACTTTTATAAAACAAATAAAACAAAAAAGACGTAAGACTATTCAACCCCCTTCTAGTTTTCCACAAAAAGGTAGGCTTCCGGTTCGTGAGGAATTAGACAAGAGGGGCATTGATTTGGATTCTGTTTTATGTCCTTTTTGTGGCGACATGGTGGAATCATGTTCTCATTGTTTGGTCATGTGTAAATTCGCGATGAGCGTGTGGGAAAAAATATATAGTTAGTGGAAGATTGGGAATGTTAATGTGTTTTCCATTGAGGATTTTTTCGCCTCTAATGTAAACATTAACATCACTAATCATTCATCTAAAGTGTGGCAAGCGGTTATTTTAACATCCGGGTACTTCATTTGGAAAGAAAGGAATTCACATGTGTTTAAAGGTAAAGCTTCAAGTTTAATTAAAATAGTTCAAGACATTTAACTTAAAAGTTTCGAGTGGATTGAGAGAAGGTTCGGAAAGAAAAGCAAGATAAATTGGCAACAATGGCTTTTTGATCCGGCTAAATGTCGAATGTGTTGAGGGCTGCAGCTTTAACTGTTCTATGATCTAACTGTTGGGACTCGAACGGATATGATGGTTAAGGGTGTTTGGCATAGGCCAGCAATTGTTATGCAGGTTTTAAGGGAGTTTGGCACATTGAGCTTTGAAAGTCTGCAATATACCTGCAATTAATTGATGGTCTGTTCTTTCATGTTGCCTTCTTTTATATTGTGTTGATTGGCCTTATAATGTTAGTGGGTCCAATTTAGCTTTAGACAATTTAGATAGTGGGACTATCATCGTTTTTCATTTGTGTTTTTGCTTGTTATATGTTGCTAGTTTATATTTTGTTCTCTTTGTAATTTTGTTTTTTTCATGGGTCCACTATACTTAATCAACTTGTTAATATAGTGGATGCCTTTGTTTGTATTTGGTTATGTTGGTTGGAAGAGATTGCCTTTCAAAATAAAATAAAATAATAAGTAGTAACTAAGTTTAGTTTTGTTTGTTTTTTTTTTTTTTTTTCTTTGTTTTTTTTTTGTTTTTTTCCCCAATTTAGTAACTAAAACTTAATTTTAATTATAAAAATCACTCAAAGTCTTAATAATGTTTTATTATTGTGAAATTTTTGAAATTTATGTTTGGTATGGAGTTTTTTGAGGCGATGAGCGATGAGCAATTAACTTTTGATTTTTAGTGTTTGTTTGGCAAAAGAGCTGTGAGCTTTTATATTTTTTAGGAATGCTCATTTTTTCAATTCTTCTTTAAGAAGCATTGAGCGGTGAGCTGTGGCTACTGCTCACAGCTTACCAAACACACCATTAGTGACTCTAATAGAACACTTTTTACACTTTTTCCAATTATGTGACTTATTTTTCTTTTCAAATTGAAAAGGTTGGTTATAGATTGAGTTGGTTGTGAGAAGTTATTGTTTGGGTTGGGTGTTTAAAACTATAGTACAACCAATATTCAACATCTCGAAATAAAATTTTATCCATTCCTTGTGTTTCTGCATGCAAAGAAATTTCAAATCTTTCCTCCCAATTGTTAAAATTTATTGTCACAACTTTGCTAATTGATGATTATTCTAGGAAGATGATATCTCGAGCTTGGTATTATTCATGAGGTTTTAAGCAGGAGGAAAAAATTATTTTATGATTAGAGACCATCACAGCTAACATATGAACCAAAAAAAATGAACAAGCGGCATATATTAACAACCTAACAAATAGTGAATTGAGAGGCCGCAAAGGTCGATTTGGGCGTAACATCTCAATCAATCTAGTAACTTGGGTTTCACCTATTCTCAAATCATATCAGGTGAATTATTTTATGAATCGAATTGCAAAAGTTATTTAATTTGGGAGGCTTGAGAGTTTGAGCACAATTGTTTTTGCTAAATTTACAAAATAGTAGGGTACCCGCGCGTTGCAGCGGCGGGTACCCTGAAATAAAATTTTTCAATGAAATTAATAAAAATGTCACGGGATGTCATTCCGACACCTAAATTTGCTTGGTCACAGCTTTGTGTATCGAGTCGAGTTTTATTGAGTCGAGTCTTGGTCACAGGTTTATGTCTAGGTTAAGATGGAGGGTTGTACATTGTGTTTAAATGATTGTAATATTGGGTGTAAAGGGTGTTTTTAATGCTATTAATGTAGAATGAGGGTTGTACATTGTGTTTTAGTGCCGCCGCCGCCACCACCACCACCACCTACTACTACTACTACTACTACTACTACTACTACTATGAGTGAGTATTTTTGATAGGGTGTTTTGTAAGACAATATGCACCAATAATATGTTTTAGGTGTATGCACCAATAATACTATGTTTTAGGGTTTTTTTTTTTATTATTATTATTTTTTAGTTGGAGAGTGTATTTTAGTTATAGGTGTGTTATTGGGAGTGCGGCGATGTAGCGCTGAGGTTGCAGACGAATAACATGTTATTTGTAATGCTTGTACCGAGCACTCTAATGTTGATTTTTCCCCTATGTTGGTCTTGTTGGAAAAATGGTATTTGCAATTGAGTTTTTGCAAACTTTGGACATAATTTAATATATGTATATGTTATATATATTTATGTTTCTTGGGGGCGTTTTGTTCTCCTCCAAGAGAGCTTCGCAACAAGCTAAAGTATGTCCAAAATAGAGCTAAGATGAATGAGGAGGTGAATATGTGTCTCCATTTGCTGATCTATGTGCTAAACATGGAATTAGACACGAATTCACTGCTCCTTATTCACCTCAGCAAAACGGTATTGCCGAAAGGAAGAACCGTACCTTGAAGGAAATGGTTAATGCCATGTTGATAAGTTCTGGTTTAAGCCAGGACATGTGGGGGGGAAGCCATTCTAACGGCTACTTATCTTTTAAATAAGATACCTCGTAAGGAAAAAGAAGAGACCCCTTATGAACTATGGATGGGAAGAAAACCATCATATCAGTACTTACGAGTGTGGGGGTGTCTAGCAAAGGTAGCTATACCAACTCCCAAGGCCCAAAAGATTGGACCTAAATCTATGGATTGTATATTCATCGGATATGCTAGGAATAGCAGTGCTTATCATTTCATTGTACATGATTCGAAAAATCCGGATATACAAAAGGGTTATGTAATGGAATCAAGGAATGCTTCCTTCTTTGAAGATATATTTCCTTGTTTAACGAAGGAAACTGGAAGTTCATCTAGAATAGATGACAATGTTGTCCAAGATAAGAGACAACGAGATGATAATGATCTCCAAGATGAGAGACAAGATCAAATCGAGGAAGAAGAAGTAGAACCTAGAAGAAGCAAAAGGGAAAGAACCGAGAAATCGTTTGGACCCGATTTTGTTTCTTTTATGGTAGAACATGAACCTACTTCTTATCGAGAAGCGGTAACTTCCTCAGAAGGGCCTCAATGGAAAGAAGCCATTAAAAGTGAAATAGATTCTATTTTACAAAATCATACTTGGGAGCTCGTGGATTTACCTCCTGGTTGTAAACCACTAGGCTATAAATGGATCTTCAAGAAGAAGATGAAAGCCGATGGCACCATTGACAAGTACAAAGCAAGATTGGTAATCAAAGGATTTAGACAACGTGAAGGTCTAGATTACTTTGATACATATTCGCCTGTTACACGAATAACATCGATTAGGATGATACTTGCTATTGCCGCTTTAAGAAATTTGGAGATTCACCAAATGGATGTGAAAATGGCTTTTCTAAACGGGGATTTAGAAGAAGAGATCTACATGAACCAACCTGAGGGTTTCCTAGCTCCTGGATAAGAGAACAAAGTTTGTAGGCTTGTTAAGTCATTATATGGCTTAAAGCAAGCTCCCAAACAGTGGCATCAAAAATTTGACCACACCATGCTAGAGAGTGGATTCAAAATTAATGAATGCGACAAGTGTGTTTATGTAAAAGACACAAGTAGTGGATATGTAATCTTGTGTTTATATGTTGATGATATGCTTATCGTTGGCAGTAACGACACGATGATCAAATCTACTAAAGACATGTTGAAATCAAAGTTTGACATGAAGGATATGGGTTTGGCTGAAGTGATCCTTGGAATAAAGATCATACGAACTCAGAATGGACTTGTGTTGAGTCAAGCACATTACGTGGACAAAATTCTGAATACTCATAATGCGGGGGATTCCGGCCTAGCTAGAACTCCAATTGACACCAGCAAGCATCTATCTAAAAATAGAGGCGCAGGTGTTGCCCAATTAGAGTATTCAAGAATTATTGGCATGTTAATGTACTTAATGACAAGTACCCGACCTGACTTAGCATATGTTGTTAGCAGGCTAAGTAGGTATACTAGTAATCCAAGTTATGCACATTGGGGAGCTATGACTAGGGTACTTCATTATTTGAGATACAGTCGCGATTATGGACTGCATTATGAAAGATATCCAGCTGTTATAGAAGGATACAGTGATGCAAATTGGATATCTGACATAAAGGATTCTAGATCGACTAGTGGATATGTGTTTACACTAGGAGGGGCAGCTATATCTTGGAAGTCTTCCAAGCAAACTGTTATAGCTAAGTCTATGATGGAATCAGAATTTATCGCGTTAGATAAATGCGGACAAGAGGCGGAATGGCTACGACAATTCGTAGAGGACATACCAAGGTGGCCTAAACCGGTAACGGCCATTAGTATACATTGTGATAGTCAATCGGCAATTGGCAGAGCTCATAGCATAATGTATAATGGAAAGTCTAGACATATCCGTCGTCGACATAATTCGATATGACAACTACTCTCAACAGGAGTTATCTCAATTGACTATGTGAAGTCAAAGGATAACATTGCGGATCCGCTTACGAAAGGCTTAAGCAGAAAGTTAGTTAGTAAGTCGTCTAAAGGAATGGGACTAAAGCCCTTGAAGGAATGAGTTTCTATGAAGGAAAACCTAACCCAGTTGACTGGAGGTCCCAAGATCTGGGTTCAATAGGACAACCTAATCATAGAAATGTGGGGGAAGTCACGTCAATGTGGGGGAGATACTTATATATTTTAACTTCCTAGTCCATTCCTATAACAAATGTGACTTGTTGAGAGGTTAAACATATGGCTTTAATGATTCAGGATGAAATCATAAAGCATAATGATTCAAGATGAAATCACAAAACATATGTTTTTAATGATTTAAGATGAAATCACCTATGTGAGAGAGAAGTGGGGTCGCTTCGAAGGGAATTGTGGGGGAGCAATTCCTAAGAGCTCTTGCAGAACCAGGCTAGTATTCATGACCATAACGAATACGACTATGAGGACTTGACTAGGTCAGGGAGAGTCTTGTGTGAGTGTGTATTGTCGTCTACGTAAACAGATGTTGAGTTCAAGGACATCGCGTCTACTCAGATATAGGAGACTAAGTGCATCTCACAAGGGAAGGTTCAAAAGGTCACACCTACCTATCCTATGCAAGACTTAACCGCAGAAATTTTGCAGAAACTTTTGTGTGTTTTTGACCGATCTCCATTCATGTGGGGGATTGTTGGAAAAATGGTATTTGCAATTGAGTTTTTGCAAACTTTGGACATAATTTAATATATGTATATGTTATATATATTTATGTTTCTTGGTGGTGTTTTGTTCTCCTCCAAGAGAGCTTCGCAACAAGCTAAAGTATGTCCAAAATAGAGCTAAGATGAATGAGATATCGTGTCTCAAAGTGAGGCACATGAAACACAATATAAGGGAAAAAGTGTTGCATCCCACATCACCCAAAACAAGAAGTGAAAGCTAGTTTATAAGGTTATCTTAGTATTAGCTTTCAAATTCCTTTAGGTGAGCTGTGCTCCTACTCCTACGCGCGCGCGCGCCGGGGGGGGGGGGGGTGCAGATTGTGGGATTTCTGGGCCAAAATGAGTTCGAAGCTTCTGAACTCATGCGAGCCCGCTCGACCTGCGGACACGAATGCAGCTCCAAAACCTCGCATACCTGCGTATCTTTTTGCTGCTAGTTTCGGTATCCTTTTTCCATATTTTCAGTAAATCTATTTTAGGAATAGATTGAAACTTTGCAAATAAGTTTACAGAATATACGTTGTGTGAATAAAAAGATATCAAATCGTGTTTAATTGGAAACAGATTTGTAAAATCATTTATTTTGGAGCTAATATTTTATCTTGGTGACCAAGATAGGTTTAGCCTATATAATAAACGATTCTCATTCAGTTTTTAACACAGAAATTACACAGCTCCTTTACCAGACGATTTCCAGCAGACCTTTCAGTGATCTTTCAGAAAGGTCAAGTCCGGCTGTACAACAGCTTTCCGTGATCTTTTAGGCAAGTATGTCAAGTCCGGCTGTACAACAGCTTTGAACGTTGTACCCTGGGAAACAGACGGCGAATCTGTTTTAAGGGAATCGTGCTTACACGAGCCTCGTTCCGTAACCTTTACTGCTTTCTTTTGTTTACGTTATATAGTGTCTGTCTTCTGCTTCTACACCTTTCTGTCTGTCTTTATTTTCTGTTATTTAATTTCTATTTTATTTATTATAATCTGATTTATAAATAAAGTGTACACCGTTTCCTACAGGTCTAACTTGACGTGTTATCTCTTTCATTAATAATAGATATACTAGCAGGATATCCGTGTGATGCGGCGGTGGGTATCCTGTAGTTTAATTTTTTGGCTAATAATTTGTTTTATTTATATGTTTTTGATAATATCTTTCCTGATTAGTTTGCTTGTTTAGGGATTATAAGCAATGTAAAAAGTTTGGTGGAGCTTTGCTTAATTTGTATTATTTGTTTGTTTGTTTTTTTAGTAGGATGTTTGGTTGGTACAATTGATTTTTTTATTTGTAATTTTCATTGAGGGGTTTTTGAGTATCATCAATTGTGATGTTGATAACTCAATTGATATATATGTTGATGTATCACTTGATTGTATACATCACATGAAAAGTTATATTCCCTAATTTTCAACTATCTTAGTGTAATTAATGTTTAAAAAAAAGGCTTGTGCATTGTAAGTCATTAAGATTAATAGATGACTTATACGTGGGATGTGTTATATTCTAACAATAATTATGCATGTTAGTTGATTTTACTATAATTTATGTGTGATGAGTAAGAAAAAGATTAAATATTATCGGTAGGATGGAAATTACTATTAATATGCGTATACGAACGTAGCTTATAAAGTTACGATGTATGCATACCCGACAGTCGTTCGTATGGCAATCTACTGCGGAGAATGTGTTTTTAACATACTGTTACCTTAATAGCGGTATCGTTTTGTTTTAGACTACAATTTAATATTGCAAAATGAAACTTGAAACATCTTCAATTGCATATAATTTGAGCAACATCCAAATTTTATCTCAGTTGACGAATTTCATGATATTCCGGGCATGAAGCAAACACCCAAAACATCTTCGAAGAAACATCTATTGAGATAAAATGATTCATCAGTAACATTGCTACATCAATATTGATGTATGGCGTCAATGATTGTTACCGGGGGCGGAGCCACGTGCAAGTAGGGAGGGCACTTGCCCCCAACACTTTCTTCAATGGTTTAGTTTTTCCTGGGCAATATTTGTGTTTCTCTAGATTTTAATGGTGTTGCCCCCATCATAAAAGTGATTGTGCCCTCTTTAAGTCTCAAAGTTTTTGAAAATGAATTCAAGATAGATGGGGAAAATGATGCATTGGAGCTTGTGCTAGGAGAGAGAAAAAATAAATAAATATTTAAAACAAAGTTAGTAAGAGTTAGGGGTGAGCATCCGTTCAGGACCGGACCGGACCGACAAGACCGAGGACCGAAATAGCCAAAAAACCAAGACCGAGGACCGGACCGAATGTGGTCGGTCCGGTCCGGTCCGGTCTCGGTCGGTCCGGTCCAACAAGGCCAAATAATCGGTGACCGGACCGGACCGGACGGAGGACCGAATTAGCAAAAAATTCAAGACCGAGGACCGGACCGAATGTGGTCGGTCCGGTCCGGTTTCGGTCGGTCCGGTCTGTTCGGGTCCGTTCAGTCCGTTCGGGTCATTTAAAAAGATTATAATGTAAAATAAAATCACATACGGTTAAAGCCCATATACTTGTTTGGCACTTAAAAAGAAAACGTATAAAGTAACTCCTATCTACATATCAATAAAAAGTTTGAAGAGTTTAATTACCTTCAAGTGATTGGATGATTTACCGTCAACTACATTCCTCGAAAGATCCTATAATAATACATGCAAGATAATAGAATATGAGTTGCAAAATATAAAAATTATTCTTACATACAGATAACAAACAAAGTTGATATTCTTACTGGATTTTCATGTTTTCGTTGAACTTCCAACGCTTTCTCAAGTCTTTTGACAACCTGATCTATATATGGGCGATCTGCTCTTTCCTCTTTTACGCAGCAATATGCTGTTTCTGAGAATATCTCTAATGATTTTGGGTCCATCTGTTTCCGTAAATGTGGATCGATCATATCCTCCAAATGAGATTTTGCCAGCTGACTTAATAACCCCTCTCTCAACCCATCTCCAAGGTCATTTTCACCTTCGTCTTTGTCATCATTTGCACTCCTTCCGCACAAGACTTCTAGTAATACAACACCAAATGAAAACACGTCTGACTTGTGGGTCACCCCACCAGTCTTTTCATATTTTGGGTCGATGTATACATTCTTAACAATATCACGAGTAAGAAGAAGACGATGCCTCCGAGCTACTGTATTTTTCAACGAATGTTCAAAACCAGATAACTTTGGTTCCCATTTGTTGTCTAGTAAAATATTCGAGCTCGAAATGTTGCAATGTATGACACTGAAATCACGTCCAGCATCATAATGGATGTAACTCAATGCATTCGAAACACCAAGACATATCTTCAACCTTTGCATCCATGTGAGGTTATGGTCACTTAGATATGTTTTGAGACTTCGGTTGGCCTCCTTGTATATGATAGTCTTATCCCACTCATCATCAAAAAACCCAATAAGAAACACTAGATTCTTATGTTTGAGACTAGAAAGCATCGAAATTTCCGTCCAAAACCTTTTGCTCTCATCTTTTACATATTCTTGGGAGAACCACTTTACAATAATATCGATGAATTGTTCAGAATGTAAGAGACGGCCTTTGTAAATTATTCCAAACCTAAATGTTCTGATGATATTTTCTTGAGCAAAACTGTTGGTTGCTGATTTTATCTCATCCCAAGTGAGTTTTAAGTGAGAAAGATCTTTGAGGAAAGACTTTGTCTCTTTGCTGACATGGGACTCAACATGTGTTGAGATGGAGGTCAATGATCCCTATATGTAACAAACAAGACAACATTACCATTTACCAAGTGTTCCAAAAATGACACGTGTAGATATGGAGTTCACTTTTCTAAAATTCCAGTGGCTTATAACAATAGAAATAAGTAAATAATTACCTTTTCATGATTGGATGATGTATTATCAACTTTGGCCGCAACTATTGAATGTTCCTTTAATATCATAAATACAGTAATAAGTAAATAATTTTACTTATGTTAATATTATCAATAAATATTGATTAGTTAGAAAAGAAATATGAAAACAAAAAACACATCTTACAACATTTTGACGTTCCATTTGAAGTTTCAATGCGCTCTCAAGTCTTGTGACAACCTCACTTATATCCGGGCGTCGAGATCTTTCTTCATTCAAGCAGTCATATGCTATCTTCGCGAAAACGTTGAATGATTGCGGATCCATTTGTTTCCGTAGAACTGGATCAATTATTTCATCTAGTATTTTCTTTTTATAATGAAAAAGAACCAATGTAGCCAAATACTTATTATCTGGATGCTCGCTTATTGATGTCCTACCACAGAGTAGTTCAAACATTACTATCCCAAAGGAGTAAATATCTGACTTGTGGCTCACATTCTTTGTCTCTATATATGTCGGGTCTGTATACCCCTCAATATCCCAAACTTTATTAACATGGAATGAATGATGCCTCCCAGATGCTTCAATCTTCATGGAAAGTCTAAATTCAGATAACTTGGGTTCAAAGTTATCATTTATTTGAATTGTCTCACTGTCGATGTTTCTATGTATAACACTAAAATCGCGGTGCTCGTCATAATGAATGTAGCTCAATGCATGCGCAAGGCCGACACATATCTCCAATCTTCGCACCCATGTCAACATCATCGTGTCACTTAAATAGTTATAAAGACTTCCCTTCATCTCACGCTTGATAATGATGATCTTCTCATCATTCTCGTCACAAAACCCAACAAGTGAAACCAGATTTTTGTGCTCAAGACTAGAAAGCATTGAAATCTCCATCCAAAATTGTTGTTCTTTTTCATCCCATTCTTTATTCCACCTCTGAGCAAAAATATCAATCAACTCACCGGACCACAAGAGCTGTCCCTTGTAATGATTTCCAAAATAAGATTCTCCCCATGAATTTTCTTCATCAAAGTTGTTGGTGGCAGATAGTATATCTTCAAGGGGGATTTTTAAGTGAGCAAAGTCGTCATGATTGAATGAAGACATCATGATGTATCTGTTTGTTTATCTGAACAAAAAAGGGTGTGTGGGTTGTTACAAAACGAAGCAAAGGGGTGTGTGTTTGGGTGATATTCCTTGTTAATTGTTATCTTTAATGTGTGGAGGTCTAGTATTTGCATTATTATTGTAGTAGACTATTGACTTTTTGACCAACTATTAAGTTCACACCAATTGTCTATAGAGTATAGGAACCGTTCCTTTTATTTAGTAATTCAAAGTTTGAAAATAATACAGTAAATAACAAAACAACAAACATCATGGCACCTTCTCACCAAATTGTCATAGATGTTAAACTGGTCGTTAAAGGCTGCTGCTAGTGCCTAGTGACAAAAGAATGCAGTACGTGATTGGCATTATGGGCAAAGTAGCAACTCAGATGAAAGATTTACGTGGTCTTACACTGGATGAGTGTCTTGTGGCGATGTCCGTGATTGGTAGCAGTGAGCCACTTTCTGTGATCGGCTGGATGAAGATGGAAAACTTCGTATGGCACAAATGTTTGTAGTTGGCCGGTGTGATAAGCTAGTCATAGTACGTAGTATATGTTTCATTTTGTGGCATCAAGTGAATGTTAGTATTTCTTTTGTTTGACATTTTGTTAATCTTTGTGACTTATATAATCGTGTTAGGCATGAGACTCATTAACCCGAAGATTATGGTCTGCAGCATCATGTAGTTTAATGTCTTATTACTATATATATAATGCAAGGGCAAATACGAGACATGGGATGTCCTTAATTGGTAGGAGTGAGCCACTTTCTATGATGTTTGATCAGTTGGATGAGGATGGAAAAGTCCGTATGGCCAGGGGCGGAACTAGGAGCCAAGCTTAGGGGTAGCGAAATTCGAAAATTTGTTTAAGGGTAGCGAAAATTTGTTTCAGGGGTCGCGAAATCGCCAAAAAATGGCCAAAAATCGCTAAAATTGGCCAAAAATCGCCAAAAATTCCACTACCGGGTAAAAGTTCAGGGGTAGCGACCGCTACCCCTGGCTTACATGTACATCCGCCCCTGCGTATGGCACAAATGGTTGTAGGCCAAAAGTTCCGTATAGATCTACTATTTGCTAAAGATCAAACCAGTAGATCTCAAGCGTCCATATTTCAATCCAACGGTTGATATATTTTGCCATTTTATTTTAATTATTTACTGAGGGGCATTTTTGTAATTACATCTTCTCATTTACTCAATTGACAGGGTTTGTTACATCTTCTCATTTACATCACTCTCCACGGTTACACACACACACTATTTACACACCAACCACCCAAACCACCGTTACGAAACCCTAACCGTTATTCATGATTAATTGATCAAAATTAACGCTATACAATGGACATATGAGACGAATTAGCACTATCTAAAGGTGACTCGTTGCCCCAATCTTCTCCATTGTTGGTTTCTGATCAAAATAAGCCATGAAAAGTTGATTCTGGTATAAATTTGTTTTTTTTCTTCATTTTGGTGCTTATTTGCTCATTTTAGGATTTTTAGGTCTTGTTGCTTTTTTTGTATATTATCAGTTGATGTGCTTATTTTGTTTATTATTTGTTGCTTATTTTGGATATAAGCAGTAGGCGTTGCTTATTTAGTTTTTTTGCTTTTTAAGATTTTAGGTTTTTGTTGCTAATTGTTGCTTATTTTTTATGTAAGCATTAGAAGTTGCTTACTTTGAATTGGGCATTGATGAAATTCATTGCGGATTAAAACCCGAGCTTAGTGCACGCTCTTTACAACTAGTTTAGCCAACTGCACTAGTTGCAAAGTGTGTAGTTGAAATAAAGTTTCCTATATAGAATCTTGATCGCTTTACATACAAAGCATATTTGGTCTCAAAAAGTCTATTTTCTTAAGATTTGTTGTTACAATTATACTGAAAAATCATAGTCAATGACCAGGAAGGCACAATATACTGATGTTTTCAGTGATTATTTTGATGTTTTTAGTGTTTATACTGATGTTTTTGTAAAATCATATATGATTCGACTAAAATCATATATGATTATAGTAGAATCATAAAGGATTCTACTAGAATCATATGTGATTCTTACTAAAATCATATATGATTCTAGCTTATACTGATGTTACACAAAACCATCCCTTTAAAACCGCTGCCACACACATAACCAGCCCTTTAAAACTGCCGTCGAACAAACCATATTTAGTGAGTGGTCACAATTTATTATTAAGCTTATATATGTTGTAATTTTTTTTCTTCTTTTTTTTTTCTTGTTTCTTTTCTTTTTTTAATAGATTTTGCTATACTTTTGTCTTATTAAGAATTGAATGATAATATGTTGAGTTCGATTAAGCAACATGTTGATGGTTAGGTACACTTGGCATTAAATTATTAGGATAGTTTGTTCACCCAAGGGATGTTTGGGGTAACCTGATAAGAAGTTGTTAATTTGCTATTTGATTGTTAATAAGCAGATAGGCACTTAAATAACAAAAAGTGTTTTTCTGTTTCGTATAACTGAGAATATATCAGCATAAATGAATTTCACATGTTTTTGTGCGCGTTGTTAGTTGTCTTTTGGTACATGACTGTTTTTATGAATTTCACATATGCTGTGTACATATGTAGATGATTAAGTAGTTATGGTTAAGTAGATGATTGTTTTTATGCGCGTATTTTAGCTGTTTTGTATAACTGAGAATATATCAACATAAAGAATAACAAATGATTCTAGTAGAATCATATATGATTCTTTATGCTGAGAATATATCAGCATAAAGAATCACATATGATTCTAGTAGAATCATATGTGATTCTTGTAGAATCACATGTGATTATAGTATTTTTTTTTAGGTTTATTAACATTCAAAATTTTTATGCAGGTCGAACAAATGAAGCAGCTAAGTGGACTATGACTCCTGTTGATCCAAAATCAAAAGTTGTCAAATAGAAAGTCTGATATAGTATTGAACAATTTCTGATGGGTAGTCTTTTGAGAAAATTTGATGTAGTATTGAACAATTTCTGATGGTATTATAAAAATCTGATGGTAGTTTTGTTACTTTAATATTTTTGTTGTATGTTTTAAAGTTTTTATTGTAATTTAACATCTTGCATTTATGTTCAGTTAAAAATAGTCTGCTAGAACAATAAACAAAAATCATATATGATTCAAAAAGAATCATATGTGATTCATTATGAATCATATGTGTTTCTACTAGAATCACGTGTAAAACAAAAAAAATAGAAAAACATAAAGAATCATATGTGATTTACCTTCATTAACAGCAAAAATATAGTTATTTACATTACAAAGAACAAAAACTATTTATTTCAGAAAAGAATCATATGTGATTCTACTAGAATCACATGTACTACGACCATCAAATACTCATGTTCTTGACTTTCACTAACCACCATGAGTAATACGACCATCAAATACTCATGTTCTTGACTTTTACGCTGACCCATGTTCCCACAGCCTTATCTTGCTCCTCATAATCCTCATCTTGCTCATCTGAATCACCCTCTTCCTCATCATCAAATACTCTTCTTCATCAGTGTCACCATCTTCCTCATCATCACGATCTTCAATAGAACAGGAGGTTTCTGGTTAACAGGAGCAGGCTTAGGACGACTATGCCAATATGAAGATGTTCAAGTTTAACCTTCTCACAAGATATACTTGAAAGCTTTTCATTAATCATCCTGTCAAAACTCTGCAATATATATATATATATATATATATATATATATATATATATATATATATATATATATATATATATATATATATATATATATATATATATATATAGGGGAGCTTTATTTTCAGAACCCTGTTAAGTGCGGGAACTGCGAGAACTCCAATTTTATATTAGAAAACATCCATGTTCATATAAAACATGTATGTTTTCTTACATACACCTTTATACAAATACTGCGTAACATACATGTTCATATAAAACCATTTTGCATTGATATGTTGCACTTAACAGGGTTTTATATGAACATGTATGTTACGCAGATATGCGTATTAAGGTGTATGTAAGAAAACATACATGTTTTATATGAACATGCATGTTTTCCAATGCAAAATTGGAGTTCTCGCAGTTCCCGCACTTAACAGGGTTCTTAAAATAAAGATACACTATATATATATATATATATATATATATATATATATATATATATATATATATATATATATATATATATATATATATATATATATATATATATGGATTTGGGTTAAAATAAAAAGTGTGTTATAATAAAAAGTGTAGGAAGCCACCACATGCTGCCATGTGTCCCCCTTAGTCCTCTCCTTCTTTTTATGCTTGCAAGGGTATTTTTGTCAATTCCCAAAACAAATAGGGTATATAATCTCTTTTTTTTGCTCATTCATCTCTCTTCTCCTTCCCCACCGTTTTCTCCCTACGCTTTTCTCTCTGTTTTCCCACCATCATATTCCACCATTCCACCACCGTTTCCCACCATTCCCCACCATTCCCCACCGTTTCCCACCATTCCCCACCGTTTCCCACCATTCCCCACCGTATTCCCACCGTTTATCTCCGTTGTTGAAGATGAGTATTCAATCATCAACCATTGAATCCTCAGTTTCTGTTAATAATGAAAGTAATTCATCCTCAGTTTCTGATAGTAAGATTCCTATTAAAGCTTTTTTCTATTGATTGCTACTTAATAGTGTTTGATGCAGTATATATTAGAATGTAGTGTTTTGATTTTTAATTTTTTGATTTATAGTTTGAAAGTTTGTATTTCATTAATCAAAATTTTTTTAGTTCAAATTGTTTTCAAATAGATTAAATTGATATATGTGTGATGTTCTAGATTATATTTTTTGATGCACTAGTTCTGATGTTAAGCATAGTTTATAGTTTATAGGTACATTTTTTTGATCAGATATTAAATTTCATCATTTTGATATTTTATAATTGTGATGCAGTAGAAATAATTCTATGATGCACTTATTCATTTTATTGTACTTTTCAAAATTGTACAATAAAATTGTACTCAAATAGATTAAATTGATATATGTGTGATGTACTTGATTTTATAATTTGATGCACTAGTTCTAATGTTTTTGTTTTTTCAGTTTTGTTAAGCATAGTTTAAAATCTGAGCAATGATTTTTTATATGTTATGCAATATATTTAAAACTGTGATGCAATCCTTTCAGATGTTGAGGTCGAAAGTGTTCGAGTTAGAGATCACGTTGGTTATTATATTTGTGATGATAATGGCAATAGGACATGGTATCCTGATTGCGGAAAAACCTATAAAAGGTTGTCAGTTTGTTTCAATTGATCAGGCTTATAGTTTCTACGTAGCTTATGGTAAAAAAGGCGGTTTTGATATTAGGAAAGGTGGACAGTACCAGGCTGCAGGTACAAAAGAGACAACTATAAAATACTTCTATTGCTCAAGAGAAGGGTTACCTTTGAAAGGGAAATCTGTAGATGAAAATTCAAATGCCAATATCTCTGAAGAAGGTGAATCCAGTAATGGTTCTATTAAGTTTGGCGAGTTTAAGAATAAGCAAAAAAGGAGGAAGGCTTCTTTTAGATGTAGCTGTTTAGCCTCACTTACTCTTAAGAAATTTGGAAATGTTTATGAAGTTACTAATTTTGAAGACGGAGATAACCATCCTCTCGTAGCAGAAAAGGATATGATTTTTATGAAGAATTCTAGGAATATGGGATATACAAAGCAGCATTTTCTTTACCAAGTTTCGAATGCAAATTTTGGTCCTGCAATCGGTTTTAGGTTATTGAAATAGTTGTATGGTGGCTTTGATAGAGTTGGTGTTACAAAGAGTGACTGTAAGAACAATAAGAAGAAAATTAGTGTTTTTATTGGAGACCGAGATGCTCAAATGGCTGTTGAAAAGCTGCTTAGTCGAAAGCTTCATTCACCTGGCTTTTATGTCAATTATTATAAAGGTGATTCACTTATTCGTTACATTACACTTATAATCTCTAGTGCATCACAGTTATAATATTTAGTGCATCACATTATTATTATTATTATTATTATTATTATTATTATTATTATTATTATTATTATTATTATTATTATTATTATTATTATTATTATTATTATTATCATTATTATTATTATTATTATTATTATTATTATTATTATTATTATTATTATTATTATTATTATTATTATTATTATTATTATTATTATTATTATTATTATTATTATTTTAATTTTTTGTTTTAGGTGATGACGATCGGTTGGTTGGTCTTTTTTGGGCTGATGAAGAAGCTATTAGTGACTACCAAACATTTGGTGATATAGTATCCTTTGATGCGACATTTCGTTCTAACAAGTACATTCTGTTCCGTATTCTGAATTTTTTTTATTTACTGTTTTATTTGTTATTGACTTATATATACTATTTTTATATGTTATAAAATGTAGGTATCAAATGGTATTTGTTCCTTTTACGGGTATCAATCATCATAATCGTTGTCTTACATTTGCTTCCGGGTTGCTTGCTGATGAGTCTGCCGGAGCGTACATATGGTTACTTACTGAATTCAAAAATGCTTTTGGGAAGGATCCAAATGTTGTTATTACAGATCAAGATCCATCAATGAAGATAGCTATAGACGAATGCTTCCCGAATTCAAGGCATCGACTGTGTATGTGGCATATTATGCAGAAATTGAGTACGAAGGTATTTCTTTATAGTACTTATGCCTATGATGCAGTAGCTTATATTAGATGATGCAGTTAATTTTTCTTATCCATTCATACTAAAAAGATTTTTATATTTTGAAAACCGTTGATGTATTAATTTTTTTCAAATTGATGCAATTTTATTTATTACATAAACTGATGCAGTAAAATAATTTATATCCATTCCCATTCTTATTATATTAACAATTTTCTGTTTTTCCAAGTTGGTTCTGATCTATTTAGTGGGCCTTATTTTAAAAAGCGCATATGCGATATTGTTTGGACCGACCAGATTTCACCTGAAGTATTTGAGAAAGAGTGGGAGAGAATGATAAATGATTTTGATCTTGTTGATAATAAATGGTTAGGTGAAATGTTTGTAATGAGAGAGAGATGGATACCAGCGTATTTGCGTGATGTTCATATGGCAGGGCTAATGCGTACCACTTCAAGATCCGAAAGTGAGAACCATTTTTTTGGTAAATGGACCAGCCCCCATCTTTCCCTTGTTGAATTCTTAAGCCACCACGACACTGCTTGTAACACCGCTAAAATTTGGTACAGCGGAAGACTCAACAAGCTTTCGGGGTGCTACGGGAATTGGTATCCAAACACAAGACATAAAAGAACGAGATAAAGTAAACATAATAAAGAACAACCACACGGGGTTTTAAAGTTTACATTATCCCAAAATCATCCAAAGTCAGGCCCAAAAGAAATAAATATAGGTCCACAATAGTTATCAGAGTTTTAGAAAATATAGATCCATAACCGGTGCCAAATGCCAAGCCTCCAATCCCAAGCATCCGCAGAACATCACTTAATTACCTGAGAAAACGTGCTAAAAGTCAGCTTTCGCTGGTGAGATCATAGGTTTAGATTCATAATTCAATGTAGTGGACATATACGCAAAACGCTTGCTAGCTAGACTAGGCCTCAATCATCCAACCAAAACAAATCATCCCTATAGGTGCACGCTATAGCTCAAATCAATCCAATCAATAGCTTACCTAGCTCAAGTCTAGGCCTCGCTCTATAACCAATCCAATAGCTTACCTAGTTCGGGACTAGGCCTCGCTCAACAACTAAATCAATAGCTTACCTAGTTCGGGACTAGGCCTCGCTTAATCCTACCTAGTTCTATAAGCATAGCAAGTTTTGAAATAAATAAATAGAGCGATAATAGTCCACATAAAACATTTGCACGTTTCTCACCCCAAGTATTGAAAACAAAGTTCAAGAGTAAAAGTGGGGCTATGACTCACCTCAAGTCCAGAAATCCTCAAAAGAAACGATAGAAGAAAGACGTAAGTAATCTCAAGCAACTCACGTAACGGCGACTACAGACTCGGCACTTCCTAACAATATCAAACCCGTTCAGAAATCATTTCCTCAAAATCAAATATTCCCATTCCCAAACGTATTCCATTTTACTTTCCAAAAATATCCATTTCTCGAATTAACTTCATATTCATTTGAAATTCGACGTTTGGTATCCATACGGGTGGAGGGTCGACACAGCTCAAACCAAAAAGTCACAACAAAGAACAATAATAAGACAACTATAGGTCTAATGTTAGCCCAACATATTATTTAAATAATTATCGAAGCTTATTAAATCCGTCGATTTGATAATCTCCCATACTTATTTACGTAATATATTGTTCCAAAATTATACCCAACCTAAAGCACATTGCACATAAGTTTCTATTTGGTATATGTCGTAGTCCAATGAATTCCCTATATATATCGTCGAATCGGCCAAATTCCACGAGACATATAGTAATTTATTACCTTAAAATATATACCACATCCTATGGGCGTCGTGGGATACGATGCCCATTAATATACTCATTTTATATCATCAAATAACTCGATCTAGAATAAGTCATTCGATATATAAAATGTTTATATTAACCGTCATATATCCGTGACAACACAAAGTCACAATATAAAGCCCACTTGGACTTTAAAGACCCACCATTCGTATAACTCAATAAGTTTCTAATTTATAAACAAAATCACATTTTTAATTATTAGTTGCCCAACTTATATTTCGCTATCATTTATATAATTATTATTTATAACAATAGTCCGACATTTATTACACTATATACATAGTATAATAACTATCGTTTTATTATTATAACGTTTACTCGTGGTCGTTTTATTATTAATATACGCATTTATATATATATATATATATATATATATATATATATATATATATATATATATATATATGTATATGTATATGTATATGTATATGTATATATATATATATATATATATATATATATATATATATATATATATATATATATATATATATATATATATATATATATATATATATATACGTTTAACACGTCTATATACGTATATAAACGATTATATTCTTAATAATATTATTACGAGTATTATTTTTAATATCGATTTTTAAATATTTATCGAGTCATAGAATTTGGTCACATGTCCGAGTCATGACCCTCGGCTCATAGTCCAAGTCCAAAGTAATAAGAATCAAGTCACAATATAAATATATCAACTCCGTCCAAACAATCCCATATCCACGTGCTACAACATGAGGGTCCGACTACGGCACCCAACTAACCTATCTCCGTCATCTAATTGACCGTCTCACAATCGGTCCCCAATTCCATACTCGTCAACACAACTCCAAATCCAAATACAAGTAAACCCATGTCCAAAGCTTCGGTCCAACATATGCCACAACATGAAATATTAACACAATATTAACCAAAACCAAATATACCAATATTACGGGTCGACCTACCAAGTCAAACCCGGGTCAACTATGAGGCCACAAACCATAAAAATAACCTCACCCGAGACCTTTTGGTCTTGGCTAGCTCAAGTGAGCCTCTCGACCCAAAACAGCCCGCGAAGGGGGTGTCGGCCGAGAATCAAACAACAACAACAACAAGTCGAGAGCAAACCAATCGACCAAAACTCCAACTAGCAATTAACCAAATCACCAAGAATAAAAAATAATAGAACCACAACACCTCCAAGACTCTTAATCGAGTCGAGGAGTGATCACACCGAGACCTAGGGTCTCGGTCGAGCTCAATACGAGCCACAACCCAAACCATACGCATCCAAATATTCAAATCCGAGCACCAAACAATCAAGAATCGACCCCCAAGGATACCAAACTCAACTTTATATCAAAACCCATTTTCATCGCAATTTTTAACACCCAATATACCAAGATTCAATTCGGGTTCGACTCAAAATAGTCAAACCCGACACAAAACTCACAATTTCTCACCTTCAAATCGAATGATAACCAAGAAAAATAATGGTGTAGTGGCGTGTGATGTGTGGTGCAGCGGTATTAATAAAAATGGAGGGGAGAGGCGCGTGTTTCACACCACAAGAACAAGGAGATGTTGGTGAGTATTTTGGTGGTGGTGGTGTTGTGTGGAAGTCGGCGGTGGTGGTGTTTCGGGGGGTGGCAGCCGGCGGCTAGGGAGAGGGAGGAGAAAGAGAGGTGGGTGTGGTGATAGTATGTGAGGGTTAGGGTTAGGGAAGGGGTATTATACCCGAATTTTGCACATAGGTCCCTCAAGTTTCCCTTTTCCAAAATTAGCCACAAATACTTTAATAATTAGTGAACTCTTTTTAATCGGTTTTCCCGTACACGATTACCCGTTCATAAAAGTATTAAATTTTCATCAAACATACTCGTACACGTCATAAATGATTTTCCCAACAACATTTCCCGAAATATATAGATATGTATGAAAGACATAATATTTATTTAACGGTGAATCGCTACAGTTTTGTAAAAGATTAAAATTCGTTAGGTTAATCTAGTGCCGGAGTCAATGTAGTGCCAAAGTAACGATCATAAAATAAATCATCACGACCGAATCAACCAAACCATAAATAAATAACCAAATCTCATAAACATCGTACGATTAAAAATCAAGTACCAAGGTTCGTAAAATATCTCGTCACAATAAACTTTCAAAAATTCCAAATTTATCATTTTTAATGTAATGCGGTTTTTATAAATGGCTCCCTATTTTGCCAGTTGTCACATCCTCCCGGCCTCAGAAGAAACCCGTCCCGGGTTTCTCTCGGAACAAACCATCTACGAAGTAAAAAGCCTCGGATATCTCTTTCGAAACTCATCCTCGCGTTCCCACGTGAATTCCGGTCCGTGCCGCGAATTCCAACGAACTTTGATGAGCGGAATACGACTCCTCTTGAGTCGTTTGATCTCTCTATCCATTATCTCAATCGGCTCTTCCACAAAATTCAAACTTTCATCCACACGAATATCCTTGATTGGTATAACTGGTGTTTCCTCTGAAAGGCATTTCTTCAGATTGCTAACATGAAACACATCATGAACTTTACTCAGTTCCATAGGTAATTCCAAACGATACGCTACGGGCCCAATTCTTTCCAAAATAAGAAATGGTCCAATATAGCGGGGATTAAGTTTCCCACGTTTCCCAAAACGTAACACACCCTTCCAAGGCGAGACTTTCAACATCACTTTGTCTCCAACCTGGAATTCTAGGGGTTTACGCCTCTGATCGGTGTAGCTTTTCTGCCTATCTCCAGCTGCTTGCAGTCGATCTCGAATTTGCATTACCTTCTCAGTAGTTTCCAAAATAAGCTCAGGGCCTGTGAGTTGGCTATCTCCAACTTCTGCCCAACCAATAGGTGAACGACATTTACGACCATACAAAGCTTCAAATGGTGCAGCCTTAAGACTTGTGTGGTAGCTATTGTTGTAGGAGAACTCCGCAAGGGGTAGATATTTCTCCCAGCCTTTACCAAAGTCTATTATGCATGCACGAAGCATATACTCCAAAGTCTGAATAGTTCTCTCACTTTGACCATCGGTTTGGGGGTGATATGCAGTACTCATATCAAGTCTCATCCCCAAAGCGATTTGAAGTGATCGCCACAATGCTGACGTGAAGCGGCTGTCGCGATCCGAAATAATCGATATCGGAACTCCATGACGAGAAACAATCTCCTTCACATACAACCTCGCAAGTTTATCCACACTATCATCTTCACTAATCGCCAGGAAATGAGCAGACTTAGTCAAACGATCCACAATTACCCATATAGCGTCACAACCGCTAGCTGTCTTTGGTAATTTTGGTAATAAAGTCCATCGTAATCCGCTCCCATTTCCAAATCGGAAGTTCTGGCTGCGTCAATAATCCTGATGGTCTTTGATGTTCGGCTTTAACCTTAGAGCAAGTCAAGCATTTACTAACATACAACGCTATATCTGCCTTCATATTTGGCCACCAGTATAACTTTTTCAAATCCTGGTACATTTTGTCAGACCCAAGATGAATAGAGTATCTTGACTTATGCGACTCATGCATAATCAACTCTCGAATTCCTCCATACAATGGTACCCAACTTCGCTCTCCAAAACATAATACTCCATCAGAACGTCTAACAAATCCCTTCTCATTTTCTGCCATCCCAAATATATTCTCAGCAGACCGATTCTCTGCTTTCAACGCCTCCATTTGAGCTTCTAATATTTGAGATGGTAATGGCGATACGATAGTCATTCCTAATGACCTAACTCGTAACGGTGGAATTCTCTCCTTTCGACTAAGAGCATCAGCAACAACGTTTGCTTTACCCGGATGGTAGCGAATTTCACAATCATAATCGCTTAGCAACTCAATCCAACGTCGCTGCCTCATGTTAAGCTCTTTTTGGTTCAGAATGTGTTGCAGACTTTTGTGGTCAGTAAACACTACACACTTGGTTCCATACAAGTAATGTCTCCATATCCTCAAAGCAAAAACCACAACACCTAACTCCAAATCATGGGTGGTGTAGTTCTTCTCATGCTTCTTGAGCTGTCGGGAAGCATAAGCTATCACTTTCTCTCGTTGCATTAACACAGTTCCTAAACCTTTATGTGAAGCGTCACAATAGATGACAAAATCCTCGTTACCTTCGGGTAACGCCAAGATAGGAGCACTACACAACATCTCCTTAAGTAACTGAAATGCTTCCTCTTCCTTATCTCCCCATTCATACTTAACACTCTTTTGAGTCAATTTGGTCAACGGTTTTGCTATCTTCGAAAATCCCTCAATGAATCTTCGGTAATAACCGGCTAATCCCAAAAATTGACGAACTTCTGTTGGGGTCGTAGGTGCAGCCCAATCTTTAATCGCTTCAATCTTAGCAGGATCCACATGAACTCCTTGTCTATCAATCACATGACCTAGAAATTGTACCGTCGGAATCCAAAATTCACATTTCGAAAACTTGGCATACAGTTTCTCCTTCCTGAGCAATTCTAAGATAAGTCTTAGATGCTCCTCATGCTCCTTCTCACTCTTCGAATATATCAGAATGTCATCGATGAACACGATCACGAATTTATCTAAGTAAGGCTTGCACACCCGATTCATGATATCCATGAATACCGCCGGTGCGTTAGTCAACCCAAACGGCATCACCTGAAACTCGTAATGCCCGTAACGGGTTCTGAAAGCCATTTTCGGAATATCTTCCTCGCGCACTCGAAGCTGATGATATCCCGATCTCAAATCGATCTTCGAATAAACACTCGATCCTTGAAGTTGATCGAACAAATCGTCGATCCTCGGTAATGGGTATCTATTCTTCACCGTTAACTTGTTCAACTCTCGGTAATCAATACACATACGAAACGATCCATCCTTCTTCTTCACAAATAAGATCGGGGCTCCCCAAGGCGAAGAACTTGGTCTTATGAATCCCTTTTCGGCTAACTCCGCTAATTGTTTCAACAACTCTTCCAATTCAGTAGGTGCAAGACGATAAGGCGCTCGTGCTACAGGTGCAGCACCAGGTATCAACTCAATCTGAAATTCCACTTGTCTAGTAGGCGGGATTCCCGGCAAATCATCCGGAAACACATCCGAAAAATCACGAACTATAGGTACATCTCCAATGCACCTTTCTTTCTTCTCCTTCTCTCCTTTCTCAGAAATTTGGGCTAAGAAAAGGTAACTTCCTTTTTCCATTAGCTTCGGCAACTTAGTGCAAGATATGACCGCTAATCTAGATGGGCCTCTCAAATCCTTTCTATCTCCTGGTATGTTCAGAATCTCCTTGCCGTATGGCACACGCACGATCTTCTCATCGCAAATTATATGAGCCCGATACTTTGACAACCAATCCATACCAATAATGACATCAAAACTTCCTAATGTGACGGGTAGAAGATCTATGTTGAAAGGACGGTTCAAAAAGTTTAACGAGCAACCGCGAATGATAGTCTTAATCCTCTCTATGTTTCCATTAGCTAACTCTACATCATAACCAATTCCTAAGGCCATCGGGGCTTTCTCAAGTAAGGGTGCAAACTTGGTGGACACAAAACTCTTATCGGCACCAGTATCAAATAGTATGGAAGCATAACGATTATTGAGAAGGACGTACCAGTTACAACGTTCGGATCTTCTCCTCTCTCATTCCCAAGTGCATACATTCTTCCATGAGCAGCTCCAGCTTCCACACGTTGGTCCCCATTATCTTGTCGTCCACGATTTCCTCCAGCTCCACGGTTTCCATTATTGTACCCATTACCACCCGATCCTTGATTTCCTCGGTTCCACGATTCCCTACACTCATTCCGATAATGTCCTTTCTTTCCACATCCATAGCAAGTAACATTTGCTTTGTTCATAGTTTCAGGAGTAGCTTGAACCATAGCAAGTGGTCGAGCTCTACAATCCTTAGCTATGTGTCCCATCTTAGAGCAATTCTTGCACATTACAGTACATCGACCAGAATGATGCTTGTAACATCGGTTACATTTGGGTGCATCTCCATTGTAGTTCTTCTTGTCTCCATCTCCCATGGCATAAGCTCTAGTAGTTAGTTGTCGCTTGTTTCGATGATCATTACCCTTAGAGTGATCGTCCCTCTTTCTCTTTCCATTCTTATCCTTCTCAGCTTCTTCCAATGCCAAAGAGTCCATCAATTGTTGAGCGATAGTGATAGCCTCATGAATGTTTGCAGGCTTAGCAGAAATCACATCGTTCCTTGTAGCTACCGGCAATCCATCGGTATACCTCTCAATCTTTTGGGTCTCAGTCCTAACCATATCGGGACAGAGTAAGGCCAACTCTCGATAACGGCGATTGTAAGTTGCCATATCGGTACCTTTCACCTTGTGGTTCCAGAATTCAACCTCTAGCTTCTTAATCTCATTCCTTGGGCAGTAAGTCTGAATCAGCAAAGACTTAAATTGCTCCCAAGTTATAGCATAAGCCACATCACTCCCAACCGAATTACGGTAATTGTTCCACCAAGTTAAGGCTTCATCCTTGAAAGTAAAAGAAGCAAACTTTACCTTCGCATTCTCCGCACAACCACTGACATTAAACACAGACTCAGTCTTCTCTATCCACCTAACCAAGTAAACCACTCCTTCAGTTCCACCAAACTCAATAGGTCCACAAATCTTAAACTCCTTGTAGTTACATCCATTAGCACGAACAGGTGGAAATGTTCCAGCAGAATTGTTGGAATGATTTGACTCAGCTAGTAGCTCAGCAACTCGTTGCTCCACAAGTTGATTGATCATTGCTTGATCCACAGTAGGTGCATTAAGTGGAACATGATCATTGTCTCCCTGAACATCAACATTTTGATTCCTGTTGTTACGGTTAGTAGTGTCCAGGTTATCAGGAGTAGGGGTCTCAACATTTCGAGTAGGACGGCGACCTCGACGACCAGGGGTAGTTGTTGCAGGTCCAGTTCTGGTAGCTCTAACTGGGTTTCTTCGTGGGGCCATTGATCTGAAACATCACACAAGTTCGTGAGTCTCCGATAGAACTTATCAATATGCTCAACAAAAGAAATTCAACGAAGCCAAGTCACGGAAAGAATAGTAACAATACACCATGAAACCTCAATAAAACGGATAAGGACTCAATTTCCATAACACCCAAAATCACATAATACCATATACTAATAACCATCAACCGTACAATAGCGATCTAACATCGTTCCAACTACTGGATAACACAAAACGTACTAATCGTTCCAAAAGAGACGAATACTGAACAAAATACATCAAAATATGATAACTAGCTTTTCTAACCGAACACTCCTCGGTTAAGAAAGCAACAAGACAACATAACCCAAGCAACTAGCCACGCTGCTGGCGGAGGCTCCTCAACTCCGATCTCAACCCATCAAGATCCCTCCATAACGGTCCTAGCTCCACGCTATGGGTGTCTCGGTCTCTCTTGAGGTCAGCCACCTCCTTCTCCAGCTCGGCATTCCTTTGCCATAGCTTGCGGTCGGCCTCTCTAGCTGTAACAAAACCTCGCTGTAAACTATCGATATGCTCATGAACCTCCATCAAAACTCTCCTCATCTCAGTAGTCCTGCCCACAACCACAGTCATATCCACTCTCAGATCCGCTATGAACTCTCCAATAACCCTCTCAAGTCGATCAGATATACGTGCAACTCTCTCACCAAGATCCGTAATCTGAGCCCACAACCTACCAATCTCACCTAACTCTGCATGCTCAGCAGAAACCTCAGAAGGTGCATCTGACTCAACGGGACTACCAAGTGGCAACTCAAACAAAAACAGATGATCAGGTGAATCAGGCTCAATCGGATGTACAGGTGAATCAGGCTCCTCAGCCTGAGTTGGTGGTACTAACACATCATCATCATCAGGCATCTCATCTTCCTGAGGGTCATCCTCCTCCTCAGGGTCATCATCATCACCCTGCTCAGCCTCCTTAGGGTCATCAGCCTCATCCTCACCCTCGTACTCCTCCTCCTCATCGGAAGAGTACATCATCAATCGTCGTCTCCTAACAGGTGAACCATGTGGTGAAGGGGTAGGTGATCTAGGACGACGATGCAATGATGCGGGTGGCGCCTCAGACAGAAGAGAGTGAGCATCAATCTGTAAAGGTGGTGAAGTAGGGCGTACCGACATACGTGTCGTAGCTCGGTGGGCAAAACGTGGAGCCACACGAGCCAAAGCCTGATGAAGAGTAAGCTGCCTCGATGTACCAGGGGGCCCTAGAGAAGATGAGGGTCCTTGCGTAGATGCAGCAGGTAGTGCTGAAGTAGAACCTGTCGGTGTCATAGTAGCTGAATGCATGGCAACCTGGTAAGGGTCATCAGGAGCCATGGTGAACTGTGCTGGCAATACCGGTGTAGTAAGAATATCCTCAACGACATCAGGCGTTTGGGAGGCCATAGTCTGTGACAACGGCGTAGGGTAGGTGTAAGTGTTTCAAAACAACTAAACCGCGAACTCAAAATACCAAATCCAAAAATCATCATAAAATTCCAAATCGTATATAATCAAGAAAGATTTTAAAATACCGCATTACTAAAACCATTCTCAAAACAATTAAGCCATATAATTCCTCAAAACGCATATAATTCCTCAAAACGCATATAATTCCTCAAAACGCATCATATCACTAAATCAATAAACCTCAAATCCTCAAATCATCTCAAGAAATCCCAAGTCTATAATCGTCTCAATGATCTCATAATACCTCAATAATAAACAATGATGCTTCGGCTTGGCGGGCTGGCGGGCAATGGTCGAGGATCGTTTTCTATAAAAATCGGTTATAGTTTAGGTGTATATTTACCTAGTTCTCTATAACCTTGGCTCTGATACCAATCTGTAACACCCCCAAAATTTGGTACAGCGGAAGACTCAACAAGCTTTCGGGGTGCTACGGGGATTGGTATCCAAACACAAGACATAAAAGAACGAGATAAAGTAAACATAATAAAGAACAACCACACGGGGTTTTAAAGTTTACATTATCCCAAAATCATCCAAAGTCAGGCCCAAAAGAAATAAATATAGGTCCACAATAGTTATCAGAGTTTTAGAAAATATAGATCCATAACCGGTGCCAAATGCCAAGCCTCCAATCCCAAGCATCCGCAGAACATCACTTAATTACCTGAGAAAACGTGCTAAAAGTCAGCTTTCGCTGGTGAGATCATAGGTTTAGATTCATAATTCAATGTAGTGGACATATACGCAAAACGCTTGCTAGCTAGACTAGGCCTCAATCATCCAACCAAAACAAATCATCCCTATAGGTGCACGCTATAGCTCAAATCAATCCAATCAATAGCTTACCTAGCTCAAGTCTAGGCCTCGCTCTATAACCAATCCAATAGCTTACCTAGTTCGGGACTAGGCCTCGCTCAACAACTAAATCAATAGCTTACCTAGTTCGGGACTAGGCCTCGCTTAATCCTACCTAGTTCTATAAGCATAGCAAGTTTTGAAATAAATAAATAGAGCGATAATAGTCCACATAAAACATTTGCACGTTTCTCACCCCAAGTATTGAAAACAAAGTTCAAGAGTAAAAGTGGGGCTATGACTCACCTCAAGTCCAGAAATCCTCAAAAGAAACGATAGAAGAAAGACGTAAGTAATCTCAAGCAACTCACGTAACGGCGACTACAGACTCGGCACTTCCTAACAATATCAAACCCGTTCAGAAATCATTTCCTCAAAATCAAATATTCCCATTCCCAAACGTATTCCATTTTACTTTCCAAAAATATCCATTTCTCGAATTAACTTCATATTCATTTGAAATTCGACGTTTGGTATCCATACGGGTGGAGGGTCGACACAGCTCAAACCAAAAAGTCACAACAAAGAACAATAATAAGACAACTATAGGTCTAATGTTAGCCCAACATATTATTTAAATAATTATCGAAGCTTATTAAATCCGTCGATTTGATAATCTCCCATACTTATTTACGTAATATATTGTTCCAAAATTATACCCAACCTAAAGCACATTGCACATAAGTTTCTATTTGGTATATGTCGTAGTCCAATGAATTCCCTATATATATCGTCGAATTGGCCAAATTCCACGAGACATATAGTAATTTATTACCCTAAAATATATACCACATCCTATGGGCGTCGTGGGATACGATGCCCATTAATATACTCCTTTTATATCGTCAAATAACTCGATCTAGAATAAGTCATTCGATATATAAAATGTTTATATTAACCGTCATATATCCGTGACAACACAAAGTCACAATATAAAGCCCACTTGGACTTTAAAGACCCACCATTCGTATAACTCGATAAGTTTCTAATTTATAAACAAAATCACATTTTTAATTATTAGTTGCCCAACTTATATTTCGCTATTATTTATATAATTATTATTTATAACAATAGTCTGACATTTATTACACTATATACATAGTATAATAACTATCGTTTTATTATTATAATTTTTATTATTTTTAATGTAATGCGGTTTTTATAAATGGCTCCCTATTTTGCCAGTTGTCACACTGCTATCGAGTATCAGAGGTACATTGAGCGTAAGAATGACCATGATTCAAGGTATAGATCTCCAGAATTCAAAACAGACCTTCTGATGGAACAAGACGCATTTAACCTATATACAAGAACTATATTCTTTGATGTGCAAGATGAGATGCTTGCTTCTTATAAGTTCTGTATTGCATTGAACGTTGTTCAAAGTGAGAGTATGGAAAAATATTCTGTTCATGATTCCCAGTTTGAGAAGAGAGAGCTCGTTGACAATGTTTATCAGGTATCATATTTTACTGCATCACTTTTTTATATCTACTGCATCATAGTTATAAATCTAGTGCATCATAGTTAGTATATATTGCATCATAGTTATACATCTAGTGCATCATAGGTTTTATTAATTTTTCAATTTTTTTTTTGTAGGTTGAATTTTATAAGCCTGAGATGAAACTTCATTGTAGCTGTAATCGGTACGAGTATTATGGCCTGTTATGTCGCCATTGTTTCTATGTTCTAAGGATGAACAATGTAGAGGAGTTTCCCCGAAACTATTTAGAGAAACGGTTGTTAAAGAACGTGAAACCTTCAAAATTAGCTCTTCCCAGAATCAGTGGTGCATCAGATGCAGTAAGGAATGAAGTTTTGGAATTATATGATATTTTTGAATCTACTGTTGATCGTTTGGTACATGACTTAAGCAAGTTAGATATCTACAAAGAGAAGATGCAAGAGTTATTGAATCAAGCTGTTAGTGATATTCCGACAGTTCCGAAAATGAATGGGAAAGCTGTTATTGGTTCAATGCTTGGTGTTAAAGAGCCTGAAGAAAAAACAATGAACAATCCATTGAAGAGTAAAACTAAAGGAACCGGTGTCTTTTCAAGAATGAAGCCAAGAGTCGAAGTATCTGCTGAAGAACTGTCAAAGAGAAGGGCATGTGGGGTATGTGGAGAGAAGGAAGGACACAATTCCAGGACTTGTCAACAGGCTCGACCATCGAAGAAACCAAAGCAGCAAGATACAACAAAAAGAGCTGGTTTGAGAGAATCTACGCGCAAAAAATGAACATTTTTTTCTATATTATTTCTTTTTTTTATGAATAAAAAAATGATTCACTTGTAAACATTCTACATTTTTCCTTTTTTTTACCCATAAAAAACTCAATTCAATTGTAAAGAAAGAAAGGTGCATCATACAGTTTTAATGGAAGATTGGCTTAGTTTTCTCAACATGCTATTATTGTCTTAGTACATCAGTATGAATGATCTATTTGATGCAGTAACAAGTATACATTGATGCAGTAATGATAATGAACCGTAATGCAGTAACAAGTATATATTGATTTAGTAATTATAATGAACTATAATGCAGTAACAATTATATATTGATGCAATAATTATAAAACAGAAACCATAAATAAAAGTAATAAAAAACACTGATCATTAAGCTGTTAATTTTGTTCAATCATTAACCATATGTAACCATAGAAACATTGTCTAAATTCCAAAGTACAATTCATTCACTGATCACTAACCAAATATAACCATAGAAACATTGTCTAAAATATATCCAAAAGATTTCAGTTTTTAAGTAATCCAACACTAACTTCCTAACACTGATCTAAAATATATCCAACGCTAACTTCCCAACACTGATCTATTCAAGAGTCTTGATTAGAGTGTCGTTAAACATCTTCATCAAGTTTGCATCAACTTTAACATCAACATGAGTTAAGATCTTTGATTTCTTTCCTTGTTTCTTGCAAAAAGCTTCTGCTTCTTTCATCAATTTCTTCTTTTGGTCATTAAGATCTTTTAGTAAAATCTTTGCCAGGTACTTTGCGCGAAGCATCTTTACTTGTTGTTTCAGATGTACCCCTTCATCTTGTAGTTCAAACAAAAATACACCTTCCCCGAGATAGATTTCCATGTGCCTCATGACAAAGATTCCACAGTCAGCAGCATTGTAAGTTGTCTTCCACTTTAATGGCACCATTTTTGGGATCGACAACCATATCTCAGCAACCTTTGGATGCTTTATCCTTTCAAGGTAATTGACAAATGTATCAATCTGTGAAAAATAATAAGATTTTGTTAAATTAATTTTATTTATTTTATTACCCTGTGATGCACTAGATATTGAACTTAGATGTACTAGAAGTTTAACTGTTTGCATATTTGTTAAAACTTATAAAATATGATGTACTAGATTTTTAACTTTTATGTTGAACTTAGATGTACTAAATTTTTAACTGTTTGCATATTTGTAAACTTTTTACTGCATCATAGTGTTATATGTACTAAATATAACACTATGATGCAGTAAAAAGTTTACAATGTAGTAAATATGACAAAAGTTTTTACTGCATCATAGTGTTATATGTACTAAATATGACAAAAGTTTAACTTATATGCACTAAATATAACACTATGATGCAGTAAAAAGTTTACAATGTAGTAAATAATTCATTTTCATGCAGTAAAAAACATTCTTTTTATTTTTAGGTATACTGACCAGAGCTTGTGCATACTTCCCATATCGAACTGAGATATCTTCAATGCCATTGTCCACGTTGTCAAGTATGTCGATATTACCATTCTTCATATTAAAGCATATGAGATAGTAATGATTCGACCCACTTTCAGTGATCTTAATGCAAGGAAAGAATATCTGCAGACATTTTTACGCTTAGTCATCATTGGAATTAATTATAAAAATTAAATTATTGGAACTCATAATAATAAATCAATTTATTTTACTTACCAAACCAACATCATTAATATCTTTCACTCCTGAATTTTTCAAAACACAGTTAAGATTGTCTTCAAATGTCTTTCTTCTTCTCTCCAATTCCTTTCCTTCTTCAAAATCCACCATACGATGCGGCTGTTTTTGTAAATAAGAAACGTTTTATAAGCATAAATATGTTACATCTTAATTTTAGCTATATTATATAGTTGAATTACGCACCAGCATTAACGTAGTACAATAAACACTTCTCTTCTGTGAAATGTCATCTCTGAATTGCTCCTCATAGTTTAGTATTTTGCTCCATAAATCTATGACAGGTGCAGCAACTTCAACTTCAGGGTATAGGCTTAAGAAAAAGACACCCTCTATTTGCAATCCATTCGATTCAAATACAATTTCACTGCACATTTAAGATTCTATAAAATTTTGGTATTGATGCAGTGTAATATATATTATAATGCAGTAAAATAAAAAAACAGATGCAATGACATATAACCATTGATGCAGTATCTTGTGAATAGTGATGCAGTAACATATTACCTTTCAGGACAGCTGTCACTCCACATGTACTCAACAAGTTTCATATCTGCTTCATTCCATTTTTTAAAGATATGAACTTTCCTATCATAGTATGGCGACTTCATTGCATTAGAGGGCTTTACTATACGCTTTTCCTTCAATATATCATCCTCTTTATCCTCTACCACAGCTTTTGCGCCTCTCTTTTGGACTCTTTTAGGTTTTTTGTGTATTCTCTTGAACTGTTTTAGGCTCTGCTTTTTTCGATGGAGCTTTTTGAGGTTTGACCATTTCCTTTTTTGTTTCTTCCTTTTTACCCCTTCCCTTTTTTACCGGTTCCTCATTGGTTGCTACCTTTTTTGCCCATTTAACCGGTTTCTTTTTGGTTGCTGCAGCAACTTCTTTTTCATTTTCTATTTTCTCAAATGGAATATAACTTACAGGCACAACAGAACTCACCGGAATCGCATTAATCACATGAACAGCTGATTCTTTTGCCGCATCAACAGTTGTCTTTTTGGCTTCATTTGAATTACCATCCTTCTCAATGTCATACTTTCCAGAACTGTTTCTTTTTAGCTTTAACTTGGTACTATGGTATGGCTGAGTCGCAATTGCAGCTTTTGTTGCAGTGGCACTTGGTGCATAAGAAGTGGCACTTGGTGCATCACCAGCATTGGCACTTGGTGCATCAGCATTTGAAGCTGGTGCATCAGGAATGGCACTTGGTGCATCAGCATTAGCACTTGGTTCATCAGGAATGGCACTTGGTGCATCAGCATTAGCACTTGATTTATCATGAATGACACTTGGTGCATCAGCAGCTAACTGTTTTGCTTCATCTGTTATACCGGTTGACAGAAATGGCAGTTTTACTATTTGGTCAACCATCTCAGTTTCATTCAAAGTTTCTTTGTCTTTAATTGCCCAACTTAGCTGAGATAGTGTAACATCTTCATCATCCAGTTTTCTTCTTTTGGTATTACTTGAAAATGTATTTTCCGTGAGATTCGGTTCCTGAGATTCGGGCAACTGTACAATATCTTCAAGGTAATCAAACTGCATCTCTTGTGATTGATTTTCATTCTCATTTGTTGATTGAGATAAGCCTTGACTTGAATTTAAATCAATATCAAATGGAACTATAGCATTGTATTTTGTTGCTACTAAATCTTGTCCCTAAACTTCACGGTTGGTCCCAAATATATCATCCTTCTTTTCCTTATTACTCACTTTTTCCAGAAAATATTTCATATCAATCAAATCATGACTTTCATTCAATGATGTCTTTTTGTTTCGTGACTCATTCAAATCATCTTTAATCCCATCTTTATTTATGCCTTTGTCCCCATCATTTCCACCATCTTCTTTATTCTGATCACCCATTTGTTCATTCTGATTTTTTGCAACATCAACATTCTCCCAACAATTTCCATCATTTTCATAATCATTTGTTGCATCATCACCATTTTTATGACCATGTTCATTATAAGATTCAGCAAACAAATCCTTCCTAATTTCAACCAGTTTTTTCAACTCTTCATCCTCAGGGTTTATTCTCGAAGCTATCATCAACTTGTAATCAATATCCAGCATCAACTGATTACACAACACCATATTGTCTCTTATAATTCCCTTCATTTCCTAAACATTTAAAAGAAACAAAATTAGCTTACTGCATTACAGTGTTTTTATTATTTTATAAATTAAATGTACTGCTTCAAAGTTAAAAATATAGTACATCTAATTTCAAAATCTAGTGCATCACAGTTAAACTTCTAGTACATCTAAGTTCATAATCTAGTGCATCACAGTTAAACTTCTAGTACATCTAAGTTCAATATCTAGTGCATCACAGTTAAACTTCTAGTACATCTTTCAATATCTAGTGCATCACAGAATATAATACTTTTTAATTAATAATACCTCAAACGACTTTGATCTGAACTCTTTACTTGCTTCTTCCATATCAATTGTTCCATAGAGTCCATATTTAAGATCAATTTTAGGAGTCTGCAGTTGATATGCAATGTTTCCTTCTTCGTCCCCTGTTAGTACATAAAAATAGAATTAAATTAAAAATAAACAAGTTTTTCAAAAAGTTTCTCTTTTTAAAAATATTTAATATTTTTATATATTATACCTGCTACACTCTTCTTTTGTTTTTTACCCAATTTCTTCTTTTTCATTGGTCCTTCAATCATTTTCATCGGTTGTTCAATAACCTCAACACCTTCCGCAATTGGTAGACATCCAAAACCCAATGCGAGTTCTTCTTTTTGCCTTTCTAACAAAAGTTTTGAACTCCATGCCTTGAACGCTGGTACTGTTTTCTCCACTTTGACAGTCTCAGATGTCGTTGAATTAACATATATGATCTGCAACAAATAAATTTGTATTAAAAAATAATCTTAATTTTTATTGTATGTGAGTGAATATTAGTGCATCAAATATCTATATATACTGCATCATACTTTTTCTAGTGCATCACATATTATTAGTGCATCACATATCTATATATACTCTCTTATCATATTATTTTGAATCAGACAATCATATTTTTTATATCTAATGCATCCCTGTTTCAAATTGTACTGCATCACACACACACACACACACACACACACATATATATATATATATATACTGCATCATACTATTTATTATTAGTGCATCACATATCTATATATACTGCATCATACTTTTTCTAATTAGTGCATCACAATGTAAGAAAAGATAGAAAACTTACAACAAGCAAAAGTAATGGTCCACTGAAAAATTTGTATGGCTGATATCCGGAACACTCCTTGACCATACACTCTACAACATACGAGCACCAATCCATACGAGACACGTTATCAGTATTAGAGAGAATTGGTATAATTCTCTCATTTACCTCCCCATCTTTGTTTCCTTGGCCAAATATGGAGAAGAACAGTACAAGGAAAGCAACCCGAAACTCCCAATCCATTTCAGTTAGACTGCACAAATGTTCCTCCAACTTCGATATATAAAATTTTTTTTTAACAACAATACTTTCCATTATTTCTCTCCATTTTGCAGTAGTCTCCTCATAAAGATTTTTCTCTGCAAGTGCTTCAACTTTCATATCACCCATTGGGATTCCTAGCATATCCCTAACCAGTTCTCGAGTAATTTTTATTTTTCTTCCATCATTCATTGTAATCGAGCAGGTTTCTGAATCAAAATTTCTAACCACCCACAACCCTAATTCGGATGGTATAGAATAAAAATTGAAGTTATTATGAAACTCGCCAAATCCCATCTTTCTTAATTCCTCCACCTGTTGACTTCTTAAATTCTCTAGAACCTTCTTCAGATTTCTCGGTGACATTCTTATTTTGATAGATTTGGGTTCATTAATTCTAACTTCCTGTGTTAAACCTTCGTCTTCACATTTAACTTTTTCCTTTTTAACTTTCTTCTTTCTTACAAGAGCCATTTTTGAATACGAGTCTTCAAAATCTGATTCAGAATCCATTTCTATTGCAGGTCTTTTACCCTTTCTTTTCTTTTCACTTGTACTGCATTCAGTAACAGAAATGGTTTTCTTCTTCTTCAATTTTGGTGCAGAATATTCAACAATCTTTCCGGCTGCATTTTTCTTCTTTTTTGCAGCATGTTCAAAAACAAGACTACGAAGTAGTTCATTCCATTTTTCTTTAGCAGCCTCTTTAAAAGCTGCTATTTTAACAGAATCTTCTTCGTCTGATTCTTCGTCATCTGTTTCATAATAACCAATTGAAACTCAGTTCAATTTTTAGTACATCAATTAAACCATCATCAAACATAAAAAATAACTTTTGCAAATCAGATAATCTATATTTACCCTAATTTATCCTCATACGCTGTAAAATAAAAGGTACTGCAACTAATTTAATCAACTAAAACATCATATAAATTAAATGCTACTGCAACTCAGTTAAACCGCTAGTACAACATATAAACCATCAACCACACAAAATCTTTTTCGTACATCACATAAGATAGATTTACCCTAATTTATCCACACACACCGCAAATCAAATAGCAGTGCATCTCAGTTAGGACTCTAATACATCATATAAGACATCAAACTTTTAAAATCTTTTTCGCACATCACATAAGCTACATTTTCCCAAACTTATCCACACACGCCGCAAATCAAATAGCAGTGCATCTCAGTTAAGCTTCTAATACATCATATAAGATATCAAGCTTTCTAAATCTCTTTCGTACATCACATAAGCTACGTTTACCCTAACTTATCCACACATGCCGCAAATCAAATAGCAGTGCATCTCAGTTAGGCCTCTAATACATCATATAAGGCATCAAGCTTTTTAAATCTCTTTCGTACATCACATAAGCTACCTTTACCCTAACTTATCCACACATGCCACAAATCAAGTAGTAATGCATCTCAGTTAGGCCTCTAATACATCATATAAGGCATCAAGCTTTCTAAATCTCTTTCGTACATCACATAAGCTACGTTTACCCTAACTTATCCACACATGCCGCAAATCAAATAGCAATGTATCTCAGTTAGGCCTCTAATACATCATATAAGGCATCAAGCTTTTTAAATCTCTTTCGTACATCACATAAGCTACCTTTACCCTAACTTATCCACACATGCCGCAAATCAAATAGCAATGCATCTCAGTTAGGCCTCTAATACATCATATAAGGCATCAAGCTTTTTAAATCTCTTTCGTACATCACATAAGCTACCTTTACCCTAACTTATCCACACATGCCGCAAATCAAGTAGTAATGCATCTCAGTTAGGCCTCTAATACATCATATAAGACATCAAGCTTTTTAAATCTCTTTCGTACATCACATAAGCTACCTTTACCCTAACTTATCCACACATGCCGCAAATCAAGTAGTAATGCATCTCAGTTAGGCCTCTAATACATCATATAAGGCATCAAGCTTTCTAAATCTCTTTCGTACATCACATAAGCTACATTTACCCTAACTTATCCACACATGCTGCAAATCAAGTAGCAATGCATCTCAGTTAGGCCTCTAATACATCATATAAGACATCAAGCTTTCTAAATCTCTTTCATACATCACATAAGCTACCTTTACCCTAACTTATCCACACATGCCGCAAATCAAGTAGCAATGCATCTCAGTTAGGCCTCTAATACATCATATAAGGCATCAAGCTTTCTAAATCTCTTTCGTACATCACATAAGCTACGTTTACCCTAACTTATCCACACATGCCGCAAATCAAGTAGCAATGCATCTTAGTTAGGCCTCTAATACATCATATAAGACATCAAACTTTTAAAATCTTTTTCGCACATCACATAAGCTACGTTTACCCTAACTTATCCACACACGCCGCAAATCAAATAGCAGTGCATCTCAGTTTAGCTTCTAATACATCATATAAGACATCAAACTTTTTAAATCTCTTTTGCACATCACATAAGCTACGTTTACCCTAACTTAGCCACACACGCCGCAAATCAAATATCAGTGCATCTCAGATAAGCCTCTAATACATCATATAAGACATAAACCATACAAAATATCTTTCGCACATCTCATAATCGATTTATATTCTGACTTAGCCTAAATCATACATATCAACATACATGCTAGTGTATTAAACTTCATTTTCTAGTACATCACGAGTACTAGAAAATGAAGTTTAGTATATCACTACTGCATCTAAATACTACTTCTAGTGCATCACATAAACAGTCAAGCATTCAACTTCTAACACGCAGCAAAATAAATGCTACTGCATCACAAAAAAACTACAAATACATCATATAAGGCATGAAACATATAAAATCACTTCGCACATCTCATAAACTTTATTTACCCTAACTTATTTCAAAATAAATGCTACTGCATCACATATAAACTACTAATACATCATATAAGGCATGAAAACATACAAAATCACTTCGCACATCTCATAAACTTTATTTAATCTAATTTACTTCAAAATAAATGCTACTGCATCACATATAAACTACTAATACATCATATAAGGCATGAAACATACAAAATCACTTCGCACATCTAATAAACTTTATTTACCCTAACTTATTTCAAAATAAATTCTACTGCATCACAAATAACTTTTACCTGATGGTTCTGCTATCAATTTTTTCGATTCCGCTTGTTTTCTAACTTTTTTTCTTTTTTCTGCTTCAACATTCATCTTTAAACTCTTTTTTTTTTGCTAAATTCATAAAAAAATGAACTATTAGTATGAATAATAACAAATCGATGCAGTAAATAATGATATATTTTTATAAAAAACTTACGAGGTAATGATTTTTGTGGTAGATTCTTACTCGCCATTCATTAATCAATCGATGCACTAAATTTTGATTGATCGGAATGAAATAGAGATGATTTTTAGGGTTTTTAGAAAGATAATAGAAACGAGAGAGAGAAAGAAATGATCGGAATGGGGAGTTAATGAGAGGGAGTTGATTATTTCAGAGTTAGGTGTAAGTTTTAAGTTGATGCATTATTGCCCCTCAAGTTTGTAATATTTACAAAAACGCCACTCCGTTTTTATAAATTTGTAATTTAAATCCAATGGTTGAGATCACTTCCTACACTTTTTATTATAACACCCTTTTTATAATAACCCCACCCTATATATATATATATATATATATATATATATATATATATATATATATATATATATATATATATATATATATATATATATATATATATATATATAAGACATGTCACAAAAACAGATAAAACATGCAACTGGAATCTTACATGTTTGCATCAGAATCATATATGATTGTATCAGAATCATATATGATTGTATCAAAAATCATATATGATTTTGAATCATATCTGATTCTTTTCTTCTTTGTTACAGAAAACCAGGTAGCGGAAACACTTACTAGAAGATCACAAACAATCTTGTACTTTGTGTTGTAGACCTCTGGAGTATTATCAAGGATAATCATCGTTGTTGGACTCTTCTTAATTTTGAAAACAACCACATAAAAATGATTCGAGGCACGAATTGGGAAAAACGCCTATTTAAACAAAAAAAAGAAACTTAAAATACCAAAAGACAACTAATTATTTTCTAATTATGTTGTATACATTTGAGTCAAATACATGTTATCTAGTACACATTTTAAACAAGTTCGGAAATAGTAAAAGGATACTCTAATTATGTTGTATACATCTGAGTCAAATACTTGTTTAAACAACGACAATACGTACATAAACAATAATCTACTTAACAACATCTTATCAGTTATTCGAAAACAGCTACAATACGCGCATAAACAATCATCTAGTCAAAGAGCTACAATAAAAGAAATTATGGCGAAACATACACTAATTCCAAACAAAAAAATTGATCCAAACATACACTAATTCCAAACCAAAAAATTCTGACGCCTGGTATATAACTAGTAACTAGCTCATCGCAACATTTCAGTATCACATATATAAAACAATCAAAATATTACCTCAAGCTGATTAGACAAAAGTTTCAACGAAACAAGCATCTCCAAGTTCCCAAATGCCTCGGGCAAAAACGGCAACCGCTTCTTACTCAAATCAACTCTCTCAGCATTATTTGCCAACGCATCATTCAATCAATTCTCTCAGCATTATCATTTGCTGGCAAAGCATCCAACAAACACTTGGCCTTCAATAAGAAAGATAATACCACTAAAACTCAAAAACAGATGAAAAATCTGAAACATCAGTATAAGCATTAAAAACATCAGTATAAGCTAGAATCATATATGATTTTAGTAAGAATCACATATGATTCTAGTAGAATCATAGATGATTCTACTATAATCATATATGATTTTACAAAAACATCAGTATAAGCACTAACATCAATATAATCACTAAAAACATCAATATAAGCACAACTATATATAAGCACTAAAAACATCAGTATAAGCACACAGCTACTCGTGAGACCATTAACATGTTTCAAAAGCTCCGTAAAAGTGGCTCAAAAAACACTCAAGGGACAAAGACTTGGTGGAAGGCGTGGAACTAGTCATGTGCAATAAAATCAGCAGCTTGTTCCAATGATGCAACAACAGGTATGTTAAGTTGACACAGGGCCATTTATAACTAATAAAATAGCTCTAATATTGCATCAATGGGGTTATCGTTGCAACAATGGCATTAAGTAAACGAATCCTTATTAATGAGTGAAATAACTGAAGATATGCTAGTATAACCTATTATTATAAACTCAATAAAAAATTTACGTTTTCGTCATGCTCCCGTAAGAAAGGAACTGATCTTTAGTAATCTTCACATTCTCATTCCATATCGCAGCTCTACCAACCGGCTAACTCAAGGGCGTTTTATAATCCTTTGGAGGCCGAACCTGACAATATGCTTCACCTTTCGACACTAGTTAAAAGTATCAACTAACGCGTCTAAAACATCAACTAATGCAATAACTAATATAAACATCAACTAGAATATCACGCCAAGCAAATTCAACAAAATCACTAATACCGCGCCAAGCAAATTCAACAACTAACACAAATTCAACAAAATAACTCATATTAATTACCTGTTATAGAATCACATGTGATTTTGCTTGAGAATCACATGTGATTATCATAGACGCATTTCATCAAACACATGGTGTGCATCAACAATCATAAAAACAACAACCACAATAGCAATAATCACAATGCAACGGTGGCGACGGATTTGATGGTGATGAAGACGGATTTGATGGTTATATGTGGATCGACGGTGATATTTACGGTTATATGATGATGATGATGATGACGGATTTTGACTGTGATGATGGTGAATCAGTGATGGTGGTGGATAAGTGATGATGTTGGATCGGTGATGATGACAGATCGGTGATGATGATGGATTGGTGATGATGACGGTGATGTTTCAGAGTGTTTGTGTGTGCGTGATGATGGTGGATCGGGGTGATGATGGTGGAGCAGAGAATGAATTGAAAAAAGGAGTGTTTGTGTGTGTTTTTTTTTGGGAAAAGAATGAAGATGCGATTTTATATATATATATATATATATATATATATATATATATATATATATATTTGACTTTTTTGCCCTTCAAGTGTAAATAGATGATTTGATCTCAGCCTTTGATCAAATTGGATTGGATGGTTGGGATGGGTTCAATGGTTCTATGGTCAATGATGGGTCTATAGGGATCTCAACTCATGGTTGTAGTTGGTGTGATAAACTGTAAACCGTTAAAGGATGACCGGTGAAAACAGACGCAAACCACAGGGGCCAATAATGTAAGTTTTATTAATTATTAACCTGCAAACCGGTCAAACAGGTAAAAAATGGGTCAACATTGCGTATATTGTGCAAAATTTGAAAGTTTCTTAGCGATATAAGTAATATCTTTAGTAGGTTACGTATTTCGGTACTTTTGAGAAATTATGTTGCGTATCTACAAACTTAGTCCTTCTTTTTGTGGCATCAAGTGAATGCTAGTATTTCTTTTGTGTGACGTTTTGTGAATCTTTGTGACTTATATAATCATGTTAGGAGTGAGACTCATTAACCAGAAGATTAACAAGAATGTCTTATTACTCTAATGCATTGGTGACATCCCATAGCGTGTTTGTTACAAATCTATGTATGATAAAATCTGAAATTTCATTTACATCTGCAATGTAGTAAAATGGATAAAATCTGAAATTTCATTTTGTTTTTCCAAATGCTGCTCAGAATCAAGTTTGTGCAGCATCCCTTTGTTTGTTTCTCGAAGAAGTCTTTAATCATCTCCTTCAAATGCTGTGAACAAACAAAATAGTTGTAATTAGCTTAGGATATGGAGTTGCGTCTTAAAGAATAGATAGCTCGTTTTATAACATGAAAATGACTCATTCGACCATTGAAATCAATATGGGAGTCTTAGTGTTTAAAATAGAGTTGCAAATTTAACACCGGCATATGATGAAAATTTGGGATCGAGTGGTTAGATAGAAACCTGCAGTTCGTGATGAAGCACAACACGTCTTCTTCAGTCGTCTATTTTTCTTCAACATCAAACAAATACACAATTAAGACTAGAAATAACAGAAATGTTAAAAAGTTAACAGGAAATTATTTCTACTAAAATGCAGTATGTAATGCTCTCTAGGAAGAACACAAAAGCAGTTGAGCAAAGAATGCTAATTTCCACTGGACAAAATTTGGAAAACATAATCCATCCCATTATCACGATATTTGGAAAACATAAGGGGGTCGGCAATGGTCACGGTAAGGGAGGCACGGTACCGTGCTACCGTGCGGGAACACCGCCGCCTTGCCCACGGTACCGCGCGGTAAGGACCACGCACGGTAAGTTTTCACGCACGGGAACGAGTGCAAATTTCGAACGTTGAGTTTGTTTTTTTCTTCCTTTTGTATATTTTTAATGAAGTGAGGGGTGGTGGTGTGGTGCCACAAGTGATGCCAACAAAAAAAAGGGTGAGGGATGGGCAAAATGGGTGAATGATGTGGCACAAGGGGATTGGTTGGGAGTGAGGGATGGTGGTATGGTGCCACAAGTGTTGCCAACCCCCTAACAAATTATAAGCTCATTGGATTGAACTAGTAGAGGGCTGAGGCAACTTATTACGATTCAATAATCCCATTATCACAAAACACAATATCAGTACCACAATCGAATGCCCAACAAACAACAAATTCATCAACGCCACACCCCTCGATCTATCCTCATCAAGAACACAGCACTCCCTCCCCACGAACAATCACCACTTTACCACACCCTTTAAATGCAAACTCATCATCACTATACAATGACAACCCAACTTGCAAAACCTAAGTACCTTTCAAAACAATCCCACCCGACAACTAAAAATCAGCAAAAAACGCAGATGGCCAAATGGAAAGATAAAAAATAAATGGGTTGATATTGCCACCTCTAGTTTTTTTGGGTAAAGGGTTTATACCCGGTGAATTTATTAAAAAAGAAAAAAGGTTCGGTACAAAAAAGGATGGTAATGAGCCACCCTAAAATCAAAACAATATGAAATGCACATACTCAAAACATAACAACCAAAGCCTAAGAAACGAAATAGAGGCTATAAAAGAAAATAAACAGTGACCGCACAACCTCTACACTGAACCAAGACTAGCCTATGTCGACCTGAACCTCTGCAATCTTCCAACGTTCTCTTCATTTGATCCACTCAAATACTCTTCTTGAACCGAATAGAAGCCAACTTTAACCTAACCATATCAAGAATAACTTGTGCAACTCCATCAGGTTGTCTTCCACTCTTCCCATGGATTCAGTTGTTGCGCTCCTGCCACACGAAATAAGTAGAGGAAGCCACGAGTAATCGACCAACAATTGTAGTTACCTTATTTTCTTTGGAGATTGGTAGTAACCATGCAACAATGTCACTCCATTTTGAGGATACACCCCTCATACCAGCCGCTTCCACCACGGACTTCCACACTTTAATTGAAAACGGACATTCAAAGAAGAGGTGCTCATGTGAATCTGGTTGAGTTTTACATAACGGGCAACGAAGTGAAGCTAAATCAGTCTCATTCCCAACATGCCATTGCCTCATCCTATCTTGGGTAAGCAGCCTTTTCCTCATCACAAGCCAAAGATGAGTCGTATGTCTTGGAATAAAGTACGTTGACCATACAAGATACGACCAATCTACTTCCACACCACGCTCAAGCATAGTATGCCAAGCATGCTTTACAGAGAATTCATAGAACCCTCCATTATACTTCCAAACGAGAGAATCAGGTTGAGAACTGCTTTATTAGGTGTATGAGCCCTACCCAACCCAACTCATTTCACCCTTCCTATAAAGTTACCCATTTTGGCCCGTTGTCTGACCCACCCCCCTTTGCCAGGGCAATTATGGAATTGATCAGAAAGGCTGAATGGGAACATAAAACAGGGAATATACCTGACCAAGTCTCAAACGGTGGCTGTCAGGGTAATGGAAGAACCGGTAAAGGGCTGCAAAACCAAGCAGTTTTTGTGGAATGTCCTGCTGATCACTTTTCTTCTCAACTAGAAGATACATCTGCCAGTCGAGATCAGTAACATCAATGGGATTGCTACCTAATACAGAAACAGTTGAAATGGAAAATTTAGCTCTAATATATACAGATAAGCATGCAAAACCACATATTTATTTTATTAATCGAGAGCAGCTGAATGTTACCATCAACAAGGAGAAGAACAAGTGGTACCAATCTACAGTAAAGATCCATCGACTCGCCCTCGATGCAGACAACCTAATGATAACAGATAGGATTGAGCAACGGCATCTCAACATATTAAAACGTGATAACTTTTCAATAGACACTAAAGACCTCCATTATTTACTCTGTGAAACGTTAATCAGAAATGGTGGTAAACATGACAAGACCTTACATGTAAATGGTAAGTGAAATGCACACCCAAGCTCATCTGCTTTCGAATCCTTTAACCCCTTGCTATTCATAGATGGCTAAAGAATTTTCCCATCTGAAATCATAGATCTCTACATCGACAAGCATAAAAAATCAACCAAGATATCAAAATAAAAAGGGTGATAGGAATCAAATTAATGAACCCACGGAGACACTTTACATACTTGATATACTGAATTTGTGTGGAAAACGTTTTGAGAAAGTCATCTTTTGTCAAGTAAGATCATCTGCAAAAATACTCAGCACAGAAGAAAATGAGATGGTCATCAGCATTGCGCTACTGCACACAAATAACAACCAACATGCAAAAGATGTGTAGGGTGATGAAGAGAAGTTTTAATATCCGTGACACCTTTCCCAGCCTTTACCAATGACATACGATATCAACTATTGAAAAGACACGAAGTCAGATTTATACGTGCAGAAATCAGTCATTAAAGAACAAAAACACGATTCAAAAAAGTATAGTACACAATGTGTACTTACATCAGATGTGCTCTCAAAAGAAATATCAGCATACGCATTAAATGATATGCTGCTGATCCAGACAGTGATATGCATTAATTTTTTACAAGTAGCATATGCCAGAAACCACTTATTAAATAACTTAATTACCGATAAGTTGGATAATGACGATATATACCTTTAAGCCTTGGTAGCCGTCTATTTTTCCATCTTCTTCAGAAAAGATACTTGAGTCAAGAGGGTCAATGGGGAAGCTTTCCGGAGATCCCTCTTCCTCTTCTTTAGAGACTGAAATTTAATATACGAAGACATCATCAGGGCTAAGACAAGCTCAGACAGAGTTACAAACTACGAAATCCACTTAAAAACAAGATAAACAAAAAGATACAGAGAATAAACACATCCTTAGCCACTAAGCAACTAGCCAAACATACCAATAGTCATTTATACCTCTATACATATATACATCACGATAAACAAACTTCTATTATTTGAGAACAGCAACTCTAATTAAAACCTTGAACATCAAAAAAGTGTATCAATGCGCAACTCCAAATTGATAAATGCCACAAAATTATATTAGAAGGGGTGGTTGCGGATTGCAAAATTTCAGCTTACTCTCTATAAGCACTTCAAAATAAGCACCTACCAATGTGATAATTGCATAAGCTCATAGCAATCCAAACACTTAAAGAGATGTATTTTTCACTTTGAACAACACAATATAACTTCCCAAACACCCTCGAATCAAATCTAACTTTAAATCAACTCTAAAAAGTAAAATTTCTTTAAATTTAAGTATCTTCTTAGTCATAATATATCAAAACCTGAATACCAAATTTACATTTAGAAAGACTACTAACTATTCCAACTTGGAAAATAATTTACAGCACATCCAAACACTCTCTATAGTATTATCCGAAACAATTAGTGGTTTTATAGTTGGTAATGATAATTATGTAATTTTACATCTACTCTATAAAGTCATTTTCCTCCGGATTCAACCAACTTAGACCTATAATTCTACGGTCAAATTCTCGTTAATCTGTTTTCACTACATTTACGTTAAATTTAAAGCATCAGTCTAAATTCAATTCAACTACAACAAATGAACATCTAATTTTGTTACTAAAATTCAACTATTAATAAGCACATATATAGACAGCTGTAAACATCATAAGTATCTAATCAGCAGAAAAATGAAAATGATATGTAAACAACACATAATTCAACAGTTGTATTATACCTACCTTGATAATGGCGACGGAGATTGAAGACTGTTACGGTGACGATGGTGCCGGAGTTAGGGTTTCGATCGACGACTAGATAGAGACAGAGGTGGTGGTGGTGGTCGTTGAAGAGGGAGTTAGGGTTTCGATTGGCAAAATTACGTTGGTGGTGGTGGTGGTTGATAATGACGGTGGAGCAATTAGGTGAGAGAGGGACAAAGTATTTTGTTTTTATATTTTTTATCTTTTGTTGCATTTTATTTTTAATAGCCTAGTATTACTGTACAACTCTATCTCTTAGAGTTTCACGTGAAGTTTGTCACACACTTTTAGCATTTCATAAATGGTTTTAATCTATTTGATCTTTAGTAGAGTAGAAGACGCAAAACGGGCGGGCTAGAACGGGCACGGGCCAAACGGGCACATGTTATACAAATCGTTTTATAAAATACCCAAAATAACGAAATAAATTCTATAAACGTAATACTTCTTTTATATTTAAAATTTAAGTATAAGTTTTTCTTCAAAAACGATTATAATGTTCTCTAATTGAGAGAAAAGTATGTGCCCGTTAGTGCCCATTTAACTTTTCAATGGGTTAAATATGCCTATTTCAAAAAAAAAAAAAAAAAAATACTAAATGTGCCCAAATCTTTTACTAAGTAGCCAAAATTAACCATTTTTTTTTTGTACAAATTGTCACCTCTAGATCTTAGCAATATAATAAACTCATTATTTGACTTGTTGGTATTGGTATTCTGTCTAATTATCAAGTCTTATTATAGGATTAGGATTCATCCTAATATAATAACTTGGAAAACAAATCAAAGAATAACTCTCCCTTCTCCTCTACCAAAAACCGGTCGAACAAACACCCTCTCTAAGGTTTTGGTTTAGTTTTTCTAAGCTTGACAAAGGGTTGTTCTAGACAAGATCGTGAAGTACAAATAACTACTCCGTAGCATTCAGGTGATACACAGTGGCGTGTAGTGTGGATATCTATAGAGGCAGTCTCCTTTGATTGCTCTAAGAGGTTTGTGGGTTTCAAGGGTGAAATCAAGAGTTCGTTTTAAGCTCTGTTAAATATACAAACCACACAACAAGAGATAATAATAAGCAGTTTGGCCAAGCAAAATGTTTATATTTGATGGGTCACAACATTGGAATTAAGACACACTACAAAAAAATTTAAATTACAGAAAAATAAAACACGTGCGAAATTTGAGTGGTTAAACCGCACAAAAAAAATATGAGTGGCTAAATTGGAACACTAATGAAACTTCATTACTATTTGGTGACTTTTTCTCTAAAACAAATATCATGAAAATTAGGATATGACAAGTTTATTTTATTTTTATTTAATAAATGTATTATTTAAATTGATAAGTGTTGTTTGATAAAATTATATTATTTAGTACTGAATGAATAAAAAATGCTAAACAATTCAAAAGCATTGATGAAAATGACTCCGAATTAAAAAACTGTTTGATAAATGTTTTTTGTAGCGTCTTTGAATAAAAGAAAATTACCATTTTAACCTCAAATCTGATTTAATATTAAATGAAATATGTTACTGATAAATAATGTTTATTTATTGAACTCGTAATGTAAAATTTGTAGGTACAAAAACAAATGTGGATTATAAATAATAATATCCTCACAAAAAAAATCTCACAACTATAATTTAATAATCATAAAATTTCATACTCGGTATATGTTTTACCAAACATATAAACAATTATGATAGTACGATGTGATATCAAATTTCATCACTCATAGTTATTCTATAATACAAACCAAACGCCCCTGATTATGCGCTACAAAGTTCCAAACACTAAAAAAAAACCAAAAAAACATGTGTGAACAACAACCAAAAAATCACTCAAATAATTTTATGTCTCACTTTCCCTCTAAAAAAAAACCACCAAAATTTCATCAATTTCCCTCCACTTTTCCCCAAATCAAAACCTTAACTTTTCAATCCCACAAAAATCAACATTCAATTCACAAAAAGTTCACATTTTTATGTAATATCTCCAATCTTTTCACGAAACCCATCTTTTATTTCCATCAATTTATTAAAAAAAAAATTGATTTTTATTGTTTTTTAAAATCCCAAACACCAAAAACCAAAACCCACAACAATAATTTTCTTACAGTCAATGCTTATATTCGTGTTTTTTGGAAATTTTCTATGACTTCCTTCTAATCCATGGAGATATATTTTTTTAGCAGTTTGATTAGCTTACGTGGTTATTTAAGTACCTTAATTAATCATTTAGGTTCCAATAATAGTGGTGATGGGTGAAAAAGGTCTCATGTCTCGACTACTCTGCCCAAAATTTGGTGGATATTTGATTTTGGGTTTATTAGTATTGTGAATTACTTGATGTGGGAATTGGGATTGTTGACTTTTGAGTTAAAACTGTTATGACGTGTTAGTATACTGAATTGTTTTCGGATTTTTGTTTATGTAAACACCTTATCTTCGTATTCCTTTTTTTAAGCATATGACGAAATGTGACTATGCTCATCTACTTGGTTTTGGGTAAATAAGCTCTTTTGTAATTAGCAGTTTAAGTTTAGGATGAAATGTGAAGTATATGCAAGTATAATAATATTTAGGGGTGTGTTTGGGAATTGGGATTTGCTAATGGATAAGTGTTTTCGGATGAAAAAAGGCTTATGCTTATGATATCGTTAGAACTCTTATGATGTGAATGCAGTTTTCTTCTGATGGTATACTGAATCGTGTGACATGTGATGGGGGTGTTTGAGAATTTGGATTGTTTTTATAACAGATTATCTGCTTATTGTGTTTTTTGAGCAGATGCATACATTTGACTATGCTTATCTACTTAGTTTAGGGGTGGAATAAGCTATTTTAGATAAGTTGATCTTCTGGTTATGAGCATAAGCTGTTTAACTTGGTAATGCCAAACACCCCTTGTTGCGTTTTGATACAGTAGATCGGCATTGATAAGCGTTTGGATATGATTATAGGGAGATTATTTTACGTCTTAAATCCCTAATAGCTGATTGTTGAAACCTTACACAAATGCGATATCTGAGTATCTGGTTTCGTTACTGTAGAATCCTATCTACACACTTCTTGCAGCATTGCCTTCTGTTATAGCAATTGCTTATTTCATGACAGCATAGGCAGTTTTAATAAGCATTACCCAACATCCCCTTAATCTAATCCATATTACATAACGTTGTAACACTTTATCTTTCTCGAAAAGGTTTCTGATTCTATGTTTTTTCTAAAACAACATGGGAAGGTGGCCAGTATGACGGAGATGAACAAAGTTGATTGGCCGCTCTTCGATTAGCAATGGAATTAGGAGCTAATCATATCAATGTTGAGCTTAACGTTCCTTTGTTCTTGACATTAAATACGTCTATTCGTGCACATAGGCTCGTCTAAAGTACTATACTATTATTCGTAACTCAAATGCAGGCCACTGATGATTTCAACAACTTAATCCATGGGAACAAGCCTACAAAGTGCAAACTCATAGTTTCTTCTTACAATTATCAAAATACTCCTTCGATAGAAGAGCTTGGGAACCTTGTTGCCAAAATACAGTCAACAGGAGCTGACATTGTCAAGTTCGCAACAATTGCTGTAGATATAACTGATGTAGCACGAGTCTTTCACATTACTGCTAATTCTCAAGTAAGCGGCATAAGTCATGCATGTAATGAAATTTGTAAATTAGATATAATTTTTTTCACAGTTTAGTTAGATTACGTGGTTATTTAAGTACCTTAATTAATCATTTAGGTTCCAATAATAGCAATGGTGATGAATGAAAAAGGTCTGATGTCTCGAGTACTCTGCCCAAAATTTGGTGGATATTTGACATTTGGCACCCTTGAGCATGGAAAGGTATCGGAACCCGGTATTGCTTAAGTTTCCTGATTTTAGACAGTTAGGTCCTGACACAAAAGTATTCGGTATTATTGGGAAGCCAGTTGGACATAGCAAATCACCTTTGTTATACAATAAAGCTTTCCGATCAGTTGGTTTTAATGGAGTTCATGTACATTTGTTGGTGGATAATGTAAAGAATTTTCTTGATACTTACTCATCTACAGATTTCGCAAGGTTTTAGGTTCAGTTTTGATCTATTTTTATTAGAGCTATTGCTTAAGTTTCCAGGGGTTTTTCCATCAAACCGACATGCTTTTTCTATTTTTTTTTTTTTTTTACATAAACGAGTCTTTAAAGGAAGTCTTAGTGTACGGTTTCATTCATTTGATAACCGGAAAATTTAACATTATATATCAATCTAAATCACACGTATATACATCTTATCATTTTTTTTATAATGTTTATCATTTTTGACCGTCAGTTTTTGTGTTACCGAATGCCCAAAAAGTCTATAGAGCGATCTTATAATGAGTCAAATGTTATAAAAAAAGTAGAATGGCTAAAAGGTACAAATGTGAAAGTACGTTGATATTTTATGGAACAAAACCCGTGTTTCTACTTTTCAAATTAGTAAAATGTTTCAATTTTGGATGCAGTGGTACCATTCCTCGCAAAGAATCTTTACTTCAATGTTGTGATGAGGTTGATCCAGTTGCAAAGGTATTGTAATAGTAAGCTTAACTATCAGAGCATGTTTATTGATGAAAGTATGGCTTTTTATGTATTCTGTTACTGATTGTATGCCACAGTCAATAGGAGCTGTCAATAGCGCTATCCAGAGACCAAATGATGGGACGTTATATGGTTGCAATCCAGTCTATGTTGGCGCTATTTCTGCTATCGGGGATAGTCTACAAGGTTTCTTTCTGTACATTCTAATTTCTATTAGAAGTTTCATATCATATTTCATGTGTGACTTCAACCCGTTCGACCCATTTGACCTGTTTGAGATTTACTTACAACACAAATGGTTGCAACTGTTAACAGGTTTAGGCGTTCAAAATGGTGCAACGGGATCACCCTTGGCTGGTAGACTATTTGTGTTTATTGGTGCTGGCGGTGCTGGAAAAACACTTGCTTATGGAGCAAAAGGGAAGGATGCAAGAATTGTGATAGCCAATCAGACTTACGGTTAGATTCGACTATCGTTCACATTACCATTCCTAGTGCTCATACCTGATTGCAAATAAAACATTATACTAGTTTTATTGCATTCTTACGGTTAGATTCAGTATGGGTGAAAGTCAACTGTATGGTTCTCGCCATATTTAGAGGGTGTTTAGATTTGAGTGGTTTATCGACTTCAAGTCAGAGTAACCAAATGATCAGAGTCAAAATTGAGATCCAAACACCCTCTAAGTTTTTATTTTTAAGTTACAAGGAAATGATAGGAAGCTACCCAAATTACCAATATACCCTCAAAACATAATTTACTCATCACATTTGTTTTATGCAGCCATTAACCATAATAAGTCTACGATTGAACAAAGTTCTTATTTTTTGCCACATTTTAATATATTTGTACAGTGTCATTCCAAGTTCCAATATATTTGTTTAATTCCACATTTGAAAGCTGATAAGAACTTTGTTTACTTTTGTCAATTGTAATGAATGTATTATCAGTCCTCGCATCACAATATTGATTTGTTATGATTGTGTGACAAACATCAGTCCTCTATCAAGGCGAAAAGATCACTACTTTTTTGCTTAAAAAATCGTTTTTTGACAAAAGAATGTCAAAGTTTGATGGTCTTTAAATGTTTACTTTTCATAAATTATTTTTTTATTTTCATCCTTGTGGCACTTGTGTAAGAACGATGATCTGTTTGTGAGGAAAACACAGACATGATGATTTAAAACACAAACCTTCAATTTCAGTACGCATGGCAAACAAAGATTGTTTGGTAACAAATATAGTACTGGACAAAAAAAAATGAGGATATAATTGTAATTTAACAAAAGCCCATGTTGTTAGTGACCCACTTCCCCTCCTAATCCCCCCAATTTTGGGCGGAAGACATATACACAAAAAAAGGCCGTACATTCCTCCCCCTCCTGTCCCTTACCTTTCCCTCTTAAAAAAACTTAAGAACACCCTTTTTTGCTATTTCCCTTCCCATCCCTTACCTTTCCATGTAAAAAAAAACTCGATAACAGAAGGTGGTGTGATACTTGCAAACACTACTTCAAATTGGTATGCAGCCAAATATAGACGATACTCCTATTTCAAATTGGGGGATTCTCAATTGATTTTGGTTTTTGCACGTGTTTTTGGGATTTTTTACAGTTTGACATTTTGTAGCAAAAAGTGATTAGTGTTTTGGGTTGTTTTTGGCTTGGAAATATTGTTAAGTCCTTTTACAATATTTTGTTACTAATAAGGTTAATTGTTTTAACCGTAAATGTAGTATCAAGTTTAATTAATTTTTTATTGTAAGTAAATACAATAGTTTACTTAGGTTATAGGTGGGTTGATTTGAAAATAAATAAATAAATAAATAAATTGGGTTTGATTTGAAAAAAAATCTGAATAGGAAAGAAAGTTAATTATAAATTTAAAGTCTGCAGCGGTAGAAATTTTGACCCATTTACTTAGATGTTGGGCTGATTTGGGTAATATCATATCTCCAATGGGTCAAATGGGTAAAGCTTAATAATTTGATTAGATGCAAGTCACCCAAAGTGTGTCAAAATCCTAAATTATTTTGTTTAGCAATAATTAGATAATTATGATAGTCTAGTGATCAGATAAAAACAGGTTTTTGTGTGACAAGGAAAAAAAAAAAAAAAAAAAAAAAAAAAAAAAAAAAAATCAAAAATCAAATTTAAATGAGTAAAGAACACAAATGCTTAATTTGATCATGCCAATTAAACACTGGAGTAACCTAAGGTATTTTGATGAAGATTATCGCATTTGTGAGAGATAAGCATAAGAATACGAGTGTGTGACAGTCAAATCTTTTCGTTTTTTCATAACTTCATATGATTGGAAAAGGTATCAATGGCAATAACATTTCCAACTATTTTGCCTAGTTGATCAAATTTTAGGATAACGGCATTTGGGGGGGGGGGGGGGGGGAAGATGCATACCTGCGGCAGTCCCCGAGATAATTAAGATTTTTCCATAATCTCCCTAAATAATTCTTTAAGTGCTGCAAATGAAAAGTAGGATAAACTCATAAGAGAAGGGAGACGTTGAGATTTTAGGCATGATGGAGACTGAGAGGGCATGAAATATCATAACTTTGCATTTAAATAATTCTTTAGGTTCATACGCCTGTCCTATAAACATCTCCACCCCTGTAACAATTATGGCTCCACACTCTTCAGCTTCCCGAAGTAATCTCGTAATTTTTGGTGTGTACACAGCATCAAATACCAATGCAAACAACTTTAAAGCTTCCGGCAAGAAAAAAATATAGAAAATTTATCCCATGCCCATAATCACCTCATATTAACTTTCTAACTGCAAAGTGCAAACCATTATTACTAAAACATATGACCGAAGAAAGGTAGATAGCCATACCTTAGAAATAGGAGTATCGTCTATATTTGTGGACCTACTCTCTTATCTAAAAAAAAAAAAAAAAAAAAAAAAAGACGCTCTTTAAATTTGCCCAAAAGACCAATCATTCTTCACTAAAAATAATAATAATAAATAAATAAATAAATAAAATTAAAAAAAAAAAAAAAAAAAAATTGCGAAAACCAAAATCAACTAAATCCCTCAAAATTTCCTTCTAAAAAACCCCAAAATTTCACCAAATCCCAAACCAATTCAATATCCTCCACTTTTCCCCCAAATCAAAAACCCTAACCTTAACTTTTCAATCCCACAAAAATCAATATTCAATTCACATTTTTATGCAATAACTTCAATCTTTTCACAAAACCCATCTTTTATTTTCATCAATTTGTTACCGTCAATGCTTATCTCACAAAGGCATAAACAGGTTTAATCACAATCCCAAACACCCTATGTACTGCTTACGTGGTTATTTAAGTTGCATAATTAATCATTTAGGTTCCAATAATAGCAATGGTGATGGGTGAGAAGGGACTGATGTCTCGAGTACTCTGCCCCAAATTTGGTGGATATATTTGATGTTGGGTTTATTAGTATTGATGTGGGAATTGGGATTGTTGACTTTTGAGTTAAAACTGTTCTGACGTGTTAGTATACTGAATTATTTGGGCTTTTTTCTTTTGTAAACAGCTTATCTTCATATTGCTTTTTTTTAAGCAGATGATGAAATGTGACTATGCTCATCTACTTAGTTTTGGGTAAATAAGCTCTTTGTAATTAGCAGTTTAAGTTTAGGATGAAATGTGAAGTATGTGCAATATAATAATATTTAGGGGTGTGTTTGGGAATTGGGAGTTGCTAATGGATAAGTGATTTCGGATGAAAAAGGGCTTGTGCTTATGATATCGTTAGAACTCTTATGATGTGAATGCAGTTTTCTTCTTATGGTATACTGAACCGTCTGACATGTGATGGGGATTTTTCAGAATTTAGATTGTTTTTATAACAGATTATCTGCTTATTGTGTTTTTTGAGCGGATGCATACATTTGACTATGCTTATCTACTTAGTTTAGTGGTGAAATAAGGTCTTTTTAGTAAGGAGTTTCAGATTGTTTAGTTTGCACTGGTTAGTGTTAGTGGATTCAATATAGTAAGTTTAACTTTAGGGGTGAAATAAGCTGTTTTGGATAACTTAATCTTCTGGTTATGAGCATAAGATGTTTAACTTAGTAATGCCAAGCACCCCTTGTTGCGTTTTGATACAGTAGATCAGCAATAATAAGTGTTTGGATATGATTATAGGTTCATTTGATGATGTACTAAACACAGCTATAAGTAACAGTTTCGGAGTTATCTATTCAAACAGCATATGCGATTCTGATTATTATACGTTTTAAATCCCTAATTAGCTGATTGCCGATAACTTAAACAAATGGGATATCTGATTATCTGGTTTCGTTACTGTAGAAGCCTATCTACACACTTTTTTCATCACTGCCTTCTGTTATAGCAATTGCTTATTTCATGAAAGCATAAGCAGTTTTCATAAGCATCACCAAACATCCCCTGAAAGCAATGTAATCATAGCAGTATTGATGTTGTATGCTGCATTGACATCAGACAAATCCTTCTTACAGAAAGGGACATTTATATTTTCTTTAGGACAACCAGGGCTATTGGTTTCTTGATTAATCTAGTCCATATTACATGATGTCGTAACACTTTATCTTTCCCGAAAAAGGTTTCTGATTCTATGTTATTTTCTAGACCAACATGGGAAGGTGGTCAATACGACAGATTTGAGCAGAGTCGATTGGCCGCTCTTTGATTAGCAATGGATTTAGGAGCTGATCACATCGATGTTGAGCTTAAGGTTCCTTACTTCTTGACATTAAACACGTGTATTCGTTTGCAACAATTTAGTTACTATCAGACATAATATTTCTATCAGATTTATCATTTTAGTAACTCAAATGCAGGCCGTTGATGATTTCAACAACTTAATCCATGGAGATAAGCCTACAAAGTGCAAACTCATAGTTTCTTATCACAATTATCAGTCAACAGGAGCTGACATTGTCAAGTTTGCAACAACCGCTGTAGATGTAACTGATGTAGCACAAGTTTTTCACATTACTGCTAAATTTCAAGTAAGCGGCGTAAGTCATGCATCATAAATTTTAGAGATAGAATTTTGTTTGCATCTAAAAAATATATAAGTTTGTTAAACTAAACATCTCTAAGTTGTCTAAGTCGGTATCTGGTTCGAGCTAGTTTGGCGTCTAGGATCTAGAGTCATTTTTGTCCTTGATTCATTTTGTCTTTCTTCTTGCTTTGTTGCTGATTAATACTCACGTTTTAGGTATTTAGAGTCTTAGCTTGTGCCCTTTAGGCTGTCTAGGCGTTTTTTGGTAGTTGAAGTACTAATCCTCCCATGTACATATTTGCCTTTGCTCTTAGGTTTAGAGCCTTTTGCTTCATCTTCGGTTTGTTTTGGGTGCCTCTCTGTTCCCATGCTTGTATGTGGTTATGCTTTTGTTGCCCCATGCTTTTGTTCGTTCCATGTGTTCGTTTCTGCTCTTATGTTAATTCCCCCTTTTCCCCTATTCTCGTTCTTTATTTTATATGCTACACTTTCCATGTGTTGTATGATTATTTGCTTCTTTATTTTAATGTGTTTGTTTTAATGTGCTCTTTGTTTTAATATGCTTTCATTGTTCCTCTATTCTTGCATCTCTTAACATTCACACTTTCTTGAGCACTTTCACCCTTTCATTTACACTTGCCTGAGGCCTTCTTGGAAGCAGTCTCCCTCTTTCGGGTTTACCCTAAAGTAGGTGTATGATTTGTCTACACTCCACCTTCCTCATACCTCGTGCATACGGGATTGGGTATTGTTGTTGTTGTTGTTGTTGTTAACATCTCTGAATTATTTCCTGCTTTATTTATTTACTTGGTTATTTAAGTACATATATTAATCATTTAGGTTCCAATAATAGCAATGGTGATGGGTGAGAAGGGTTTGATGTCTCAAGTACTCTGCTCCAATGGCCTCATCAAACCCGGGCAGCCCACAATTAGGGACCTTTTGGACTTGGTTTATTTCAGACAATTAAGACCTGACACAAAAGTATTCGGTATTATTGGGAAGCCAGTTGGACATAGCAAATCACCTTTGTTATACAATAAAGCTTTCAGATCAGTTGGTTTTAATGGAGTTTATGTACATTTGTTAGTATAGGATTTTAAGGGGTTGTAATATAAGCTTCGTTGACGGAACCAGGGTGGGTCTGAGGGTCTCGTGACACACATGGATTTTTGTGGGTAGTGTTAATTCGTGTAAAAAAACCCTTAAAAGCAACCCGTCCAAAAAAAATGCTTATAATCATGTTTAGGTTTTTGTAAATGCACCGGGTCATTTGTAGTTCTGGTTCCATGGTTCCGTCCCTCATAAGGTTATCTACTCGGCTTATGAGCAAATTGGACTTTAAACAGAACCTTAATGGTCAATGAGCTTATTTGACTCTCCTTATTTTTCGTAAGTCTATTTTTCCACGCTTATTTTTTGAATAATGAGCTTATTATGGCTTAAAGATGAAAAATAAGCACATAAGTTGGAAAATAAGCCTGAAAAATGAAAAATGAACTTAGGAAATATAAGCATAGTTAAATAAGCTCAAAAAGCCCAAAAAATAAGCTTAAACAAACACCCCCTTAGGGCTTATGCGCTTGTCAACTTGAGCTTATGGCTTATTCAAGTTCATATGCTCATAAGCCCTAAATGTTAAGCTTATTAGCTTTTTAAGAGGTCAATAAGGCCATTAAGCCGGACAACTAAGGTTAAAGAAACACCCCCTAAGCTCAAGATTATGTGCTTATTTACGAAGGTTTTAATAATTTTATTTTATGTGGCTTATACAAGCTTGTAAGCTCTTTTTCTCATAAGCTAATCAACACACGACAAGAGCTTATGAGTTTATTATCTTAAGCCATAATATGCTGATTGGAGATAGGCTCATAAGCTTAAGCCTACACAGTAAGCTTAGACAAACACCGCATATTTATAAGCTTATACTTACCTGCTTGTTACAATACTCCGTATAAGTTTATTGGCGTGAAATGTTATTAGTAGCCTTCAAGTGACCAAAAGCTTCAACCCGTTTTAGTAACTTAAATAAACTTGATGGCAACACCAATGGATTACAAGACCCAATGAAGAATTATAAAGGGATTAGTATGGACCTCTACTTATTTTGGCATTCTTTTTGTGGTTAATAGTTATGGTTTATATTATATAATTGTCTCCAGGTCCCGTATATTCACATATAATAGATGTCAACACTGTTTGTTGCAGACATGGCAGGTGTAGCTCGTGCAGGTTACCGTTATGGTTTCTGTGGTGGCAATATAGTCTATGAAGGTAAAGGCACCATGGACAGAAGAGGAAGACAAAATGCTAGTTGATGCACACTTGGAACTACATGTATCAGGAAAGTTTGTTCATGCTCATATTGAATCCGACTATGTGAATACAGTGCACCAGTTGATAGATCCTGATAAGCAATATCCAGATAATTTCTTTTCGATGAATTCTTTAAGGCACAGGATGGCGACTATCAAAGATGACTTCTAGGAGTACCACTTAGTATGTTCTCAACAACTTTGTATTACTATTTCTATTGTTCTTGATATTAGAACACGATGCTATCATAGTGATTTAAAAAGAAAAAATGCTTCAAAGATGACTTCTAGGAAACACTCAGTATGTGTCTAGCTTAAGTTTTTAATTTTCGCAACTTGACCAGTTACACATTCACAATGATATAATGCTTGTTCACATGCTTTCCTTGTAGCATCGTTCCTAAGATCCAACCAAACGATTCCCCATTATTATTATGGTACCATCTTTGTTAAGGACACAACTAAGGGTTCTAAAGCTGACGGTCTTGGAGTCAAAGCTACAGACACGGTAAAATAGAACCAAACTATTCCATGTTTGGAAGATAAGGAGTTACACGATAGTGGGAATCTTTCTTCATTCTATGCAGTTCAAGAGAGTGAAAGCAGTAAACGCAAAAGAAATGAGGGCGACGAGGTAGGTGATAATTGTGTGGAATCAAAAGTGGCTAATCAAGGAAGCAATGCAGTGAATGTCACTATGGGCAAAGTAGCAAGTCAGATAAAAGAGATTTACCTCGTCTCAAACTTGATGAGCTTCTTTTGGCTCTGTCTGTGATTGGTAGGAGTGAGCCACTCTCTGTGATGTTTGATCAGTTGGATGAGGATGGAAAAGTTCGTATGGCACAAATGGTTGCAGTCAGTGTCATTAAATAGTCAAAGTAGCATGTTTAGTTTTGTGGCATTTTATGAAACTTGTTTAACGGCCAATATTCTCACATATATCTTCCCATTTGGTTTTGTCATTTGATATCATGTTAGGCGTGTGAATCATTAACCCATATTATTATGGTCTCCAGCCTTAGGTAGCTAGTTTAAAGTCTTATGATTCGGATTTAGTATGAGGTTTGTTTGTGAATTGTGAGATCCATCATAGTGTTTTTCAGCAACAACAAAATTCTGTATTTCTTTAAGCTATTTATTCTGGTGTAACTAATGACAAATCCATGTATTGGGAGTTGCATTTAATATGTTGCACCTGGACAGCAACTTCTTAGAAATCACAATCGTTGTTAAAATTTTATGTCTTTTTAAATTTTTTCCCAATAGAAGATGAGCTTTTCAAAAAGATGCTAGGCATTACTCCATTGTCAAAATGAGCTTGTTAGCATTCATATCAGGAATCTACACTCATTTTGCCGATCCCATTATATTTGAAAATGATTTGCATATTTTTTTTTCTTTATTTACAACACATCAGTGTACAAACATAGAAAGCAGGGTATAGATATAGCACAACCTTTTGATGCATAAGTTGGTGTGATGAATCAATCAGAAAGTTAAGTGCAAATCATCTTCCGTTATATTTGTCACGAAACATAAATAGATAAAAGAAATAACTTATCAATATAAATCACCTAATGTACACACGCATAAAGAACACGAACCTTCACACTTACATGATTTTATAACTATCCAGGTTTCACAGAGCATCTTTCCGATACTCATAGTAAAAAACGAATGTTAATGAGAACATGAAAATTTCTTTTACACTGGTCGAAACTCGAGGCCATATACAATTAGGCCAGACAAAATTCCTTCATGACTTGTAAACTTCATATCAATAGAAAGAGAGTCATCTTTGAATTCATGAGTTGAGTTAAATCTCCACACTTGAATCTCCATCCATCCATCTTCCCTTTGTTTCGGAACCCGAGTGATACCATTTATGTTCACCGGGCTTGGGGTTGTAAAATAAACAAATTCAGCCTCGTTGTTTTCTTTGTGGAGTAGGTCTCGTACTTTTACTGGACAATGCATCCCCTGGCAGTTTTCTGAAAGCTTGAACACAAGGTAACACACGTATTCTGTATCTTGTGACAACATTTGACTTTTGATTGTGCAATTAAGATGAAATACTTGTTGTGGTAAAAGCTCAATCACCTCTTGAAATCTGCATGTAGGATAGATTAAGAACGAAGTTATAAATAAATTAAAAAACATTGGGTTAGAAAATCTAGTTTTTCGTCTAAAAAAGTTAAGTGGTTGAAGGTATGGCTGGCAATACATGTGGAATTCGGGTTATTCCTCAACCCAAACATGACATGTTTAAGTAATTGGGTCAGACTTGTCAATCCCAGCTTGTTTAAACATAACTTGAACACGACCCATTTAACCCGCTTATCTAACTCGGTTTGCGGTTTAGCGAGTTACACTGATTAAATATGTTAAATGGGTTGGCAGATTGCCCTTTTTAACCCATTTAACCCACATAGCACCTTTAAACAACGTATAAAATTAGTATTTTCTTTCAAAAAAAACTTAAACGGTTTGTCGGGTCGACCTATTTAACCCAACCCAACCCGAACACAACCCAAAACCTGTTTCCACCCAACCATAAACCGTTTATTTCTGTATCGATCTCGGGTGGTGTTTCGTGTAGTGTCAGGAATTGCCGCCTCTAGTTAAAGGAAACTGTAACAAAAATAGCTATAGTATATGAAGCAAACCTGGACTCGTCTAATGGTTTTGGAGTAAAAAGATCCACATTAGAGAATTTGTATAAAACTGCCTTTGCCGAAAGCACAAGAAGTTTCTTTTTGTTGACCTCACCCAACCAAAACAACTCGTCATAGTTTCTGCATATCTTGAATATTTCCTCAAAGTTAGTTGGCAATTGTTGCACCTGATCCACATTGAAGTTTGATTTCAAGACTTGTTGGACTTCCTTCAATTTTCCGATTTCTTCATGTTTCACCTGTATACAAACCATGTTAAATATGCAATACAGAACATGGTTTTTAGTTTAATTTTTTGGTATGCACCTGACCTCATTTTATAATGTAAAAACCACGAGATATAATTGCAAACTTACTTCGTCAATTGCTCGAAATTCAAGGCCTTCAACATAAACTGCAGTTTCTCCACAATAGTATGATGAAAAGCTCTCAAGTAGAAACTCAAAAACAACATCTTCGTTCTGATTCAAGAATTGGTACAATTCAATCATCATCCAGTCCTTGTCTCTCCAAGTTGCGAAATATGCATGTAGACTTTCGAGTCCCTTACTATACTTTAGGTTAACACACATCGGTTTACTTGAAAATTTTCTTGAATCACTAAGTTTGAAGACTAAATAGACCCCATAAACAACATTTGGAGATAAAAGTTGAGCATTTGTCTTTATTTCGATGTCCAATTTGGAAATATCAGACATCTCCACTAATGTCTCAAACCTGCACATATCAGAGTCATTAGAACGGAGGACCCAAAATAGGGGTATAGCTCTACCACCGGTTGAAAAGAAAAATCCAGCCACGAAACTTCAAACAACAAGTGATATCAAACATAATACCCATATACCAAATATGTGACTATATAATTAGTCGAGAAAACACTGAAACCTTGTTAGATATCTACCATCTTCATGTAGGAGTCTAAGCAACAAAGAATTTGATGTTGTTCCACTCGGGTTTATTTACCCTTTAATAGTATTATACATAAAGCACCGAGTTTATCAATATGGGGAATTTATAACTCTCTCGCTCATCAGAAGGACTAAGAAATCCAGTTCATGAAAAGAAGATATACTAGTATAATTTTTTTATCAAAATTTAAGAATTTGTCAAATCCTGACATTGACTAGCGAAAAAGTAACTTTGTTGGAAATTTTTTCTGTTATATAATACACAACACTGCAAGAAAAAAGAATCACAATGCAAGTTCAAAATACATAGGTCGGCTGTAAACTAATTATTATGCTCCCGTAAATAGCTTGTCATGCATAAACCAGTAAAGTAACTACATTTTTTCAAAGAAAAAGAAATATATACATGTAACAGCAATGCATACAATGCTTATCACTTATGTAGTGATAAATTTAGAGAGGTAAAGAGAATAACCTCGATTCTTGAAGAGATTTCCACTCATGTGGACAACTGTTTGTGTAAGAAAACATTGCCGCTGATACCATTTTATTTCTTTCTCCATTACCATCGAATGACAGCAACTGTTGCATGAAATAAGTTATAAATCAGAGTCAACTTTTATCATGTGTAAACGCATGTGTGATCTCAAATTATCCATCAAAAAGGAAAAGATATATAGAAAACTGGAAAACACCAAATAAACGAGATACAAGATGAATTGATTACCACTTTGTCTTCCTGAAGGAGGATTCCATTCGAAAAAATGTTGTAAAGATCCTCTTTCTTAAAGGTAGAGTAGATTTCAGGGCATTTTGACATCTGGACTATTTCTTTGTAGTCTTTAGGCAATTTGGGCTCCCATTTCTCATAATCCTCCTGTATATACATTAATCAATTAATAAACTCATGTTTCATACAGTTACTTTCTTACAGTTTATAAAACAGTTAAAGGCCATAGTTTAGATATATATATGAATCAAAAGTTAGCCAATTTTGTTAAAATATAGAAACTTACCTGAAATTCCAATGCTTTCTTGAGTTGTATGACCACTTCATCAGCTGTTGGTCGTCTTTCTCTCCTGTGATGTAAGCATTTAAGGGCAATCGTTGTAAAGGTAATATATGACTCTGGCACAATTTGTTCTTTGATACCCTCGAACACTAGCTTATCAAGTTTCTCAACATAATAGTGGTGTTTAGCCAAAAAGGGTAAATAAAGATACTCATCATCTAGCTTTTCGGATGATAGTTTCCCAGACAATATGTCAAAAAAGACCGCACCCAATGAGAATATATCAGACTCTTTGGTTAAGAAGCCTGTTTTTGTGTATAGTGTGTCACGATAGCCAATTGTGCCTGTAACATTGTCGATGACATAGTCTACATCCTGATTTGTTGGACATACTAAGGAAAGCCCAAAATCACTAATTTTTGCTTTCCAATCATCAAACAATAGAATGTTGCTGCTGCTGATGTCCCTATGTATTACCATTTGTGGACTTGAAACAGTTCCATGAAGAAATTCCAACCCGATTGCAATATCAATGCATATTTTAAGCCTCATCACCCACGTAAGACTATCATCGCTCAAGTACTTATCAAGACTTCCTCTTGACGCATACTCATAGACAATAATCTTCTCATCCTCTTCATCACAGTAGCCTACAAGACCAATTACATTTTCATGTTTATACTGCATAAGGATTTCAAGTTCTGTCATAAATTCAGCTTCTCCTTCAGCAGATTTCCTACCCAAACGCTTTGCAGCAATGAAGTTATGCCCATGAGTGTGACCCTTGTACACATTCCCAAAATCTCCATGTCCAATGAGATTGTCTTGATTGAAAGTTTCTGTGGCCAACTTTATTCCTTGAAGTGACAGTTTGAGGCTGTCCTTGTGGTTCTCCTGCGAATCATCGGACAATCAGTCGATTTCATAAGTAAAAAATAACTGAATGGTTTGGCATCTAATACTCCTTTAAAGTCTATAAGTTTAGGGTTACGGTTGTAAATCTAGCTTGCTAAAGTTTAAGATTAAAACAATATGTCACAAAAATTAAGGACTAAAAAGGATAAATGGCAAGATCCTTAATTCAGTAAAAGCTTGAGGATTAAAATATTACTTGCACAAAGTAAAATGTATAAAATGTCACATACTACTATGAAGAATATATGAGGAGATTATAAAGTTATTCAAAAAAAATTGTGCACCTGACAGTATAACGCTTTTTTAAGTTCGTTGATGACATCATCTATTGATGGACGTTCGGCTTGAGTCACTGCTAGACACTGAAATGCGATTTTTGAAAATACGTCCAAAGACTCTTTATTGGGTCCTTTGGTAAGAGAAAAAGTATGTTCATTGGTTTCTTCCTTTATCTTGTGATCAACAATTTGCATTAGTGTTCCCTTCTCAAAATGATGTCGTGCAATGGGTGCAATCCCGTTCCCATCAATGTCGGTGAAAATACGATCATAGGCCACCTTCCCGGTCAAGATCTCAAACAATACTACTCCAAAAGAGTAAATGTCCGATTTTTTATTTAATCTTCCATACCCTTGATATTCTGGATCCAAATACACATTTGTACCTGCAATCGTGTCGGTATTGAGAGTGCTGGCCTCTTGATCTGCTGGGTGGATTTTGGAGAGCCCGAAATCAGCAATCTTCGCTTCCAAATTTTCGCCCAATAGAATATTTGCACTCTTGATGTCACGGTGTATTATCTTTTGTTTGTCTTGATCCGTGTTGGTGTGAATGTAATTCAAGCCATGTGCAATACCAAGACAGATTTTCAAGCGTTGCATCCAAGTAAGATTAGTCAATTTTTCACTGTTTCCCAGATAATCCTCAAGACTCCCTTTAGAAGCAAGCTCATAGACAAGGATCATGTGATCACGATCTTCATCACAAAAACCAAGAAGTGAGATTATATTCTCATGTTTACAGCTAATCAGAACCTCAATTTCTGCAATGAACCCTTGTTCTCCTTCTCGATTGTGAATGCGTTTTATGGCCACTGTGCTACGTTTCTTTTTCTTTTCTTGGGTAAAAGGTAAAAATTTATAAGCCGTGCTACATTTCTTGGGAAGATCGTATCTATTCTTCCCTTCTATGGAAGATGAATTACTGATATCAAAATGTTTGAGTTGTGCCTTGTATACCTTACCATATCCGCCTGACCCAATGCAATATTTGTCGGCAAACTTCTCTGTTGCCTTCTTGATATCATTAAGTCCAATCTTCAAGTGTTCCAAGTTCTTCAACTGCAACATTGTGGACATTCAAAATACATCAACGTACTTAAATAAATTATTGAATGAAAAAAGATTCACAATCTGTACTAATTGTGATGGTAATAAAAAAAGTGATACAACACTTTATTTTAAGCCAATGGATTCCGGTAGCTTCTATAACAGTTACTGTTTTTATGCATATGGTAGTTGGTGCATATGGTGTTTTGATTTCTGGTTTTGGGTGTTGATGGTGTGGTGTGGAGTTGTCGTGGTCATCTCAATAAATTTAGATGGTGTTTTGATTTCTGTCCCTATATCAAAAAATTTGTTAACAGTCGTTTATCATTCTAGAGTGCCAGGATTATGTAATAGGGATCAAATGTTGTAAAAAGCCCCCCTAACCATATAGACCATTCGTGTAATTTACTTTTTTGTTTATTAATTAGTATGACCAGCTTCGAACTAAAATTATAAAGAAGTAAATTACCCTCAGGTGATTGGATGATGTACTGTCAAATGCACTCCTCAGAAGTTCCTAAAATAATATTTGCAAAAGACGAGGACATTAGTAGATAAAGATAAGAGTTACAGAATTATCATATAAAGTTGATAAGAAAGTTAATTTTCTTACCGGATTTTCATACATTGATTGAAGATTCAACGCTTTTTCAAGTCCTTTGACAACCTGATCTATATGTGGACGATCTGCTCTTTCCTCTTTTATGCAGCAGTATGCTGTTTCTGAGAAGATTTTTAATGATTCTTGGTCCATCTGATTTCGTAAATGCGGCATGATCATTTCATCCAAATGAGATTTGGCCAACTGACTTAATAACCCCTCTTTCAACTCATCTTCAAGTTCATTTTCGCCTTCGTCTTCATCTTTGTCTTTGCCACCATTTGCACTCCTTCCGCACAAGACTTCTAGTAATACAACTCCGAACGAATACACATCTGACTTGTGTGTCACACCGCCGGTCTTTTCATATTTTGGGTCCAGGTATACATTCTTAACAATATCACGAGTAAGAAAAAGACGGTGCCTCCGATCTACTGTATTTTTCAACGAAAGTTCAAAACCAGATAACTTGGGTTCCCATTTGTCATCCAGTAAAAGATTTGAGCTCATGATGTTGCAATGTATGACACTAAAATCTCGTTCAGGATCATAATGGATGTAACACAATGCCTTCGCAACACCAACGCATATCTTTAACCTTTGCATCCATGTGAGGGTCTGGTCACCTAGATATTTTGAGAGACTTTCCTTGGCCTCCTTCTTGTATACGATCATCTTATTGGTCTCGGACTCAAAAAATCCAATAAGAGTCACTAGATTCTTATGTTTGAGACCCGAAAGCATCGAAATCTCCGTCCATATCTTTTTGCTCTCATCTTTTATATATTGTAAATTGAACGCTTTTGCAATAATATCGATGAATTGCTCCGAACGTAAGAGATGACCTTTGAAAATCCTTCCATGCCTAAATTTTGTGATGATATTTTCATCAGCAAAATTGTTGGTTGCTGATTTTATATCTTCCCAGCTGAGTTTTAAGTGAGAAAGATCTTTGAGGAAAGACTTTGTCTCTTTGCTGACATGGGACACGATGTGTGTAGATATGGAGGTCAGTGATCCCTATATGTACCAAACAAGACAACATTATCAATTGTCCCAAAAATGACACCTGTAGATATGAAATCCACTTATCTAAAATCCAGTGACTTGCAACAATAGTAATAAGAGGGTGTTTAGGATTGCCTTTCGGTCATCATTTGATTATCGCGTTTCGAAAACGTAAGTAATTCATTTGAAGTGTTTGGCAAAGAGAAATTGATAAATGATTTTTTGCGTTTGTATGGCTTCAAAACGGCGTTTTTTGACACCAGGTAGAGACCTGCTGTTGTGAAACGTAATCCTCTCTTGATGGCATTATTACAAAGTTACCCTTCTTATATCACTTTTCTTTAATATTTTGTTCCTACGCTGATGGCAGACTCATCAATATGTGGATGAGAGAGTTATGGATAATAGTTACATATAACATATAAAAATGATTATTTTTAATGAACAGAATGGTTATAAAAGATAATCATGAAAGTTATATACGGAGTACGTTACAACAATAACTTTTGTTAAATTATTATTTCGTATATATAATTTATATGGTAATTTAATATGTATAACTTAATTGATAAAACAATCTCGATGACTTTCTTATAACTTAAATTAAAATAACTTAATAGTGTAAATGTCTATTTTAGTCATTAATTAACACGTTAAGTCATAAATAATCTAATTTGCCAAACACTTAAAAATAACTGATTATTTGATTATTGCGTTATTATACAACATGATTAGATCCAAACACACGTTTTGCAACGATGGATTATCTTTCAAAACGAATAATATATTTTCAATAAGGAATCCCAAACACCCCCTAAGTAAATAATTACCTTGTCATGATTGGATGATGTATCTTCAACTTTGGCAACAACTATTGAATGTTCCTTTAATATCATAAATACAGTAATAAGTAAATAATTTTACTTGTGTTAACATTATCAATAAATAGAGATTATTTATAAATGAAAAATGAAAGAAAAGAAACTGTCTTACAACATTTTGATGTTCCATTTGAAGTTTCAACGCGTTCTCAAGTCTTGTGACAACCTCACTAATATCCGGGCGTCGAGATCTTTCTTCATTCAAGCAATCATATGCTGTCTTCACGAAAACGTTTAATGATTGCGGATCTATTTGTTTCAATAGAACCGGATCAACTATTTCATCTAGTATTTTCTTTTTATAATGAAAAAAGACCAATGTAGCCAAATACTTATTATCTGGATCATCACTTACTACTTTCCTACCACACAGTAGTTCAAATAATACAATCCCAAAGGAGTAGATGTCTGATTTGTGGTTCACACTTTTAGTCTCAATATATGTTGGGTCTCCATACCCTTTCACATATACAGGATCGTTAGTATGAAATGAATGGTGCCTTTGAGAAGATTTAATCTTCATGGAACATTCAAAATCAGAAAACTTGGGTTCCCAATCATCATTTAATAAAACTGCGCCACTGTGGATCCTCCGGTGTATTACGCTGAAATCGCGTGGCTCGTCATGATGAATATAACTCAACGCTTGCGCAACACCGAGAGATATCTCCAATCTTCGCACCCATGTCAACAACATCGAGTCACTTAAATAATGGTGGAGACTTCCCCTGGTCTCAAGCTTGATAATGATGATCTTCTCATCATTCTCATCACAAAACCCAACAAGAGAAACCACATTTTTATGCTTCAGACTAGAAAGCATTGAAATCTCCGTCCAAAACTCTTGTTCTGCTTGCTTCCTTTCTTTATTCCACCTCTTAGCACGGATATCAATCAACTCACCAGACCACAAGAGCTGTCCCTTGTATCTCTTATCAAACCAACTAGTTCCTCCCCAGAAATTTTCTTCATCAAAGTTGTTGGTGGCGGATAGTACATCTGCAAGGGGGATTTTTAAGTGAGCAAAGTCGTCACGATTGAGTGAAGACATCATGTATGTATCTGTTTGTTTATCTGAAAAAAAAGGGTGTTTCGGTTACAAAAAGAAGCGAAGCAGTGTGTGTTTGGGTGATATACATAAAAATGTGCTGGGTTTGTGTTTGTATATATACAATATGTGGATAAGCGTGTGGGTCCCGTGTTATCTTTAATGTGTGGACTATGAGGTCTAGTAGTTGCATTAATAGATAAGTAGACTATTGACTTTTTGACAATTACAGAAATTGTCTAGCGTATAAGAAGAAACTTCCTTTTCAAAGTTTTTAATTAATATATAACAAAACAAAGTAACTAATTAGAATGGGGTTTTCTAACTTGTGACATGGGGACATGGATTTAAAAGCATTAATTAAACAAAATTATTTCTTAAATTAAATTAATTTTCGTGTAAAATTATGTTAAATTTGGCAAATAAAAGAAATTTTGAAAAGTAATCATATAGACTTACATTTATTTATGGTAATTTTACTTCATTAAATGATTTAAACATGTACCACCATGACATATTGTAGAAAATCCCAATTAGAATTTATAACTAAAACACTAATAGATTAAAATCCCACAAGTGAAAAACTAAATGTACATGATGAGAAACTTCTCAGCAACTTCTATGAAATGTCAATAAATAATATGAAACCGACTTTCAAATATTCGAATAGAGATTATATTAACAGACCAGTGAATATTAATGTTGGTGATTTGAAAAAATGCACGCAGAGATATTGAGTTGATGATATGATAAAGATAATAACATGAAAATGCTTTCTTGAGATTTTCTTAATCACGATTAATATTTAATAAAGGGTAGGAAATAAATTCAAATAATGTAAGCGTGTGATCTCATATCAGTTACAAGTTAAACAGTTGGCATACAACCCAATTCTTATAACGCAATAAGCATGTTGGAACCTTATACTCTATGAGTATTCAGTTATTTAGTCATCTTGATTACTACTAATCTATACTACTTATAAAGCATATTGCACCTTCTCTCTTATTAATTTTTTAAGATTTTCATATTTAGATTTTAAGTAAATTACAAGTGACAAAACATAAAGCACAAGTATGTAAAGCACAAAATTTTAAGGTCATCATATCTCTTACATATGTACAATTAATACACCCCCCTAAACCAATTAATACAAGTTAAAAAACATAATTTACAAGTAATTAAAGCACAAATAAAAATTAAAAACACTATTCTAACATATATAATTAATACACAATTTAATTCACCATTTCACCAAAATATACAACTATTAAACCACAATATACAATCTAATCAAGCTATTTGGTACAAGTCTATTATTATTTACTTCCGACGCTAATCCTATTTCACATCTCACAACTCAGCCTACAACCTCATGGTTACAAACCCATCAAGAAATAACTATAAAGTCTCGAATACAAAAGAAAAAAAATATTAATAAAATAAACGAGATCTCAGATTTTTCTTCTTTCGTATATTATAATATATTCGTAGACCTCAAAAATCAAACCACACAAAATAACTATCATCATAGATCTGTGAAGAGATCAAACTCTTCTTATTTATATCCGAAAAGAAAGAAAGTTGTATAATAAATTTTTGTTATAAACTTTCTTGGTTTCGTTCAAAAAAATTGTCATACAAAACGAAGAAGAGAGGAGATGGGAGGCGGGATGAATTGTTTATCGGTTTGGATTGATGATATATGATTTGATCTATGATAGAGCGATTTGAGGAAAGGTTTGGGAGAAGCAGATCTGAAGAAGAGAAGAGATGGGAGGCGGATAGTTTTATGTGTGTGTGCGTGTGTATCAGGGTTTTACTAATGAGTAAAAGTGTTGTTTCTTGCAATCCACCGACCCACAAAGTTCAATGGGTTAATCAAAATACTATTGTTGTTGTGCGCCTGATCATCAAAACCACAAGCCCATTTATTGGGCTTTCTCTTATCTTTAATTTCTCTAATGATATTAAGCCCATAATCATACTTAAAGTCCATTAATCCCATTAAATTCACGAGTAGTATTTTGAGCAGCAAAACTAACGAGCTATCTTCAAAATTTTTCTGCCAATTTAGTTATTTGCAACTACCCGTTAATGTTGACCACTATGATCTCCTACATCGTCAAGCAACCAATATCCGCCTATTTGTCACCGCAACAATGCGTTGACAATCACATAACTTTTTAACTACTTGCAATTATACTATTGTATTAATTAAAATTATTGTTATCAGTAAAGTAATTATTAAAAAAAAAGTATGGCCGAATAACATCACATTGTCCGAAGATATAGTCACAGGGTACCCGCCGCCGCATCGCGCGGGTACCCTGCTAGTGTTGATTAAAATATAAACACTATGTAAAATATTTTGCATGATCATGACATTTGATGCTCCTTTCTTTAATAAAGAGGTTTCAAGAGTGATGCTGGTTTATACGATATTACTCAATTAAAAACCGAATCTCCACTAAAAAAAGTGAGCTTACTTTCTCCATAAAGAGTGAATTTGGTATATGTTTAGAGAGTGGGGTACGATGGTGCCATGGCTTGGCGCAATGGTTCCAGCCCAAAAATTCTCGCGCCAACGATACTAATCACTGCGCCATCGCATCTAGCGTCGACACTACCAGCTCACGCCATGGATTTATTATTATTATTATTTTATTTTATTTTATTTTTTGAACTTTATGAAACGGTAGGGGGAAATAAAGTTTTTTTTTTTTTTTTTTTTCCCCTTATTTCCAGATTTATACCATTTAAAAATCCTATAAAAACCTCCTTATTCTATCATATTTTACACACTCTTCCAATTTAATTCACAACACAATATTTTCTACTTCACTCAATAGCTTATCACCAAAATGATTCCCAACAACCGATGGATAGTAGGTATGCTCGATGACCCACAAAACCAAATTCCGGGCTCGTCTTCCACCTCCTCCACTCAAATTCTATACAACTATAACCCATATATTAATCTCGAGCAACAACTCGCATTTCAACAATGACAACTCCAACAACAACTCTCTCACACCCAAATTTCTCAACAAGCCACTTCTTCCCAACAACAATACGACCAACAATCCAACACCACCATCAACAACATGAAGACGAAGCAGACATGACCCCGACGTCGACCAAATCAAAGGGAAAACGTGTCAAGAAAGTGTCTAAGGTAGCCCCTAAAACGAGAGCCGAGGAAGCCGGTACTCGCAACTTTTGGACCCAAGACGAGGAGTATCTTTTGGCAGAATATTACGTACAAATATCCGAGGATCCAAATGTCGGTTCGGAACAAAAGAAAATGAAATGTTTTGGGTACAAAGTTACCAATTTCTAAAACTAATGTTCTTTCTAAAATTACCAATTTCTACCATATTTTTATTTTTTTTAAATTCATCACAATTATGTTCTCAATATCGATCCATATTTCAATTTCAATTTGTTAAAGTGGAGCTATTATGGTTTCAATTAATTGCAACAAATGAAGTGGTGGTAACTTATGCTATACATGACATCCCATAGCGTGTTTGTTACGAATCTATGTATGACAAAATCTGAAATTTCATTACATCTGTAATGTAGTAAAATGGATGAAAGCCACAAAGGTTTATAACTAAAACATTTCACTTTGTTTTTCCAAATGCTGCTCAGAATCAAGTTTGTGCATCATCCTTTTGTTTGTTTCTCGACGAAGTCTTTAATCATCTCCTTCAAATGCTGTGTACGAACAAAATAGTTGTAATTAGCTTAGGATATGTAGTTGCGTCTTAGAGAATAGATTCATTATAGTACATTAAAGTCCCACTAAAGGATTGTTTTTGGCAAAGTTCGTTTTATAACATGAAAATGACTCATTTGACCATTGAAGTCAATATGGGAGTCTAGTGTTTAAAATAGAGTAGCAAATTTAACGCTGTCATATGATGAAAATTTGGGATCAAGTGGTTAGATAGAAACCTGCAGTTCGTGATGAAGCACAACACATCTTCTTCAGTCGTTTATTTTCTGCATAAATGTTAAAAAGTTAACAGGAAATCATTTCTACTAATATGCAGTACGAGGATGATAGCCCGCGCGTTGCTGCGGGTTTTTTGCCTATTTGTTTTTGCTTGTGTGTGTTCATATCAGATGATTCAAGCCACAATGAAGGTACAAAATATTATAAACAAAAAGGAAGAGGAGGCGGTTATTTTTGCACTATTAGTAATGATCTAAAAAGTTAAAACATACTTGTTTAGACCTGGAAGGCATGTCATTTCAGGGGTTAGCTTGAGGTCGCTATTGGCTTCTGTCGCCGCTCTTTATCATATAATGAGAAATCCGCTGCAAAAAATCAAACAAAATGATTTTTTAAGTTAAAAGCAAAGAGCTAATATACCGTCAATCGATCATTGTCTAGTGACGCCATCCTATAAATAAGGCTATAACAAAGCTTTTACTTTCCACTGACCAACACAATTTAATCAAATGTTCTGTCGTATATTTATGTTTCATACGAACCACCTGACAAATTTATGATTCGAGATTAAAAATACAAAACGACTCCGCTGGGGATCGAACCCAGAATCTCTGGTTTCGTAGACCAGTGCCTTATCCATTGGGCCACGGAATCTTTGTTGTATCATTTTTCATTTCCATACTTATAAGAATAAATAGTCAAATAACCTCAAGCTGTCGAACGGGCACGGCCATCATCCCCATGTAAACTGCTACAACCCGCTGCTAGTCCAACAATCATACCTACAATAGCAGTAACCATGAATAAATTAGTATCAGGTTTACATTCATTTATTTTTTGGTTTACAACTATTGTGTTACTGTATATATAAACAACTGGTTCACCATTTGTGTACTGATAATAGAATAGGTATGGTTGTCGTTCTTGGTTTACAACTGGATCACATTCATTTATTTTTTAACGCCATGGTGTTAAGTATTCTGTTGTCATAGGGTTAGTGGTACTTTCGAACAATTTACATGTTTGTAAATTTCTAGCTGCTTTAGCTAATAAGTGTGCATCTCGCTTTCTATTAGGTACCTGGACTGACCCGTCGTTTATGCTAACATCAGTTTCTTTTTTTGATAAGAAACCATCACGCATTTGACAATAAGTCTGTTTAGAAGGAACTAATGGCTGTCTGGTTTATTCATTCAGTGAATGTTTTTTTTTTTTTTTTTTTTTTAAAGAAACCTTGTTGAAACTGAGAATAAGTATTTTTAGGGGCTGTAAATATTGGGTTACTACTGGCAAAAGATATTTTGTTTGAATTTGTATCTCTTTCCATGGTATATTGACATATATAAGCAACTAAAGTTCTCCATTAACGGTGTATGTACATAAGCAATTCAGAATGATGTATGGAATATCTATTTTTTCTGGAAAATCTATGGATCAGGACTGAGTATACAAAAGTGAAAAACGAATAAAAAAAGAAGACATAATTAGAGTAATTCTAACATAAGGTTAACAACTTTAACAATAATAAGGGTGTGCACAAATATATTGGTTGAGCCTATGATGCATGGGGTGAGCATAGAAGCAACATATGTTCAATAATCGTGCTTCGTGCATGTATGTCAAAGATTAGACAATTTACCTGTCGTTAATTCTGATCATAGACTGTTTTGATAATACCTTCCTAGAAGATCGTAACCTGAGATCGTAACCTGTTTTGATAATACCTTCCCCCACAGGTCCCTTTATATGAAAGTTACGCCTAAAACTTGAACATTTTCACAAACTGCGAAGCCATCGCGTCTGCATCAGAAAATATATACTTTAGCAATAATTATGGAATTTTTTTATTACAGATGATTGTCTAATTCTGATTATTAAATATGATAGTTCCATATAGTTACATACCCCCGGTAAATTTGTCATACTTCCCACATATTGCAATATCTCCGAAGGAACAGAGAGTTGAGTGGCTTATCCCAAACACCCCTACCTTTGATACACCCCCCCCCCCACCCCCCCCCCCCCCCCCAATTTTTTTTTTTTTTTTTTTTTTTTAATTATTATTATTATTATTTATTTATTTATTTATTTTTTAAACCTCTATAAGAAAGTTGGATTTCAATTATAGGACCAATATAAAAACTCTAACAAACATTCCTTTATATGATGAGCAGAGAAGTCATGTTTATCAACCTTCACCCGCGTTTCACCTTAAATTGTTAGTTAGGCTCAGATAGGGTACCAATTAGGAAAAAGCGGACATAATGGCTGCAACCCTAACAGGCTGCCCTCCCAAGGTACGGGCAATCTCACCTTTAACTCGACCCATTCAAAATCATCAAAGCCTCAAGATATTACGCATCGTATTCATGATATCAGGTTTTCAAGTATATAGGCTCATTTAGCGTAGCAATTAGATAGGTTAGCAATTAGGAAAAAGCAAATGCATACGCCATGGCTGCAACCCCAAGAGGCTGCCCTGCCAAGATACGGGCAATTTAACCTTTAACCCAAACTCATCACAGCCTAATGATATCAGGTTTTTAAATATAGGCTCAGATAGGGTAGAAATTAGGAAAAAAAGGATGCACCCGCCATGGCGGCGAGTCCAACACGCTGCCCTGCCAACATACGGGGAATCTCACTTTTAACCCGACCCGTTGAAACTCATCACAGCCTCAAGAAATTACGCATTATACATATAGCAGGAAGACAAAAGCACATCCAAACCTCTCAAGTTTTATGTGCTCTTCCATTCTCGCTCCGCAAACTGAAAAAGAAACGAAAAAAGCTGCCAGTTGTGATTATCTCATTACTGTGAAAACATATAAGAATAGTTAGCCGGACCACTAAATCGGAAATAAGTAATTTTAGAAGACAACCTGGTTGTAAACAATAAAGGTTACCTGAAGCGTTATCCTGAGGGTTGTTGCATAACCTTTTTGTAGCAGCATTTTGTTTACCACCGAGGTTTATATTATCAGGAAAAATCAGACAAAAATGTTTATGAGGCTCAGACAGGGTGGAAATCAAAAAAATCGCAAACATCCGCGATGGCTGCAAGTCTACTGATTTGCCCCGCCAACATGCGGAAAATCACGACTTTAGTCAAATCTGCAGAGATTCATCACAGCTTCTGATAATCAGTACTGCCACCATTCTCATTATACATAACATCAACAGCGGAGCGAAACGATGAGATAGAACATTCGCCATGGCTGCAACTTTAGTAAGTTGCCGCAGCAAGATGCAAATGACCTCATCTTTAGTCCTCCCCACCCCTAGACTCATCATTGCCTCGTGTATCCCTAATCCAACCTGCTCCACAACTGACCCTCTTTGTAACCCGATATTCGTCACTCAGTTTCTACTCTCAATCGTCTCGATTACGTTAAGATCCACATAAAGAGGATCATGTCAGCAAGTGTCCTAATGTGCCTGTGTAGTCCATTAGGTAACATATTGTTTGATTGCTATTCTTTAAAGTTGGTGGTCATTTGTTTACTGCTGCAACTTTACAAAAATTTTAGTCAAAATTATTCTGTAAAATGTATTGCAACAATGGCAAAAGGTTTATTTGTTACACAGTTGGTGTTTGTTTAAGCTTATATGTGGGCTTATGTATAAGGTCACCACAATATTCGGGGTCCTAGAATTGCATCCAAAGACAAAATTTTGGCTTAAATATAGGTACCTTTCAACATCTCTCCAATCTGATTCCAATTTGCTCGGCTTCCTCCTGAAGAGTCTTGCACTGACCCATCAGTATCTCTTCATCTAACCATGTGAAGTCAAGTTAACAGCTTGATCATTGCTTCCAGCTCTTTAATCTTTTTATCTTTCTCATCTACCAAACTCTGTAATCACAATATGAGAAAGGGATCTTAGCGTTATGCAAAGCCCTCGTTTAACTGGTTTAGATGCAATGCTGGTTTCCATTAATATTACTAACCTAGTTAACAACTATGAGTGAGATATATACCTAAGAGCGGACAGGCAAGACATGTTTGTCTGAGTAGAGGATGGGTTTTATTTATTTTCGATTAGTTCTATAAACAGTTGGTGCTAAATATGATTAAGAAGCTATTTTACTATCATGATAGTCTAAACTTTTTTGCTAATAAAGCCATTAAAAGGTTTTATGCATTTGTATGCATTTTTTTTTTATGACTTTCAATCCTTTTTGGTCATTTTTCTTTTTTAGCCGAACTCTTATAAGCTAACTTATTTGACACGGGAGATAAAAACATAATAACATCAACCAATTTGAGGTCAAAAGAAGCACTTTTACCTTTCTTGCCACCATGGTGAAGAGCTGTATGCAAGAACTCGTCACGCATCTATAGCGACTGGTTCCATGTAATTGGTCGTGGAAACTGCCATGGCTTTGGCTTCCTTATTTTTTTCACCGTTCCTGCCATAGAACGAAACACCAGTGGCAAAGGCTTTCCAAAACCATGAATTAAATAAAAATAAATCAAAGACTTATGGTTTGGACATCATAGACTTACGGTTAACCCCACTTTTCTTGTTGAACAGTGATGGCCGCATCAACATTGCCTTCTTCCCGGTGTTCCTGCTAGTGTCACTGGTATGGAAATTCAGCCGTCCTCATGAAAAGCACATGTTCTGCAAGAAAGCATGTAATTAGCACCATTTGACCACCAATCAGACCAACAGATGACACCAAACACCCACGGCAAGCTTATTTTGACCCAACTAAACTCACCGTAAAAAACTCAGGTCAAACGGAGCTGTAAGAAGTGTCAAAATCATTATACCTGAGGCTTATATAGGCTAACAATTGAAGAAAGAGGATGTATCCGCCATGGGTGCAACCGTAATAAGTTGGCCTGCGAAGACATGGACAATCAGCAAGAGCATAGTCACGACCATTAGCTGAAGCATGATAGTAAGCTATATTAAGCATTTCTTCCGTGTTTATTCGTCAAAAAAACATAAAATTCTAGCATAATCACATGAAACATAATACCAGCCTGCCAATCTTCCCGTTAGAATATTTTCCCATACCCTACAGCTTTCAGTCACCTCTTGGCTTCTTCTGCAAATCAAAACAATAAATACACACAATTAACCTTATTAAGCTTCGTATACAAATCAAAACAAAACAATAAAAAACCTCCATCTTTCAGTCACTTGTTTTCAATAACACATATTTTCAACCAAAAAACCTAACAAAAATTGGCTAATTCCATGAAAACCCTATCAAAAAAACAAACAAACAAACACTGAAAAAAATGCCTAATTTACAGAAACCCTAATTTACAAATCAAAACAAAACAATAAAAAACCTCCATCTTTCAGTCACTTGTTTTCAATAACACATATTTTCAACCAAATAACCTAACAAAAATTGGCTAATTCCATGAAAACCCTATCCCAAAAAAAAAAAAAAGAAAAAAGAAAAAAAAAAAAAAAAAGGAAAAAAACAACCAAACACTGAAAAAAATGCCCTAATTTACATAAACCCTAATTTACAGCCCCAAATTAGCGCAACCCTTTAAATTCAACTCGTCCGCCGTTTGAACCAAAGCATCCTGCAAAAGAAATCAACAAAACCCCCAAATTAGCGCAACCCTAATTTGAAAAGAAAACAAATACTGAAACAATTTAATGAAAACATACCTTTTCATTTAGGATAACCTTTGTGTGTGTGTGCTGTGTTTGTTATGAGTTTTTTGTGGAGGAAGATTCAAGAAAGACCGAGGTTTGATGTGGGAGAAGATGAGGATTCTAGAATTTGTGGGGAGGGGAGGCTGTATTATTTTAATCCGGGACGGGTGAAATATACCCAACCGGCCCACCTTTTTTTTCCCAAGCAGTACTGTTCATAAGAACGCCCGCTGAATGTGATATATAGTAAACTAATGTAATGCTCTCTAGGAAGAACACAAAAGCAGTTGAGCAAAGAAAGCTAATTTCCACTGGACATAATTTGGAAAACACAATCCATCCAATTATCACGATATTTGGAAAACATAACTCATTATAAGCTCATCGGATTGAACTAACAGAGGGCTGAGGCAACTTATTACGATTCAATAAATCCCATTATCACAAAACACAGTATCAGTACCATAATCAAATGCCCAACAAACAACAAATTCATCAACGCCACACCCCTCAATCTATCCCCATCAAGAACACAGTTAACATCAGCCCTCCCCACCACAAAAAAATCACCACTTTACCACACCCTTTAAATGCAAACTCTTCACTATACAATGACAACCAACTTGGAGAACCCAAGTACCTTTCAAAACAATCCCACCCGACAACTAAAAATCAGCAAAAAAACGCAGACGGCCAAATGGAAAGAATATATGGGTTGATATTGCCACCTCTAGTTTACAGCCTCTAGAACTGCTTTATTAGAGCAAACCGAGTCGTTAGTTTAGAACTGCTTTGTTAGGTGTGTGAGCCCTACCCAACCCAACTCATTTCATCCTTCCTATAAAGTTACCCATTTTAGCCCGTTGTCTGACACTCTGACTCTGACCCACCCCCTTTGCCAGGGCAATTATGGAATTGATCAAAAAGGCTGAAGGAGAACATAAAACAGGGAATATACCTGACCAAGTCTCAACCGGTGGCTGTCAGGGTAATGGAAGAATCGGTAAAGGGCTGCAAAACCAAGCAGTTTTTTGGGGAATGTCCTGCTGATCACTTTTCTTCTCAACTAGAAGATACATCTGCCAGTCGGGATCAGTAACATCAATGGGATTGCTACCTGATACAGAAACAGTTGAAATGGAGAATTTAGCTCTAATATATGCAGATAAGTATGCAAAACCACATATTTATTTATTTTTCGAGAGCAGCTGAATGTTACCATCAACAAGGAGAAGAACAAATGCTACCAATCAACAGTAAAGAAGACCCATAGATTCGCCCTCAATGCAGACAACCTAATCATAACAGTTAGGATTGACTAACTGCATCTCAACATATTAAAACGTGATACATGCAAATAAAACACGACTTTTCAATAGACACTAAAGAACTCTATTATTTACTCTGTAATACGTGAATCAGAAATGGTGGTAAACATGACATGACCTTTCATGTAAATGATAAGTGTAATACGCACCTCAAGCTCATCTGCTTTCGAATCCTTTAACCCCTTGCTATTCACAGATGGCTGAAGTATTTTCCCATCTGAAATCATAGATCTGTACATCGACAAGCATCAAAAATCAACCAAGATATCAAAATAAAAAGGATGATAGGAATCAAATTAATGAACACACGGAGACACTTACATACTTGATGTACTGATTTTCTGTGGAAAACGTTTTGAAGAAGTCATCTTTTGTCAAGCACGATCATCTGCAAAAATACTCTGCACAGAAGAAAAAGAGATGGTCATCAGCATCACGCTACTGCACACAAATAACAACCAACATGCAAAAGATGTGTAGGATGATCACCTCAAGAGAAGTTTTAAGATCAGTGACTAGGGGTGAGCATCGGTCTAAGACTGGACCGGACCAGACTGGACCGACCAAGACCAAGGCCGAAATAGCCTAAAAACCTAGACCGAAGACCGGACCGAATGTGTTCGGTCCGGTCCAGGTTGGTCCGGTCCGGTCCTTCGGTCGGTCCGGTCCAAGAAGGAAAAATGGTCGGTTTGTATGCCGGACTGGACTGAAACCGAAACAAGGAAAAATCCGGATCGAGACCAGACCGCTGGTCCTTCGGTTTGGTCGGTCCGGTCGGTCCTCTCGGTCTCGGTCGGTTTTGGGTCTGCGATGCTCAGCCCTAACATACAATATCAACCATTGAAAAGACACGAAGTCAGATTTACACGTACAGAAATCAATTGTTAAAGAACGAAAACACGATTCAAAAAAATATAGTACAAGTAATTTTCCACAATATAACACTCCAACCATCTATCCCCCAATTCTAATTCAACTTATCTTAATCTAAGTACTAAAGCTAAACCACTCGACTAATGGTGCACGTATTCTTCACAATTATGAAAGACAAGTCCAAAACACAATCACATCTAAAAGTGTCATAATCTTACCACCAGCTCAAGTTAAAATAAACACACTCAAAATACCAGATAATAACCATAGAATTGGCATGTCTATGAGCATTCAAAAATTACCATCTCCTTGATTATTACTAATGTTAATTAAAAATAGCCACTCTGAAAGGAAGTCTGCATATCACAACTCCCTTTTATAACAAATACTAGGTTTCAGGGGCGCTACTAGTTTATCCAATTTTGCTGAATAAAAACCAAAACTCTACTAAAAAAAAGCAATTCTCTTAAAGGCCATTTAAGTCCATATAATATTTCTATCCAACAACAAGTCTAAAAGATCTCAATGATATGACCAATTTACACCACTATTGAAGGATACATCTTTATAAAACAGTTAGTTTGCAACTCAGTTGAAGATCTCAAGTTTCGAAGATCAAAACAATAATATTATGCCAGTTAATTATACATACTTAATACTTGTACCTGAGATGAAGTCCATTCTACTTGATTGATCACACTCATATAAGTCTCTGAATACTTCAAATCTTCAATAGACGCAAACCATTGTTCACCAATCATATGGAAACTTGTACTCTACAAAGATAAAGAATAATGGCATTTAGTTATACTATTTACATGGCATCAAAGGAACAAAAAAAAAGTAGCTTATTAATACTTCCGGGTGAATGTTATGACTTACTGTAAGGTTCTAGCATGACAATGAATGAAAGTGCATCTAAGTGATCTATTCCAGGAGGATTGTCGTCACCAATTACATCACGTCCACTAGAGATCCCAGCTTCTTCAGTGAGATTTTTTTCATCTTTGAAACTCAATGATGCTAAAAGAAGACGATTCTGTAGATGATGAACAGCTTATCAGTGACAGAATCTGAACACTTTTGTAGGATAAGACTAGTGAATAATATGAACATAAGTACTAACAAGAAAATAAAAATAGAATACTTTGACTAACTATAAAATTCGATCCAATATTAGATTAAAAATCTCATCAGTTTCATGATTAGGATATCAAACATGGATACGAAGATATCAAGAGGACAAGATAATGGTGTACGAGTTCTTCTCAAGAGCAGATAACAAGGTCAACAAAGAAATGTCAAAACACCATCACATTTATGAGTATCAGAATCCTACTACGCCGTATCACAGGCTTGTTCAAGTAAAAATACAATCAAACAATCATGATAAAAGTATAAACCCCATCTCTCATAAGTCAAAAAAGACATATGAACTTCAAGCTTTAACGCCTTAAATCATAAACAGAGCAACAAAAAAAGTTCCGATTATAATGACATTTAATAGCTACAATTTATCCAATTTAGCTTCATAAAAACCAAATCATCCTCTAAAACAAGGTCAATTAAATCGAAAACACGTTTACCAACAAGAAGTCACATGGGCCGAAGTAACATGACCAACTTGTATCACTATTCAAGTAGACATTTCATCAAACACTTGGTATACCATCTTCTTGGTTGTGGATTGCAAATTTTCAGCTTATGCTCTATAAGCACTTCAAAATAAGCACATGCCAGTGTGATTATCGCATAAGCTCATAGCAATCCAAACACTTAAAGAGATGTATTTTTCACTTTGAACAACACAATATGCATTCCCAAACACCCTCTAATCAAATCTAACTTCATATCAACTCTAAAAAGCAAAGTTTCTTTAAATTTAAGTATCTACTTAGTCCTAATATATCAAAACCTCAATACCAAATTTACATTTTGAAAGGCTACTAACTATTCCAACTTGGAGAATAAGTTACAGCACATCGAAACACTCTGTATAGTATTATCCGAAACAATTACTGGTTTTATAGTTGGTAATGATAATTATGTAATATTACATCTACTCTATAAAGTCATTTTCCTCCGGATTCAACCAACTTACACCTATAATTCTACAGTCAAATTTTCGTTAATCTGTTTCACTACATTTACGCTAAATTTGAAGCAGCAGCCTAAATTCAATTCAACTATAACAAATGACCATCTAAATTTGTTACTAAAATTCAAGTATTAATAAGCACATATATAGACAGCTGTAAACATCATAAGTATCTAATCAGCAGAGAATACAAAATGATATATAAACAACACATAATCAGTTGTATTATACCTAACTTGATAATGGTGATGACGATTGAAGACGGTTATGGTGGCGATGGTGCCGGAGTTAGGGTTTCGGTGGTGGTTGATAACGACGGTGGAGATGATTAGGTTGATGACGGAGTTAGGGTTTCGATTGACGGTGGTGGTGGTCGATAATGACGGTGGAGCGATTAGGTGAGTGGGTTCATATTGCGAGCGATTAGATAGAGAGAGGGAAAAAAAGTCTTTACTTTTATGTTTTGTTGTCGCTTTTTATTTTTAATAGCCGGTGATTTATTATTATTATTATTATTATTTTATATAAACATTACTTTATTAGAAAAAACATAGTATTTACAAGAAGTTAGTGGGAAGCCGAGATACTAACTGGGCTCTCACTCCTCTAGCTATAGAAAAGCTAATCATACTAATTATTATTATTATTATTATTATTATTATTATTATTATTTGTATGTTTAAAGCATTATGGCTATGTTTGGTGACCCAGATTATTGGGAGATTATGAGGGCTACATCTTTTTTTTCACAAAATAATTTATCGTCTAAAAAGTAGTATTGTTTGGCTGCCAAGATTAAGAAATATTATAAGAAAAATAATATCTAAAATTAAAAGTTCATCTAACAAGCTTTTCAGAAAAGACTAGAGATTATTTTTTGTATAATTACCATTTTAACCTTCAAAAACCTCACGTTCATTATAAATCATAATAAAACCCCACTTTAATATGGAATGCATATCGTGAATGATAATTTAACATCATTTTAACGTTGTTTGTATTTCTACATAGATTTTCATGCAATGTTACATATTTATTATTTATATCAATAATTTTATTTACTATTCTTATTCATATTGTGTTTGTTATTTGTATGTTCAATTACGTCATTTTACACTTTTAATCTAAAATTACATGTAATTTGTCAAACACTACGACAAAAAAAATATATAAAAAAATAAAAAGACTACATTTTTAATATTTTTCATCACCTGCAACAGCACCAGCAATTTTTGCCAAACACACCCATAGGGCCCTTACACCGATTAGGTGAGAGAGGGACAAAGTCTTTACTTTTATATTTTGTTTTTATATTTTTATCTTTTGTTGCTTTTTATTTTTAATAGCCTAGATTTAGTGACTTTCATAAATGGGTTTGATGTTAATCTATTTGATCTTAGCAATAAGATCAACTCATTATCTGACTTGTTGGTATTGGTGTCGTGTGTAATTATCAAGTCTTGCTATAGGATTAGGATTCATCCTAATCAACCTGGAAAACAAATCAAATAATATATCTCCCTTCTTCTGATACGACCCGGTTAAAGGTTGTATCGGGATAAGGCACCACTTCAAGCGTGTGCTGGCTCCGTCAGAAAATAGAAGAGAAGAACTAGAGATTTGTTTATTAACTTTTGATTGATTGATTCATAATAATGATTTGGTATATATAACCGAATAACCCTAGCTTGTAAAACAAGCCAAACATAAAGACATATCTAAACAATGATAGTTTCCTAATACGACACAAAGACATATCCTAAATAAATATAATATGAGATAAAGCCCGGGGCGTATCATTCCCCACTCCTTCGAAATCACCTTGTCCTCAAGGTGTTGTCTTGAAAAATTCTCTTGATTCCGGGATCCCATATCCTAATCTCAATCTTAGTCCTATCTTCCACTCCCGTAGTTCTCATGCCTTCTGCTACCACAACCAACACCTTTTTCCTCTTCCGCCTTCCACTACCTTGGACATAACACAACACCATTCTTCCGTCTTCCGCTACCCATGCCATAACACTCCCCACTCCTTCAAAAATCACCTTGCCCGCAAGGTGATACGAAGAATATGCAAATTGAGAGTCCGCTAATTCCTCGCTTAACTTCAAATTTATTTCATCCAAACGATTATCAGATTCACCACCTCCATCCTTAAGTGTCGATATCACTCTATTCAACTCATCCTCACCAATCTTAAGCGCTTCGGCACCACCCATAACCTCTTTGTAACACCCCCAAAATACCGCAGCGGAAGACTGTGTCATTGGGATGCTACTTCAGGGCACAAAGTACAAGATATAGAAAACGAACTCTAAATGAGACGTTTTTGAAAAGTTACCATTCGAATAGATAAAAGTAATAGTTTACAAAACAAAGATCCCAAAGTAGAATGATACATAAGTTTTTAAAGTGTATCGAATGGTAAACGATAAAAGTGAAAGTCTCCAAAAGCATGCCCTAAGACTCTCAGCTCCACAACCTGCTATCGCCTTTCTAACCTGAGATAAACATGCTTAAAAGTGTCAACACAAAGGTTGGTGAGTTCATAGAGTTTGTCTTAATACAGTTGAAAAGCTTATAAGAAATGTTCACCCAGCAAAGGCATCGTAAATCCACTCAGTTGCAAGTCCCGTCATAAGAGACTTGTAACCTGTGTGTTCACAACCCACTGCTACAAAATAATATGATTAAGATATGTATAAGTTCATAACCACAGTTAAGCAATTAGTAGTGAGTCTACACTTCATCTCCGAAGACCTCACCTAAGTATGTATACTTCCATGGTTGTGCCCAGAAACTTAATCTGGGGCCATAGGAAGTATATATGTCTCCATGGTTGTGCCCAGAACTAAATCTGGGGCCATTGGAAGTATGTATGTATGTATCCATCACAGTTTAGTATAACACAGTTAAGTATAACACAATCACGTATGTATGACATCAAGTATAATGTAATCAAGTATAATGTTATCAAGTATAATGTTATCAAGTATAATGTTTCCCAAGTATAAGTGTTATATGAATCTGTACAAGTAAGCAAGTAGTAGCATGTATCTCCCCCAAAGAGTTGATAAAACAATTAAAAGAGTAGGGGCTATGACTCACCTTAAGTGATGATACTATGCAACGGAATGTTAAGGACAACAATGCACGGTTATCTGCCGCAACCTAAAATGAATGATGAATGATCTCATTTAGATCACCAAATGATGTTATGAATGTCCATGCTCATGTTTCTATACCACTCTAGTCTTTGAAAATACACTTGTGTTATCAAAAATATATAATCCAAGAATTTGGAAAAATATTGCTATTAGAAAATATAATAAGCTAGTTGTAATATATATATACTTATATATATATATCGTAAGTTTCCATGTTAGCGTTGAAATACTCGAGTTGTAATCCTTGAAATGATGAAAATATACTCGTAATAACTAATACTACATTAGTTATAAAGCTCGGCACTTAATATTACTTCTAGCTCAAAAATGTACTTCGTAGTTTTTGTGCCAAATTTAATAAAAGCTGTCAAATATAAAGTGGTTTTAGCCGATATTCAAACGTGAATATCTTTGTCGTTACTTGTCCGTTTTACTTGTTCTTTATGTCCACGGTTACGTCTTAGTATGTAGTAATATATTTTGGAAAGCTCGGCTCCTCCGGGTTAAGTCTAAAGCCTCTTTTTGACCGACGAAAAACGTCCAACAGCAACTAATTTCCAGAAAATACTTTTCGTCAACAATCTTGCAAAAATCATAACTTCTTCGTTATTAACTCTTTTTAATCCGTTCTTTCGCCTACGGATTCGTTTTTGAAAGTATTTTCTAAAAATTTTGCCAAAGTTTCCTTGGTGTTTACTGAATTTCCAGATTTTTACAAAACGGGACAGCATGTCTAAAATAGGTTCCAAATCAAGTTTTCAAGGTTTATAACTAATTTCTACCATCACCAAACCTCTTGTAATCACCACATAGCTAATCTAATCCTACCATACACCTTCTTAGGGTGCCATGGACTCCTAACCAAGTTATTATAGCAAGGGGATTCATAAATAAAAAGTTAGGGTTTGTATGTTTCATTTTAGACAAAATAAATGGTGGTATTGCTAGTTGTACATGGTTTTTAGCATGGAAATCATGAAATACATGTAAAAATAAGATGATCCATGAAAAAATAAAGTTGAAAACTTACTTGATAAAATGAGATGATTATATGATAATTATGCTTGATGTTCTTGTGTTTTTGTTGCTTGATTCTTGATTAGGCATGTAAAAGGAACAAGTTTAGTGTTTTAACTTAACAAAAATAATGGATCAAGGTGTGGTTTGGTTTTGGTCGTGGGTTTGAGGAAGAACAAGGAGAAAAAAGAGATGAGAAGAAAATCTTTCTAAAAAGTATGGTTTATGATTTCTAGTTTTAGGTTTAAGTTTATATTTAGAGGTTTATTAATATTATACTTATGAATTTAAAGCATGAGGTTAAAGGGTGTTCATGTGGCCGGTTTTGGTGTGAAAAGGGAGTAGCCAAATAGGTTTTGAGTTACTAATTAGTCCTAGTGTAGCGTTAAGTGTTATTACGAGTTATTCGTTAAAATCGGGTACCGGGTTTAATAGAAATAAACGTTCACAAAGTTAACCGGAATGAAATAAAGTCATAATAATGTTGAAAATATGTTAAAAATATGTTGGGTACATTTACTGAGTGATCGGGTGATTATTGTTTAGTTTTCACGAAAACCGTCGTTATATTCATACGCGTACGTTATAAATAAAATAAATTTCCAAAATACTGGGTAACTGAATGTTATAACTTTTATGATGTTAAAATGGGTATAAAAATATGTCGGGACCATTGTGGGAATATTTAGATATATTCGTCGTGTATAAACCAGGTGTTAACGTTTACTATAAATACTTATACGTAAAAACGTTAAATGTATCAAATATATAAGTTTGAAAATCCTGAGAGTGGTATAATATGAAAATGCTGTTATGATGATATGCAGACTATCTCCAGTCCGTATGCAGTGTTCTTAGCACTAATGAAATGAATTCGCACCTAAACCAATCCGGTTACGCGAATTTGAATACCCGTAAACTAAATTTACGATAAAATGAGTAATGCAAGTGAATGATGAAAACTTTTCCGGAAATGAATAGTGTTTAGTGAATAGTAAATTTCCCAAAAAGTTTCTCAGAATATCAAATTGACCTCGAAAATGATGAATAGTAAAACGATGAATAGTGTTTTAATGAATAGTGATTTATGAATAGTGTTTTTCCAAAGTTCGGGAAATGACCTGAAATGACCTGAAATGATGAGTTGTGACAGTCTTCCCCTCTAAAAGGAACTTCGTCCCGAAGTTCAGTTTATGTTAATCAGTTAAATGTGTCAAAGCTTATGTATGTGGGTTTCCTATCCAACTAGGTATGTTCTCGTGGTCAGACTTGATGAGGCAAACCTTCCCAATCCCGAGCATAGTCCTCAAAAGACCTCCTTTAGGTTAATCATTTAGGTAACCGATTTTCACTTAAGCCCACAACCCAATCAAACAAGAACAGTCATGAGATTAAACTAAATCGGTTTGAGTGATGACTTTAACTTTTAGCTTGATTTTCGCAACCCAATCAAACAAGAACAGTCACTAGAACCAAGCTAAAAATCAAGGTCTGGATTCAACATCCTTGAAAAAGATCTTTTGAAAGATTGGCTCGACTTTGGAATTGCTTACACTAATCAAATTTCTAATGTTAGTATGACTAAGGTTAACGCTGCTAGGTCTCAGATTAGTCAATGTTGTGTATAGGTCCTATATTAAGACTTAAGTGCTACAAAAATACGATAGTTGTTCAAGAGAATGTACCCGATGTGCTACCGCGGACATGTTGGGTGATAGGATTTCCTAAGAAGTAAGCTCTGCCAAGTGCGGGTGGAATCTCATTGGCCTCATCTCGTGGCCCTTCAATTGCTGCTGCTAAGTTTGGACGATTTCCTCCTTGGTTAAGATTCCTTTTCAACTTAGGACAGTTGTTCCGAAAGTGATCCGGGCTGTTACACTCATAGCATGTCTTTTGGTTCACTGGTTCTCTACACTGGTTTGCATAATGACCAGACTGTCTGCAATTAGCACACATACGGCAGGGCACAGTCTTTTGGTGATGAAAGTTACATTTTGTACATTTAGGATGCTGGCCTAAATACTCTCTCTGACCCGAATTAGTCGCCGCAAAGGTCCTTGCCCTTTTGTTGTCAGTCTGCTTGTTCGACTCGCTTGTTCCCTTCCTTTTATCACCGTCCCTCAAGCTTCCATTTCTAACCATCTCATCTGTCAGAGTCCCTGCTCTCAATATTGCACTCTGAATTGTAGAAGGCTCAGTTGTTTTCACAATCCCACGAATTTCTGGGACAAGGCCATATATGTACCTCTCGATCCTCTTGGACTCAGGGGTAACTAGGTGTGGAACTAGTCTGGCTAATTCATGGAATCGATCCGTATAGGCTGCATGACCAGCCCCTATCATAGAGAGATGATAGAGTTCATCCTCCAACTTTTGCATCTCGTTGTCCGGGCAGTATTCCTCCTTCAGTAATGCCTTAAAATCATCCCATGTCATACCTACAGCTGCCGCTCTACCCCTAGCTTGAATCTGCGTATTCCACCATGTCAATGCCTTTCCTGATAGTAAACACATGGAATACTTCACCATTTGATGTGCTGCACAGTTACTAATGTCGATCACCGACTCCATCTTTTCAACCCATCGAGTATACACCAGCGCGCCTCCTACACCATCGAAATCAATTGGCTTACATGACATAAATTCCTTATACGTGCATCCGGTCCTAATGTTGTTGTTGCCATTACCATTCTGGCCTATACCATTGGTGTTGTTAATTCCGCTTTCGTGGTACTAAATGTCAGAGATGAGGGAAAACCGTTGATTAACCAAAGTCTATACTTCACATCCTCATATATAATACCGTGCTACCAGTTGTTTCCTAAGTTGTGCCAACACCGATCTACATCTGCATAGTCATATGTCCACGTGTGTCGTGAAGCACTTATAATTATGTTGGCCACCACAATTATAAATGTTTCCTTTCACAAGTGTACATATCACCAGGCACACATATCTCAGTGGTAGACGTTGCTTAAATGGGCATCTAGGGAATGTCACGCTTAGTACAAAGGAACAAAAGATTCTCCCTTAAGTGTTAAAGTCACCGGGAAGTCTAGTTTCTAACGGTTTCTACAAAGTATCTAATAGTGTAGGTCTAAAAATAAATCACCAGCAAGCGTATGTGTATGTAAAGTGCAAGGCGATAGGGAGGAGAGTCTACATGTATGTAGTTATAGTCTAGACTCTAAAACAACCTAGTTCTCTATAACCAAGGCTCTGGTACCAATCTGTAACACCCCCAAAATACCGCAGCGGAAGACTGTGTCATTGGGATGCTACTTCAGGGCACAAAGTACAAGATATAGAAAACGAACTCTAAATGAGACGTTTTTGAAAAGTTACCATTCGAATAGATAAAAGTAATAGTTTACAAAACAAAGATCCCAAAGTAGAATGATACATAAGTTTTTAAAGTGTATCGAATGGTAAACGATAAAAGTGAAAGTCTCCAAAAGCATGCCCTAAGACTCTCAGCTCCACAACCTGCTATCGCCTTTCTAACCTGAGATAAACATGCTTAAAAGTGTCAACACAAAGGTTGGTGAGTTCATAGAGTTTGTCTTAATACAGTTGAAAAGCTTATAAGAAATGTTCACCCAGCAAAGGCATCGTAAATCCACTCAGTTGCAAGTCCCGTCATAAGAGACTTGTAACCTGTGTGTTCACAACCCACTGCTACAAAATAATATGATTAAGATATGTATAAGTTCATAACCACAGTTAAGCAATTAGTAGTGAGTCTACACTTCATCTCCGAAGACCTCACCTAAGTATGTATACTTCCATGGTTGTGCCCAGAAACTTAATCTGGGGCCATAGGAAGTATATATGTCTCCATGGTTGTGCCCAGAACTAAATCTGGGGCCATTGGAAGTATGTATGTATGTATCCATCACAGTTTAGTATAACACAGTTAAGTATAACACAATCACGTATGTATGACATCAAGTATAATGTAATCAAGTATAATGTTATCAAGTATAATGTTATCAAGTATAATGTTTCCCAAGTATAAGTGTTATATGAATCTGTACAAGTAAGCAAGTAGTAGCATGTATCTCCCCCAAAGAGTTGATAAAACAATTAAAAGAGTAGGGGCTATGACTCACCTTAAGTGATGATACTATGCAACGGAATGTTAAGGACAACAATGCACGGTTATCTGCCGCAACCTAAAATGAATGATGAATGATCTCATTTAGATCACCAAATGATGTTATGAATGTCCATGCTCATGTTTCTATACCACTCTAGTCTTTGAAAATACACTTGTGTTATCAAAAATATATAATCCAAGAATTTGGAAAAATATTGCTATTAGAAAATATAATAAGCTAGTTGTAATATATATATACTTATATATATATATCGTAAGTTTCCATGTTAGCGTTGAAATACTCGAGTTGTAATCCTTGAAATGATGAAAATATACTCGTAATAACTAATACTACATTAGTTATAAAGCTCGGCACTTAATATTACTTCTAGCTCAAAAATGTACTTCGTAGTTTTTGTGCCAAATTTAATAAAAGCTGTCAAATATAAAGTGGTTTTAGCCGATATTCAAACGTGAATATCTTTGTCGTTACTTGTCCGTTTTACTTGTTCTTTATGTCCACGGTTACGTCTTAGTATGTAGTAATATATTTTGGAAAGCTCGGCTCCTCCGGGTTAAGTCTAAAGCCTCTTTTTGACCGACGAAAAACGTCCAACAGCAACTAATTTCCAGAAAATACTTTTCGTCAATAATCTTGCAAAAATCATAACTTCTTCGTTATTAACTCTTTTTAATCCGTTCTTTCGCCTACGGATTCGTTTTTGAAAGTATTTTCTAAAAATTTTGCCAAAGTTTCCTTGGTGTTTACTGAATTTCCAGATTTTTACAAAACGGGACAGCATGTCTAAAATAGGTTCCAAATCAAGTTTTCAAGGTTTATAACTAATTTCTACCATCACCAAACCTCTTGTAATCACCACATAGCTAATCTAATCCTACCATACACCTTCTTAGGGTGCCATGGACTCCTAACCAAGTTATTATAGCAAGGGGATTCATAAATAAAAAGTTAGGGTTTGTATGTTTCATTTTAGACAAAATAAATGGTGGTATTGCTAGTTGTACATGGTTTTTAGCATGGAAATCATGAAATACATGTAAAAATAAGATGATCCATGAAAAAATAAAGTTGAAAACTTACTTGATAAAATGAGATGATTATATGATAATTATGCTTGATGTTCTTGTGTTTTTGTTGCTTGATTCTTGATTAGGCATGTAAAAGGAACAAGTTTAGTGTTTTAACTTAACAAAAATAATGGATCAAGGTGTGGTTTGGTTTTGGTCGTGGGTTTGAGGAAGAACAAGGAGAAAAAAGAGATGAGAAGAAAATCTTTCTAAAAAGTATGGTTTATGATTTCTAGTTTTAGGTTTAAGTTTATATTTAGAGGTTTATTAATATTATACTTATGAATTTAAAGCATGAGGTTAAAGGGTGTTCATGTGGCCGGTTTTGGTGTGAAAAGGGAGTAGCCAAATAGGTTTTGAGTTACTAATTAGTCCTAGTGTAGCGTTAAGTGTTATTACGAGTTATTCGTTAAAATCGGGGTACCGGGTTTAATAGAAATAAACGTTCACAAAGTTAACCGGAATGAAATAAAGTCATAATAATGTTGAAAATATGTTAAAAATATGTTGGGTACATTTACTGAGTGATCGGGTGATTATTGTTTAGTTTTCACGAAAACCGTCGTTATATTCATACGCGTACGTTATAAATAAAATAAATTTCCAAAATACTGGGTAACTGAATGTTATAACTTTTATGATGTTAAAATGGGTATAAAAATATGTCGGGACCATTGTGGGAATATTTAGATATATTCGTCGTGTATAAACCAGGTGTTAACGTTTACTATAAATACTTATACGTAAAAACGTTAAATGTATCAAATATATAAGTTTGAAAATCCTGAGAGTGGTATAATATGAAAATGCTGTTATGATGATATGCAGACTATCTCCAGTCCGTATGCAGTGTTCTTAGCACTAATGAAATGAATTCGCACCTAAACCAATCCGGTTACGCGAATTTGAATACCCGTAAACTAAATTTACGATAAAATGAGTAATGCAAGTGAATGATGAAAACTTTTCCGGAAATGAATAGTGTTTAGTGAATAGTAAATTTCCCAAAAAGTTTCTCAGAATATCAAATTGACCTCGAAAATGATGAATAGTAAAACGATGAATAGTGTTTTAATGAATAGTGATTTATGAATAGTGTTTTTCCAAAGTTCGGGAAATGACCTGAAATGACCTGAAATGATGAGTTGTGACACTCTTCAACTCCAATATACTCATCAACATTCAATGACCCTTCAGCCTTAGGTGAAGCAAATTCACCCTCTAATGGTAGAATAACATCTATTTTCTTTTCCTTTGCAATTGTCTCAAAACGAACCTCGGCGATACGAGCTTTGAAGAAGTCTTCTCCCAAAGTTAAAGGATTGGACCTCAAAAATTCCCAAATATCTAGGTTCGCGAAGCGTGTTTCCGCCGCACGAGTCAATGAAAAAGCTTCGTCTAAAGTTTTGGGATTTGACCGTAAGAGTAAACATTGTAGATCCAGTTTAAGTCCGGAGATATAAAACGATATAAGTAAAGATTCAGATATCCCTGTTACTCGATTTGCAAGTACCACAAACTCACTCTGATATTCAGCCACGTTACCCATTTGCAAGAGCTTAGATAGTGCGTCCCGATCGCTGCTGCCCGATGCCATGAACAATATCTCGAAGAAGGAAAAAAAATTTCCCCGATGAACAGTTACTGTGAACAGTAACCGTGAATAGTGATCGATGAACAGTACCCCCGGATGAATAGTGCTGATGAACAGTGTTTCGATGAACAGTACTTTTTTTTTTTTTTTTTTTTTTTTTTTTTTTTTTTTTTTTTTTTTTTAAAGATTGGAACCCTAATAAAAAACCCTCTCAACGAGAGCTCTCAATGAAAGCACCAATTGATACGACCCGGTTAAGGGTTGTATCGGGATAAGGCACCACTTCAAGCGTGTGCTGGCTCCGTCAGAAAATAGAAGAGAAGAACTAGAGATTTGTTTATTAACTTTTGATTGATTGATTCATAATAATGATTCGGTATATATAACCGAATAACCCTAGCTTGTAAAACAAGCCAAACATAAAGACATATCTAAACAATAATAGTTTCCTAATACGACACAAAGACATATCCTAAATAAATATAATATGAGATAAAGCCCGGGGCGTATCATCTTCTCTCTCAAAAACCGGTCGAACAAACACCCCTCTCCAGGGTTTTGTTTTGGTTTTTATAAGCTTGACAAAGGGGTGTGCTAGACAAGATCGTAAGGTATAAATAACTAACATTCAGAGATACACAGTGACGTGTAGCGTGGATATCTATAGAGGGAATCTCCTTTGATTGCTCCAAGAGGTTCGTGGCTTTCAAGAGTGAAATCAAGAGTTCGTTTTAAGCTCCGTTAAATCTACACATCACACATCAAGAGATAATAATAATTGCTCCAAGGATTTCGTGGGTTTCATGGGTGACATTTTCCGCTGCTCTTAAATGTTTTTTATATGATTTAGATATAAAATCACCAACAATTTTTGGCCAAGCAAAATGTTTATATTTGGTGGGTCACAACCAGTGTTGCAAAAATCGGTCTACAAGGCCGATTAATCGGCGATTACAAGCTGAACGGCCTTGGACCTTGGAGCGAATTACAAGGTAATCGGCCGATTAATCGGCCTTGGACCTTGGAATCGGCGATTAATCGGCCAAAAATCGCTACACGGCCCTCGACCGCCTCGGGACCGATTCACGATTTTTGCAACATTGGTCACAACATTGGAATTAAGACACCCCAACCACATTTTCACGACATTCTCATGACTACTTTGATAGAAAGTACATTTTTGCCAAATCATATGTCCATGTCAGCAACACAAAATATATGTCATACAAAATAAATGTGTCATCAAAAAAGGCTACAAAAATTTAAAATTACAAAAAAATAAAACATTTGTGAAACTTGAGTGGTTAAACCTTACAAAAAAAAAATATGAGTGACAAAATTAAAACACTAATGAAACTTCATTACCATTTGGTGACTTTTCTCTAAACTAATATCGTGAAAATTAGGATATTACAAATTTATTTTATTTTTATTCGAACGTTGACCCGACTAAAGAAGCTGAACCCCTGGATGTTAAGCCGACTTCCATAGGAACTTTTGGTCGTGGTGACAGTAGCTGATGTTGTATCTTTCTAAGACTTGATAGTTATGAGCTTATGATTGTGTTATTGTGTTTGCATCTTCTATATATGACATTTTTTTATTGCAAGTTTATGATGTTTAAATAAGATTAGATCAATATTCATGGCTATCATTTAAGTTGACTTTAACATAACACATTGGATTATACTTCACCCCATCAGGTTGACTAGTTTTTCTTACTTGCTTGTTTTTACCCAAACTCGTTTTGACCGTGATGGCAAAAATGTGAAATGACCAAAAACCCAGCTGACTGGTCAACTAACGCTGCAAATCAACGTCCGTCAGCCAAAAGTATGTTCCAGGGACCAACCACGTAAAAAATGAGGAGTTCAGGGATGAAAATGCAAAAAAAAATAGTTTAAGTACGATCCGCGCGAAACTCGACAACTTTAGGGACTAACGGTGAAATTTTGTCTATCACTTTCTATTTCTATAATCTATACTACTACTAGTACAACGTTACAACAGTAAAACAAAATCCCGAAAAATTTCCCTCTAAAAAACCCTCAAAATTTCATCAAATCCCAAACCAATTCAAATTCCCTCCACTTTTCCCCCAATTCAAAACCCTAACCCTAACCTTTCAATCCCACAAAATTAACCTTCAATTCACAAAAAGTTGACATTTTTATGTAATAACTCCGATCTTTTCACAAAACCCATCTTTTATTTTTCATCATTTTCATCAAATCTATGAAAATTAATGATTTTTACTGTTTTTTTTGCAGGTGAGATTGATAATATGGGTGGTGAGGATGAATCGGATAGTAGTACTACTTGGGATTTTGGCGTTGAAGAAACCCAGATATTTGATTCGCCTAATTCTTCTTCTTTTGGTATTAAAAATATTTTAGGTTTTTTTATTATTTTTTATTAATGTCCGATAACGATACCGGCTTACAAACACATTTCCACTTTTTAAAAACTTTATGTTACAATGTTGTCCATAGTTGTCAATAGCGAATAGCGGTAAATAGCGACAAGCCACCTATATGCTACGTAGCGAATAGCGATAAATAGCGACCGCTATTTGTGTTTAGCGATAAAATAGTAGCAAAATAAAAAGATGTTTTACCATTCAACGCATAAACATTTGTAAACATTCAAAACACCAAAATAGCTAAATTAGTCTATTAGTAATCATCTAAATCATCAAATGTCTCCAACTCATCATCATCATCGTCATCATCGTCACCAAGGCCATCCACAGTCGGCTCAAAATGTTTATAAGCCCCAACATCATTTTCTTCAGCATCCAAATCACCCACATCTTCATCTTCATCTACTAAGCATCTTCTTTTAGGCCTTGATCGAGATGTGGAGGCCTTGCCACCCCTTTTACGCCCACTGTTACTACCACTTTTACTTCCACTCGGCCTCCTACTTGCCCTTGTCTCATAAGCTGCCTCACCCGCACCAGTAGCCTCCGAAACATGACCCCATCTCAAATCTTCACCCTCAAACACCGGGGCATTTGCTTCATCTTCATCATCGTCCGATTCGTCCCCGCCCTCATCCTCATATTCATGCTCATCCATCATTAACCACTCATTCGGATCTAGTACATGTGCATCATCTAAGACAATCGGGTCAATGGTATCACGCATATCATATCTTCTTCTAAGAGCCCGATTGTACTTGATGTACACAAGGTCACTAATCCTCTTCTGCTCCAATCGGCTTCTTTTTTTGGAATGAATATGTTCAAATACGCTCCAATTGCGTTCGCACCCGGACGAGCTACAAGTCAAACTAAGCACCTTGACTGCAAACTTTTTAAGTGCTGGTGTTGATGCTCCATATTGCATCCACCACTCCGCTGGTGCAAGTTTATCTCTCATTTTCTTAGCAATTAAGCTTCCAAAAATCCCATTAGCATGTCGATAAACCGGGAGCTCGGTATGAATCTGCATTTGCTCTTCCATGGTCAACGAAAACTTCTTAATGCAAGCATGTAAACCACTAATCACCTCAGCACAATCCTCCACCGTCTCTGAATTCTTATAGTACAAACTCTGATTCAAGTAATACCCCGCTGCGTGGAGAGGTCGATGTAACTGACAATTCCACCTTTCATCAATAATTTTGAATACTTCATTATACTTCTGTTTTTTGTATTTAAAAGAGGCAGCAATAGTCTCTTTTGCCCTATCCATAGCCTCATAAATATATCCCATTGGAGGCCTTTTCTCCCCATCAACCAAACGAAGCACTTGTAACAGCGGTTCACCAACATTCACAGCAAACTTAACATTATTCCAAAAGCTAGGCAACAATATAGTGTTTGCCATTTGCCTACCACCTGCTTCTTTTGCAAACTTGCTTATGTTCCAATTATCAGAAGTGAACAGCTTTTTCAAGTGTTTCTTATTCGCTTTAAAACTTTCAAGAGTTATAAAAGCTGTAGCAAACCATGTCTTTGCGGGCCTAACCATGTCTTTTTGCCCCGTGAACTCTCTCATCATGTTAAGTAGCAATGTGCGGTTGTATATGTATGTGTTCACTGCAATAGCCCTTTCAAGAGTTTTCTTTAAATGTGTCAATTTAAAGATGTCTTCCAAAATCAAATCAATACAATGAGCGGCGCATGGAGTCCAATATATGTGCGGATACTTCGCTTCCACAAGTTCACCGGCCTTAACATTGTTGCTTGCACTATCCGTGACAATTTGAATCACATGATCCGGGCAAACTTTCTGGACATACTGGTCAAACAATTCAAAGAGCTTATCACCTGTGTGAGAATAGCTAGAAGCATCAACCGAATCAATGAACATACTCCCTCGAGGAGTGTTCACTAGAAAGTTGATTAACGCCCTTCCTTTCCGATCTCTCCATCCATCAGCCATCAACGAACACCCGTAGATTGACTTTTCTGCTACATTATCTTGCATGAGCTTTTTGGTATGCTCCAACTCTAGCTTCAACATAGGCACCCGAACCTCATGATAAGTAGGAGGTTTTATACCAGGACCATGTCGAGCAATCGCTTCAAGTGCTGGCCCAAAACTATCATACTTCACCGCATTAAACGATACACCCGCATCATACATCCATCGACAAAACTTTTGCACATATTCCAATCTCAGCTTCTTTTGGACTTAGGCATGTTCTTTACTTCCAACTAAGTGCCCGCCTTTTTTCCCCGACGTGGTCGATGGCTTGAACATCGCATCTAACGGGCCTTTCATTTTTTTATTAGCCATTGAAGATGTGGCTGACATTGGCCTCTTTCCCTTTGATTGAGTAATTTCTTCTTCATACTCATCTTCATCAGCTTCTAAATCAATTACATCATCATCAAAATGTGGTCTATTGTTCAACAATTCTTTTGCTAACTTTTTCTTTTCAAACTCTTCTTTGAATAAAGCCTTCACTTGGGCTGGAACTTCTGCACATTTCGTAACATCTGGTGAATCACCAGCAAGATGATGTTTTTGTCTTGTAATCCCCCCTCTGGAAACAAAGGAACAGAAATTGCACTTCACATGATTTTTAGTCCCCTCTATCAAACTTGCATAAGACCACCCTATGTCATCTTTTCTACCCATTTTGTATTTCTGTTAACAAACACAAAGATAATTACTAATTAGACAATGCAAAGTTGGAATTAGATGATTCTAAGTTGGAATTAGATGATTCAAAGTTGGAATTGAAGATTGGAGAAGTAATTACCTGAAGGTGACGGCGGCGGCGGCGGAGGTGATGGCCGACGGTGACGGCGGCGGCGGCGGCCTGCCGGAGTTGATGGCCGGAGGTGACGACCGGTGGGATTGAAGATTGGAGATGTGAATAGCGGCTGAGGACCGCTTAATTGAAAGAATATAAAAAAAATAAACCCTAATTTTGCTTTTATACTTAATAGAAAGAATAAAAAAAAAAAAAAAAAAAAAATCAAATCTGTCGCTATTTGGTCGCTAAATGGTAACAGCGACACTTGGCCGCGACGCTACGTAGCGCGCTATAGCGACCGCTATCGTCGCTATTGACAACTATGATGTTGTCATTTCACTATATAGGGTTTAGGCCGTATAATAGACACGTACTTTAAGTAATGTCCCATCTATGAGTATCTGAACTAAAAAGTGTCCCGTTAAATGTTACAAACTTTCAAAAAGTGTTTCAATGTGCACGTTCTGGTGACGTGTCATGTAAAAGAAAAGTGGCGCGTGCCGCGCCACATTTGGGGGTATGACATGTCACCAAAAAGTGTATATTGAAACACTTTTTGAAAGTTTGAAACATTTAACGAGACACTTTTTAGTTCAGATACTCAGATAGGACATTAGGTAAAGTATGCGTCTATTTCACCGCCTGAACCCTATATAGTGAAATGACTACACTGTAACATGAAAAAAAAGTGAAAATGTGTTTGTATGTTGGTGATGTTATTTTAGATAAAATTGTATGCAAATGAGAATGTGAGTTGTAGTTAAGTACAAAATCATGATCAAATAAGAACTATAAGGCTAATATAATGTTTGAATTTGAACTGTATAAGTCGACAAATGACAAAGTTTACATTTTTATATTTTCATTTGAAGTGTTTGATAAAACTTTGTAGTGCAATCCACACAAAACAAATTGAATCTTTTGACGTTTTTGTATGGATAATGCTTTGAAGTTGTATCAACCACTTACAAGGGCGGTCCTATGAAGGGGCAGGGGAGGGTCCCGGCCCCCAAAATTTACGGCACCTAGTGTAAATATTATAGGTTTTAGAGGTAATCTAGTTCCGCCACTGACCACTTATATCATTTGAATTCAAAATATGGAGTATTGATTAGTTTCTACCAATATATGAACTCTAAAAGTAAGTCGTGCACAATGACCAAAATAAGATTCGGGGTATTTTTAATGGAGATTGGATATTACAGTCTACGGAAACGTTTATTTGACCAGTATACATAAACTTATCCCTTTCCTGCAACATCTTTTATTTTGTGCATTTTGTGGTCCGGATGTGTCTATAGTATACAATTTGATTGGTTACATGATTTACTAAGGGAATATTATTTGTTCTTCAGTAGTTTGCTACTTTAAAATATGTATGAATAGTATTATTTCTGATTCCGTTCTTGCACAACATAACAGTAAAAGTTAAATGTTCATCTATCCGGTGTGGTATTGCTTATTAAAACTACTTATCTGCTCATTTCACTTACAATGAGCTTTTTTTTTCTTCGTAAACACCCCTCAAAACTGTTTATTAGTTGTATAAAAAAGCAATAAGCAGTTCCAAACACCCCCCTAGTTTTGTCAAGATCAGGGCATTAGTGCTACTTGATTGGCTCATTAGTATTTTATTCAACTTAGTAGTTGGAACAACACTTTATGATTGATTTTTTTCTCGTGAATTAGGTACTAAATTTAATGGTGATGATGCTGACCCGTTACATACGCTACAAAGCACTCTTCCATTTGAGGACACTGTCGGGTGTGAAGATAGCAACTCAAGTGATGGACCTCGAGGGTGAAACCCAACTGTTTACCCTTGCAGGTGAGACCCAAGTGGTGAACTTTGATGACGACATTGAAGAGATGGATATTGCTGACACTATTGAAAACAACGAGACACAGCTATTTAATGATTGTGATACTGAAGAAGTTGCAGATACTGATAACAAAGGAACTGAAGTATTGGGTGTCTCTGATGAGGAGACTGATGATGATTCCGCAAGTCACCAATGCAAGAATGATAGAAAGGAAAATGAGTCGGAAACAAATTGCAGAACGAGTGAACAACTTACATCAGGTAGTTTGTTAAAGGATTATTTGCATAAAATACTAACGTACTTTTTAATTTGTTCGATTGGAGTCACTGTACTTTTTCATACCTGTGTTTTTCTGACATGAGTTTCATTGTATTCAAGTGACAGGAGGTGGCTTGAAAACGTTTACCTCGATTCGTGCAGCATCCCTAAGGGCATCTGGTCTCGCAGCACTTAAAAAGGCTTCTCAAGAAAGTCAGAGTCCATCATGTCTTAAATTAAGTTTGGAACCAGACATTGAACATCAAAGAATGCTGCTTGAGAAGCATGACAAGTTAATCGATCGACCTGGAAACGGAAGTAAGTCTGGATTTGGTAGGCCAACTGCAAGGAAACTGTTTTCTGATGACTCATTTGATAATACAAATGACGATATTGCCCTTGGTGGCTTGAGTTACATTGATTCTCAAGAGCCTGGTGACGCATCACAAGCAAACGCCCTTGACTTTGTGGATAACTTTTTGAAAGTCAATATCGAGTCTGGTGAAAAATGTGACATCAGTAAGTCAACTGGAGGAAAGTCAAAGCCGGTTTTAAGTGCTAAAGGGACTCAAGTCTTTGCTAAAAGTGCCAGTCTTATTAGTGCAGTTGATAAAAGATCGATTTTTAATTTTGATGATAACTGTGAAGATGACGGAGAAGCTGAATTTTTCAAAAAAAAGAAGGAATTGTTTTTTGGTAGTGGAAGTCGGAAGGCAAAATCGTCCGTTTCTTCCGGAAAAGGCCGGAAGGTGGGAGAGCCACGACGCAAGAACATGACGGGTTTAGTTTGCTCTGACTCGAAGGTGGTTTTGGGTCTTCCAAAATCAAGTGATAAACCAAAGAAAAGCTTAGGAACACACATAAAGGATTTGACATTGCGGAAAAATCTTATTAATGAGTTGGATGAACAATCAACAGATAAACTATGCACAATTCAAACTCGGGCCCCACCTTTGCCTAACGAGGGAACCAGAACAACACGTTCAAAGCCAAAGTCAAAGTTGACCAGTGATCAGCCAAAGGAAATGAAGAAGTGGACCAAGTCAACTGCTAAAAGGAAAGTTGCTGTCAGTGAAAGCAAGAATCTTGACAAATCTGACGTGGTGAAAAGAAAAGGAAATTTGTCTTTGAAAAGACGCGCAGCTGTTGCACCTGAAACTATTGTTGACCAAACATCTGTCAAGAAACAGTGTATACAAAATGTTACGCCAGTAGCTCGTCGAACTAGAAAGTCCATTGTAAATGAGTCAAACAAAGTCGAAATTGCTCCTAGTTGTCCCACAGAGACGATCAGTATTCCAACTGGATTCCATCCGAAAGGCAAAAGAAGTAGCCCAAAATCGTCATCCACGAGATTAACACGGTCAAATGCTGCTATTTCTAGTAAGCAAGAAAAAGGCTCACTAAAAGAAAGATGTGAACCAATTTCTTCAACGTGTACTACACCTGTCAACCGTGCAACGCCTGTTAAGGAATCATCTCCAGTTTGTATGGGAGATGAATATCTTAAGCAGTCATGGAGGAAGAGTCGTATACGGGCGTCACTTATACAAGAAGTCCGTAGCTTATCTCCTGTGGGAACATCGATTCTGTCTCCAAGCAAAGATACACGAGAGAGACGAGATATATCTTTGATTCGTGTTTTGTTTAGTCGCCACTTAGATGGCGATATCATTAAGCAGCAAAAAAAGGTGATATGTTCTTCGACTTGCCCACTTAAGTAAATCTTTGCGTACCTTTTCATGTGTTATTTTGTACATCTGATTCGCCAAAAGAGGGCATTGTGTTCCGTCTGGGTCATTCTGTTACTAACTTTTAAAAACTGGCCTCCAGAATGTGATTTTTTCTGTGAAAATGTCAAATATAGTTTAAGTTTCTTTAATAGTCTTTGTGGTTTGGTGAAAAAGAACTGAAATAGTTTCTTCTCGATACTGCTTGCATAAATGGTCACCAAACCACATGGACGATCTCTGTAATTTACTCTTGAATTAATGTATACAAGTGGCTGATTTGTGTATAACGTCATCTTTAAGATTGTGGGTTACAAAATGACCCAAACATGATACACTCATCTTTTAATGACTTTGGATATACAAAAAATTTGTAACGTGCCTAAAATGTGTCAGATGAAAAAGTATGTTGGTAATTTCTGCAAAAAATCATTGCCTGCTAACCATTATTTGTTTACTGGTTTTTTTACAGAATTTAGCTCGGTTGGGGGCTTCTGAGACATCCTTAATGTCAGATGCAACACACTTCATAGCAGATGATTTTGTACGTACAAGAAATATGTTGGAAGCAATTGCGCTTGGGAAGCCAGTAGTTACACATCTTTGGCTCCAGAGCTGTGGAGAAGCTTGCTGTCATATTGATGAGAAAAGTTTTATACTGAGAGATGCTAAGAAGGAAAAGGAAATCGGGTTTAGTCTTCCTACTTCATTGGCACGTGCACGGCAAAGTCCACTGTTAAAGGTAATAGACTACTGTTATTGGATGTATATCATATAATGTAGATGCAGTTTTTTTATATTAGATTCCAAATTTTGTAGGGGCAAAGAGTCTTGATTACACCAAACACAAAGCCTGGTAAAGAGATATTATCCAGCTTGGTTAAAGTGGTTCACAGAGTGGTAAGTGTTTTTCTTTTGCGACATTTTTGGTCTTGACAAGTTTATTTTTTTCTCAAATTTAGAGGGACTACTAAATAATTGAAGAACTTTAGTCATAGAAAGATGGTTTGTGTCGTGTTTGCCTTTAGTAGCCAGATAACCTTAAACAAACCAGCTTTTGGAAAATGATGTGTGTGTTTGTTTGTTTTTTTTTTTTTTTTTTTTTTAAATATTAGAAATGTTAGATTGATGTATGTAAAAACTGGATTAATTATATTAATAACACTAAGATCACGAGCTGCAAAGTGACCAAAACACGAGACACACCCATCTTTTATTGCCTCACATGTACAAAGAAAAGAATGACTAAAACCTTAAAAATAAAAAAAGTTGCCATAAAAGAATCTATATTTCTTTCTTCCTTTTGCATAAAATATTATGTTTTTAAATGCTGCAAAAAGGATGACGTAAATTTATTTTCAGGCGGTTGAGCAAATGGGCAGAACTGCCATGAACGATGATAAAATTTCTGAGGGATTATTGATTCTCTCATGTGAAGAAGATTATGCAGTCTGTGTGCCCTTCCTTGAAAAAGGTCTTTATAATTTTTTTGAAATACTGTCAGTAAATAGAGTTACTGTAACATTAGTGAACCGTTGAATGTCATATTTATGCAGGAGCAGCAGTTTATAGTTCAGAGCTTCTCCTCAATGGTATTGTTACACAGAGACTAGATTACGAAAGGTGGGTACTGTAACTTTATTTATTGCAACCGGCAAGTATAAGGCATTTATTTGAATGATAAAATTTTATTTCTTATTTACAAAAGAGCGTTGACGGGTTGGTCTAACCTGACCCTACTAGTTTGGCCCACACATAAAATTTACCCATAGTGACCATCACTAAGCGTGCCTGCTATGCCACGTCTGATATCCATATATTTATCTATTGGCCAACAATGAGTCCTTAGTGGAATGATTGGCTTAATTGATCTTATGTTTTATGGTAGACATTGCCTCTTTGTGGAACATGAGAAGAGATCCTGATCGATAACGTGGGTGAAGAAAGATGACAAGCATAAGGATGTTAGCAAAGTGATATAAACGCCCCTCCCAACAGATTTCTTTGCTACCTGCACATTCTTCACTGCAAACTTACAAACAGTAAGAAAAAACCCCAAAATTTCATCAAATCCCTCAAAACCAATTCAATTTCCCTCCACTTTTCTGCCAAATCAAAACCCTAACCCTTCAATCCCACAAAAAAGCTTTCAGATCAGTTGGATTTAATGGAGTTTATGTACATTTGTTGGTGGATAATGTAAAGAATTTTCTTGATGCTTACTCATCTACAGATTTCGCTAGGTTCAGGTTAAGTTTTAATCTATTCTATTAGAGCTATTGTTGTACATAAATGAGTCTTTAAAGGAAGTCTTTGTACAGTTTGGGTCATTTGGTAACGGGAAAATTTAACATTATAAATCAATCTAAATCACACATATATAAACCTATCATTTTTGACAGTTGGTTTTTGTGTTTCCGAATGCCCAAACAGTCTATAGAGCGATCTTACAATGAGTCAAATGTTATAAAAAATTAGAATGGCTAAAAGGGCAAAAATGTGAAAGTACGTTGGTATTTATGAGAAAAAACCCGTTTTTCTACTTATTCAGATTAGAAAAATGTAACATTATTGTTTGCAGTTGTACCATTCCTCACAAAGAATCTTTACTTCAATGTTGTGATGAGGTTGATCTGGTTGCAAAGGTAAGTTTCATTTTCATAGAAACCTTAAGCATTGAAGCTGATGTAGATAATTATTAAATTACGGCTTTTTATGTATTTACAGTCAATAGGAGCAGTCAACTGCGCCATCAGGAGACCAAATGATGGAATGTTATATGATTGAAATACAGACTATGTAGGCGCTATTTCTGCTATCGAGGATAGTCTACGAGGTTTCTTTCTGTACTTTCAGTTAGAAGTGATAATATGGGTGGCTGGGTCAAAGCAGTGCTTTTTGTCCACTTACAGAATTTTCATATTATATTTCACACCCATTTGACCCGTTTGAGTTTTACTTACAACACAAATGAGTGCAAGTGTCTAGAGGTTCAGGCGTTCAAAATGGTGCAACAGGATCACCCTTGGCTGGTAGACTACTTGTGGTCGTTGGGGCTGGCGGTGCTGGAAAAGCACTTGCTTTTGCAGCAAAAGCAAAGGGTGCAAGGATTATGATAGCCAATCGGACTTACGGTTAGATTCTACTAGCGTTCACATTACCATTTTTAATACCGGACTTAATTGCAAATAAAACATTATACTAGTTTTATAGCATTCTTATAAGTTCAGTATGGGTGAAAGTCAACTGTATAGTTCTCGTCATATTTAGAGGGTGTTTGGATGTGAGTGGTTTATCAAAACATCAAAAATTGATTATTAGCTACTTCAAGTCAGAGTAACCAATTGATCAGTTGCAAAATTGAAATCCAAACACCCTTTATGCATAATTAATACACCAACTAAAGTTCTCTTACTGCATAGATCATGTTAGAGAACTTGCTGACATAATTGGTGGAGAGGCTATATCTCTTTCCGATTTGAGCACTTAACAGTCCAGAAGGTGGCACGATACTTGCAAACACCACATCAATTGGTATGCAGCCAAATATTGGTGAGACTCCTATTTCCAAGGTTTTCCTATCTACTTTTTTCTGGTCATATGTTTTGGTAATAATGGTATGCAGTTGGATCAGTTTTTATATTATTTATGGCAGGAAGCTTTAAAGTCGTATGCATTGGTATTTGATGCTGTGTACACACCAAAAATATGAGAGATTTACAGGGTGGAGATGTTTATAGGACAGGTGTATGAACAATATGAGAGATTTACAGGGTTACCTGGTAAGGTTTTAAATGCAAAGTTATGATATTTCTTATGAGTTTTTACATATTACCAATTGCAGCGCCTAAAGAATTATTTAGGGAGATTATGGAAAAATCTTAATTGTCTCGGGAGCTGCCGTAGGTATGTATCTTTTTCTATCCTATCTTCCTTTATCTTGAATTTTGAGTTTGTAGGTACCGTGGAACAATAAACTAGGCAAAATAGTTGGAAATGTTATTGCCATTGATACCTTTTCCAATCATATGAAGTTATGAAAAAATGAAAAGATTTGACCGTCACATACTCGTATTCTTATGCTTATCTCTCTCACCTCGTTAATCTTCATCGGAATACCTTAGATTAGTCCAATGTTTATTTGGCATGATCAAATTGACCATTTGTGTTCTGTAAATTGTTAAATTTTGATGATATATGATGTGATTGACCACTTTTGTTCGAGTATGGAGTTAAAAATAATATTACCACTTTTGTGTTCTGTAACTTGTAATGCTTCTAGAGTGTTTGCCGGAGATAGATTTTTTGGTAATAAGGAATAAGTCAACCTTCCTCTGTTGTGGAATTTTTTGGTAGATTTTTTGAAACCTTTTTTTTTCTTTGAATCCTTGGTTCTCTTGTCACGCAAAAACTCTATAATAATCTAATTATAGCTATTGGGGATAGGATATTAAACTTTACCCATTTGACCTATTGGGGGATAGGATATTACCCAAATCAGCCCAGTAAACGGGTCAAAATTTCTACCTCTGCAGACTTTAACTTTGGATGAATGTTTTATTGGTTGACTATAAAATTACGTAAAGCTGAAGTTTTTGTTACTTTATATGCAGAAGCAGGAGGCTCGAGAGTAATATGTGTTGTGCAAAATGGTATACACACGAAGCACGGAGGAGGTGGTTATAGTTCTTGTTTCTTTACAGTAAGGAATTTTATATTTGACAGCCATTGTATTTTTTTTTCTTTTTTTTTTATACTAAAATTAAATTTATTTTTAAAAATGCTACGCAGATGAAGTACTCACGAGTATTTGTAAAAATTTACTTTTGGTAAAGAGAGTGGGATTGAAACTGTACGGTAAAATCCCTATTTTCATCTTCTCATTTCAGCCTCTTTCATTATCCGGTAAGAAAATAACTTTTCATTTTCATTTTTTACACACATTTATGTTGAAACTAAACCCAACTTGCATTTATTGTTACTATTTATTTATTTTTGTGTTACATCCTCTAGTACTTTCTTTACAATGAAGATAAAGTTAACGGATAGTAACAATGATGCTGCAGTAGCTTAAAGAAAGTTAAGAGGTTAAATAACTTGAACGAAAGACAAACACGAACTGTTTGGTAGGCACATATTGGTGCAAAGGTGGGGCAAACATTATGGAAATTGAAGTACGTGGTGCAGAGGGTAATACCGTAATACTAATACTGGCGAAAGGAATAAGGTGAAGGTGGTCTAAGGAAGCTAACTTGAATATTTACTAAGGTAGGTGGTCCTTGGTTCAAGGTTCCAACATTTGATGAAGATGTTGAGTATTGTTATAGACTAAGAATCACTACTAAGGTGGAAATTGTTTTATTACAATAGCGGTTCTTAATGGCCTAAAGTGTAACTAGTCATGTATAAGTATTTAATTGTACTTAGTTAAATAGAGTTAGACTTAGACTTAAATTAGGATTGCTTAGTGTGCAAGACAAGCAAAGATACTATGGAATTCTAATGGGTTAATTACTTGAAAAATGTATCATACTTGCCACTTTTTGTTATTGTGTGTATTGAATTTATTTTTTTCTTATTGTGTGTATTGAACTTTTAAATTTCGATTATTGTGTGTATTTTATGAACCATGTAAAATGATCATTTTACCCTTTAAAATTTGAAAAAAGTAAGGGTAAAATGGTCATAAAATACACACAATAATCAAAATTTGAAAGTTTAGTATACACAATAAGAAAAATAAAAATTCAGTACACACACAATAATAAAAAGTGGCAAGTATGATACATTTTCAAGCAATTAACCCAATTCTAATTCCATAAGGATTGTACCCCTCATTTCTATGAAAGGAGGTGAGGGGGATGCTAGTTTGTACATTCTTCCTTACTCATTTGTATCTTTATAAAGATGTAATGTTTGAGGTCACGTGTGTGGTTACTTTGAGTCAATATTCCACATTAGCTTTCAAGTTTTTTGTTTTTTATCCAACTAGTACTAGCATGGTACCCGGACAAAGCGATGATGGGCGAATTTTATTTCGATTTCCGACTATGATGGTAGTGTAAGGGAGGAGGTGGTGTACGAAAGGTATGGAAAATGCGTCACATTATCAGCGGGTCAAAAAAAGATTGTGGTATGGAAGTGAAACTCGGGTGGATTTTAAGACGAATGGAGGTTGGGGGCATAAATACTTTATAATAGAGTATACACAATTATCAAATATGACCATGTCGGAAAATACGTTGCTATTTTGATGGAATTTTCCCGGTTCTCTTTCACTTAAGTTATTTAGGATCACAAGTAGTACTAATGAAATCATAAACAAAGACCTCGTGTTTATGTGGTTAAATAATTTACCTACTTTCATGGCTGATGCTAAGATTATGCAGTCCTGACATAATTATGATCTTGGGGACTATTCGTTTTAGATAAATTTTATAAATGCTTTACTTAATCGCGCACTTAGAATTAGAACAATCACTTTCAGTTCTTAAAGAATCTGTAAATAAGCCAATCGAAAAGCTATAGATTTTTTACATTTTGAATTAATAAAAAAAAAAAAAAAAAAAAAAGAAGCCTAAGATCTGTAAATAAGCCAATCCAAACACCCACTTAGAACAATCACACTTAAGACAAAACAAACACACATATACAAAGTATATAAACTTGAAAAGGTTAGAAAATGACTCTGCAGCCCGCCAGACCTCCTCAACTTGTCACTTTCAGTTCTTAAAGAATCTAGAAGTAACGGCAGTCCATCAACCTTGACATCAAGCCTACAAGTTTAAAAATCACACAATAACTCATTACCAGTTTTAGTGTGATAAAGTATGCTATATCTTAATACAAATACAATAAAAGCCTTTTGCTGATACTCAAAGTAAACACGAATTTCGAACAGGTTAGGAATATATTCTTACACTGGACGGAACTCGAGACCACATATGATGAGGCCAGACATAATTCCTTCATGACTTGTAAACTTCATATCTATAGAAAGAGAGCCATCCTTGAATTCATGAGTTGAGTTAAATTTCCACACTTGAATCTCCATCCATCCATCTTCCCTTTGTTTTGGAACCCGAGTGATACCATTTATGTTCAATGGGCTTGGGGTTATAAAATAAACAAATTCAGCCTCATTGTTTTCATGGTGGAGTACATCTCGTACTTTAACTGGACAATGCAGCCCTTGGCATTTTTTTGAAAGCTTGAACACAATGTAGCACACGTATTCTGTATCTGGTGACAACATTTCACTTTTGATCGTGCATCTGATTTTTAATACCTGTTGTGGTAAAAGCTCAATCACCTTTTGAAATCTGCATGAACGATATGTACATCATCATAAAAACCACAAAGTAAAATTCCAAGACACATAAAACTCGATCCAAGAAGTGAAACTTTTCTTAACATCTATTTACAAATCTTCATGTTTTACTAGGCAACAAAGAAGGTTAGTGCCATAAATGATCAAATGTTTCATAGAAATTTCAAATATTTGGGTAAGCAAAGATAAGCACATATCGTAAACGTTCAGAGGGATATGTAACAAAAGTTAGTTCAAAACAGCAAACCTGGACTGGGCAGATGATATTGTTGTAAAATTATTTGCATCCGAGAATTTGTATAAAGACGCCTCCGCTGAAACCATAAGAAGTTTCTTTCCATTTACTTCGTCCAACCAGTACAACTCGTCATTTCCTTTTTGTATCTTTAATTTATTTTGGAGGGTAGTTATAAATCCTAGCGCCTGATCCACATAAGTGTTGGAATTTTGGACTTGTTGGACATTCATCAACTTTTTTATCATTTCTTCATGTTTTGCCTGTATACAAATAGTGTTACGTATATGTGCAACTTAGAACATGATTTTTTTCCTCATGCATCGATCCCTTTATACAATATACTAAACAATTGAGGATGGAACCAGGAAATATTTTCAAACTTACCTTGTCAATGGCTCGGAATTCAATGCCTTCAACATAAACTGCAGCATCTCCACAACAATATGATGAAAAACGCTCAACTAGAAACTCAAAATCGACATCTTCATTCTGATTCAAGAAACGGTACAACTCTATCATCATCCACTGCTCATCTCTCCATGTTGCGAAATATGCATGTAGACTTTCGTGTCCCTTTCTATACTTTAGGTTAACATACACAGGTTTACTTGAAAAGTTTCTTGAATCACAAAATTTGAAGACTAAATAGACCCCATAGACAACATCTAGAGATAAAAATTGAGCTCTTGTCTTGATTTTGATGTTCAAGTCGGAAATATCTAACATCTTCACCACTGTCCCAAACCTATGCATATTATAAACATCCAAGTCTAAATCAGTCGTAGCCTTTATTCCCATACTCTTCTACTGTTGAATTTCGTAATTTTTGGAATAAGAGTTTAAATTCTATATAAGAATTTATTGTACCAGACAAATATCTATTTAAATAAAGGTAAGAATATTATTTAAAAAAAAACACTATCAAGATGCTAGCAAAATTTATAATTCATGGTCATAAGAACAGAGGACCCAAAACGGAGGCAAACCTCAACTACCTTATTAGAAGGTTTATAGAATTATAGTTCCCATTTCCCAATCATATAGTGAGTATTAAAATCTACATTTCCCAATCATATGTCACGTACATCATCAGTTCTCATTGATAATATGTATGCAGGACTAATCTTGTTATTAACCTTATGAGATGAAGTCTAAAGTGTAAAAGAGCTAAAGATGAAACACTATTCCTTTGTTGATTAGCACACGGGATTAGCATTTCTAGCAGAATAGAGTCAAAGGGATTCAAATATGTTTTGTGTAAGTGCAGGCAGTCAGTGTGATAAGAAAGTGTATTACAGTGGGAAAATATGAACTTAGTCCAAGGGATTAATTCTTAAGTTTTATCCTATTTGATCCTAATTATAATTATATAATTAATAATCATATCATGCTACCGTATACAACTTTTCATGCATTAAACGGTAAAGAGAATAACCTTATACTTTAACATTAAAAAGCATAACATACTTCTACCAATAATGCATATGTTTGCTTATCATTAAAACCTAACAAAGGTGGAGAGGTAGAGTGAATAACCTTGATTCTGAAAGAGATTTCCACTCATGTGGACAACTGTTTATGTAGGAAAACATTGTGGCTGGAACGCATGACGACAACTGTTATACAACCAAAATGCATATCAGACTCAGTGTGTATGATGTATAAATGCATGTGTGATTTTGAATTATCTCTGAATAAGGAGAAGATACATAGAAACGGGAAACACCCAACAAAGGAGATACAAGAATGAACCGGTTACCACTTTGCCCTGTTGAAGGAGGATTCCCTTATAAAAAACGTTGTAAAGTTCCTCTTTGTTTTTGGTAATTTGGGCTCCCATTTCTCATAATCCTCATGTATATACATTAATCAATTAATAAACTCATGTTTCATAGAGTTAGTTTCTTACAGTTTGTTATAGGCCATAGTTTAGATATATATATATATATATATATATATATATATATATATATATATATATATATATATATATATATATATATGAATAAAAAATTTAGCCAATTTTGTCAAAATATAGAAACTTACTTGGAATTCCAATGCTTTCTTAAGCTGTATGACCACTTCATCAGCTGATGGCCGTCTTTCTCTCCTGTGATGTAAGCATTGTAGGGCAATCCTTGTAAATGTAATATATGACTGTGGCACAATTTGTTCTTTGATACCCTCAAACACTAACTCATCAAGTTTTTCTAAATAATAGTGTTGTTTAGCCAAAAAGGGTAAATAAAGATACTCATCATCTAGCTTTTCAGATGATAGTTTCCCACACAATATGTCAAATAAGACCGCACCCAATGAGAATATATCAGATTCTTTAGTTAAGAAGCCTGTTTTTGAGTGTAGTGGGTCACGATAGCCAATTGTGCCTGTAACATTGTCGATGACATAATCTACATCCCGATTTGTTGGCCATACTAAAGAAATCCCAAAATCACCAATTTTTGCTTTCCAATCATCAAACAATAGAATGTTGCTGCTGCTGATGTCCTTATGTATTACCATTTCTGGACTTGAAATAGTACCATGAAGGAACTCCAACCCGATTGCTATATCGATGCATATTTTAAGCCGCATCACCCACGTAAGACTATCATCGCTCAAGTACTTATCAAGACTTCCTCTGGATGCATACTTATAAACAATAATTTTCTCATCCTCTTCATCACAGTAGCCTACAAGACTAATGACATTCTCATGTTTATACTCCATAAGGATTTCCAGCTCTGTCATAAATTCAGCTTCTCTTTCAGCAGACTTCTTTTCCAACCGCTTTGCTGCAATGATGTTAGGTTCATGAGTTTGAGTAACTCCTTTGTATATGTTCCAAAAACCTCCATGTCCAATGATATTCTCTTGACTAAACGCCTGCGTGGCCAACTTTATGCTTTGAAGTGAGAGTTTGAAGCTGTCCTTGTGATTTTCCTGCAAATCATAGACAGTAGTTAATTTGATTAGCCAAAAACAAACTAAAACTACCAATGTTATGGAAACATAATAAGGTTCTTATGTGTTTGTTAGGTGTATACCACATTGACCATCTATGTAATATACTCAAAAATGTGTCTTTAAATCATTATCTTACCTGAAAGTTTAACGCTTTTTGGAGTTTGTCGATGACAACTTCAATTGTTGGACGTTGCGCTTGAGTTACCGCCAGACACTGAAATGCGATTTTTGAAAATACTTCCAAAGACTCTTTATTGGGGCCTTTGGTTAATGAAAAGACATTTTCATCGGTTTCTTCCTTTATCTTGTGATCAACAATTTCCATTAGTGTTCCCTTCTCAAAATGATGTCGTGCGATGGGTGCAATCCCCTTCCCATCAATGTCAGTGAAAATACGATCATATGCCAAACTCCCGGTCAAGATCTCAAATAACACCACCCCAAAAGAGTAAATGTCTGATTTCTTATTTAGCTTGCCAGACTTCTCATATTCTGGATCGAAGTACATAGGTGTACCTGCAATCGTACTAGCATTGAAAGTACTGGCATCTTGATCTGCTGGGTGAAATTTGGAGAGCCCAAAATCGGCAATCTTAGCCATCCAATTATCGTCCAATAGAATATTCGCGCTCTTAATGTCCCGGTGTATTATCTTTTGCTTGTCTTGATCTGTGTTAGTGTGAATGTAATGCAAGCCATGTGCGATACCAAGACATATTCTCAAGCGTTGCATCCAAGTAAGATTAGTCATCTTATCACTGTTCCCCAGATAATCCTCAAGACTCCCTTTAGAAGCAAGCTCATAGACAAGGATCATGTGATCACGATCTTCATCACAAAAACCAAGAAGAGAGATTATATTCTCATGTTTACAGCTAGTCAGAATCTCAATTTCTGCAATGAACCCTTGTTCTCCTTCTTGATTGTGAATGCGCTTTACGGCTACCATGCTTCGTTTTTTGGGTAAATCGCATTTATTCACATCTTCTATCGACAAGGGATTACTGCTATCAAAATGTTCAAGATTTGCTTTGTACACTTTACCGAATCCACCTGAACCGATGCAATATGCTTCATCAAAATTGTTGGTAGCCTGTATTATATCATTTAGTTGAATCTTCAAGTGTTCCAAGTTCTTCCCCTGCAACATTATGAAGTTATGCAGCACCACATTAATGCTAGTAAGGATTGGGGTGAAGTTACAAAAAGAGAGAACAAGAGGGAAAAAATTTACTGTATTTATTAAATACTAGCTAAATGACCCGTCGAATTGCCGGGTTTTTTCAAAGAAAATTGATGAAAATATAGAATTTATAGTAACTACTACATGTATTATTGATCAATAACTGTAAATGTGTTTGTTAGTAAACAACATAATATAATCTTACTTAACCTCATTTTTGCTTAGAGCATGTTCAACAACGTTATCAACATTAATTGGAACATTCATCTTGCTCTTCTTCTTTTACAATTATTTTTTTCTATCTTCTTTACAAATATTGGATGGTGAAAATAGTTCTTTTATATATGGTAAAATATGTGCACTATATGAAATTTGATTAAATGTAATTGAGTGCTTAACATGTGACACTTAAGTGAACCTTTTCTTGTTGTCAAGTGAAACAAATATTACAGATTTAAAATTCAAAAGCATAATACCGTCACGATGGATCCTTCCTAATCATGTGAATATAAGTCAACCGTTTTATGGAACAACATATGTCTCATTTACTGTATTTAATATGACTTTTGTTTTGACCTATTTAAATGCTATAAATTATGGCTTTTTGCCAAGGGTCTAAAATTCGTGTAGAATCAGATGGAATAAGTAATAGTTAAAAAAATTAAATTCCAAGTAAATATAAATTAAAGTTGATAGATTTCCCTATATCAATAATTAGGGTTCTCATTTGGAGATTAATGATAAATTATTCTTAATTCTCACTTCGTTCTCACTTATTTAGCATGCAACGGATGAAAGGTGTATATCATAATAATGATATTAGGAACTAATTCAAAATATCACAAATGATATTTAATGATATTTCTTGATTGTCAAAGTTTCAAGATATACTTTCATAACTTAAGGGGTGACTGATAAAAACCTATTAATGGAAACAATGTGCATTATTAATATACACTTACCAAGTCTTAAACAATGGTAAAAGTTAATGACAAAGTTGTGAATAATTCATTTATGATAATTCAAGAGATAATTCAAAAAATCGGATAAGGAAAAATGCTATAGACACTTGTTTAGTTGTCTTAGGAGAATAATAACGATTTAAGCTTCGAAATATGTGTTTCATCAGTAACTTTAGAAGTATTGGGTGTGTTTACGCCTTTTTTGCAAGGTGCAGGTCGTAATACCTATATTAAGAACTAATTCGAAAAATTATAAATGATATTTATCGATTGTCAAAGTCTCAAAATACACTTGCATCACTTAGGGGGTGATTGGTAAAAACTTATTAATGGCAGCAGTTTTCATTATTAATATAAGTGTCGCAAAACAAGGCCTACAAGGCTGATTAATCACCGCCTAGGTGCTACAAGGCCACCAACCTTTTCGAATTTTGTAAATAGGTCAACCGTGGTCAATGACTATCAATGACGGTCAACAAATGGTCAAACTTGCCGGGAACATTCAAATCATGCCGGAAATACCCAAACTCATCGTAAAATTGTTTTAATAATTTATAGTCGTTATTTATATCTATTACAAGATATATATATATATATATATATATATATATATATATATATATATATATATATATATATATATATATATATATATATATATATATATATATATATATATATATATATATATATATTAAGAAAAATGTTTTGCCGAAAATACATAAAACTTGCCGGAAATACCGAACACTTGTCATAAATGCCAATCCGATTAATCACTGATTAATTCCGCTTAGACTGATTACAAGCTACAGAAGAGTCGACCGCCTGACTAACAATTCTCGATTTTTGAAACCTTGATTAATATAGACTTACAAAGCTTGCAAACAATTGTAAAAGTTGATAACATAGTTGTGAATAACTAATTTTGGTGGCAGATCTCAAGAGATAATTAAGAAAACCGGTTAAACAAAAGTGCCGTGGACAGTTGTCAAAAGGAGGTGCTTAGTTATTTTATGAAAATTAATCATTTATAAGTAATTTCTATCAATAAACTTGCCAATTAAGCTTCTAAAAAGTGTGTTTTTTTTAGTATTTATAGATAGATGAGAACGTTCAATAGCGTAGCAATAGTTGATTAATAGGAAAATGAGGATGAAAATCATCAAACCAGGGCCAGACGGTTTTAATTTTAAGTATATCATGAAGTTTTTTAATATCTTGAAACCGGAGTTGGTTAATGTGGTTAAGTGGTTCGGGGAATCAATGGAAATATCGAAAGGGTGTAATGCATCATTCGTGACCTTAGTTCCAAAAGTTGCAGATCCTGTTGGTCTTGGGGATTTCCGTCCCATAAGTCTTATAGGTTGCTATTACAAGATCATTGCAAAGGTTTTGGCAGAAAGAATTAAAAGGGTTGTGGGAAACGTTGTTGGCGACGTTCAAATTGCTTTTATTAAAGGAAGATTCATTCTTGATGGTGTCTTAATAGCAAATGAAACGGTTCAATATATGAAGAAAAATAGAACTAAAGGATTAATCTTCAAGGTCGATTTCGAGAAAGCTTATGATAGTTTGAATTGGATATTCCTTTTTGATATAATGAGAAAAAATGGGTTTTGGTACTAAATGGTGTAAATGGGTGGAAAGTTGTCTAAATTCATCTACGATGTCAATTCTAGTCAACGGATCTCCAACGGAAGAGTTCAGATTGGAACGGGGGGTTAGACAAGGTGATCCTATTCCCTCCCCCCCCCCTTTTTTTTATTCTAGCAGCAGAAGGGGTAAATGCAATTGTCAATGAAGCGGTGGAAAAAGGGATTTTTAGGGGTGTTAAAATAGGGAGGAATAACGTGGTGGTGTCCCATCTTCAATATGCGGATGATACGATTTTCTTTGGGGAATGGAATAGAGACAATGCAAAATCTTTAATGTGCATTCTTAAGTGCTTTGAAGAAGTATCGGGGCTTTGGGTGAACTATAATAAAAGTAAGTTATACGGTGTTGGAGCTAGTGAGTCGGAATTGAGGGACATGGCTAGATGGATGAGATGTGGAATTGGAGATTTCCCATTTACTTACTTAGGGCTGCCAATTGGTGAAAATATGAGGAAAATAGGTGCTTGGAATGGTGTGGTCGAGAAATGCAAAAAAAGGTTGACCGAATGGAAACCTAAAACGATGTCGTTCGGGGGGCGATTAACATTGGTTAAGTTGGTTCTAGGAAGCTTACGTTTGTATTTCTTTTCGATGTTTCGTGTGCCTTTGAGTGAGATTAAACAACTAGAGAGAGTGAGAAAAATTTCTTTTGGGGGAATGCAAAAAATTAGCATGGGTCAAATGGGATACGTTACGAGCCTTACATGGGGATTGGGGGGTTAAATATTGGGTCATTACGGGGAAAAATTTTAGCTCTTTTGGGAAAATGGTGGTGGAGATTCAAAAGGGAAGGGGTTTCATTGTAGGTTAGGGTAATTAAAAGTATCCATGGGGAGAATGGTGGTCTTGTTGATGTTAGGGGGTGGGGGACTGGGGGGTTCGAATGGGAAGGAAGGGGGTGGGGTGTGGCGTGATATCATAGGGGTAGGGGAGGAGTTGGATGGGTTAGGGTTAGATTTTGTTTCTTCGTTCATTGGGGAGGTGGGGAATGGTTGTGATATTAGATTTTGGATTGATAGATGGGTGGGCGAGGTTAGGTTGTGTGATAGATTTTCGAGACTTTATCACTTAGATAGGCAAAAGGAGGGTAGGGTGGCGGATAAAGGCAAATGGGTAGATAATGTTTGGGTTTGGGAATGGGAATGGGTTAGAAATCTTAGAGGGAGGGTATGCAAGGATTTTGAAGATTTACAAGTTTTATTGCAAAACGTTGCTATAAAGTTCGATTGTAAGGATCGTTGGAGGTGGGCGTGTCAAGAGAGGGGTGACTTCACAGTTAGAGAGCTAACTAAGTTGGTTGAAGAAAAGACTCTAAATGTGGTTAGTGGGAGCGAGGCGACGATGTGGAACAAATTGGTTCCAAAAAAGTTAATATTTTCATGTGGAGGGCTTTAAAAGTGTTGATATAAATAAATGACTAAAAACGTTATTCATATCTTTCGATATCTCTATGTTTTGACAATCACAAAACGAAAACCCATCAAACCAAAGATCATGACGTAAACAAGTATTTAGTAGTAAATATTCACTTTCACCATCTAATCACTTAAGGTATGAATAAACATAGTGTTTAATGCATTATAAGATCAAAGGGGTATTTAATTAATTACTACAAAGTTTATTTTAATATATAAACTTATTATATATTTTTGAAAAACACTTTTGGTAATAAAGAAAAATGTTTTAATCATACTTAATATATGAATTCAAATTTTTAACCAAAATCAGTTAGTTTTTCACCAAATAAACTTTCCCCACTAAAAGACAGGATTTCTGGCCGTTACAGCTGGGCGGCCCCCTTAATTATAAGGGGCGGTCCCCTTCGTTTTAAGGGGACCGGCACGCTCCAGTTGTCAGAAATCTTTGCCTATAAATACCACCTTAAATCTGGAATTTTTCCCCACCTTTTTGCACAAAAACTTCCTTATTCAAACCTCCATTTCCATCTTAAAAATCCTTTGATCATATAATTCATAAGCCTTTGTTTCCAAGTGATCCAAAGCCTCATCCACTCAAGTGCAAAGAGAAGAATATTTCTATTTATCAAGACTAGAAGTATTACAACTTAGTATCATCTTGCTATCTAAGTTGTTTGATCATTTCATCTTGTATATCATTCATTCTTTGGTGAATATAGTGTATACATTGGTTAGCTAGATTTAGATATAGGATCTAGATTTATTGAAGGTGTGAAGTGGTACTAGAAGTGAAGAAGTAGAGGTGCATAGGATTAGTGGTAGAAGAAATAAGAAGAGGTAGTATATTGAAGTAGAGATTAGTTGTAGAGACAAAGAAGTTGAAGCCTTGAAGTTGAAAAGACCTTAAAGCCTAGAAGTTGTGAAGAAGTATATATCTTGGAGTAGTGGATAGAACTATGTAGTGAAGGTGTGAAGAAACAAGTAGCGTGAAGAAGAAGAGTTAGGAAGTAGAAAGGTGTGAAGAAGATAGGTGTGAAGTAGAAAGGTGTGAAGTAGATTGGTGTGAAAAGGTTGTGTAAAAGTTGTGATTGAGTTGTGACGAAGTTGTGGTGTGTAATTTGGTGTGTAAGGTTTTCTCCGCCATAAGGGAGGTTATTGATCTAGTGAAGAAAACTCTCGAGTAGGTGACTGGGGGAGTGGAATAGGGCAAGGAAGGTGTCCTTGTAGCCGAACCACTATAAATCATTTGTCTCTCGGTTTGATCTTTCCATCTCTCACTCTTTGATTATTCACTTGTTAGCATTTCATGCATAATTATAATTGCTTGTGTTGTGCATATATTGATTTCACATAAAGATCAAACTAGGATTCATTCATAACATTAACTTTATAAAAACAAACCAAGTACATAAACTCTTATTAAAACACATATACATATATATATGCTTATGTATGATATATGAAATTGTAAATTCTTTCCCAACATTATATATAAGTAGTGTTTATACGAAAATCGTAAATAAACTAGTATCTATATTTTTGCATTAAAGTGTTTTGAAATTTACGTCTATTCTTTAGAAGCAAACTTTTATAAAACAAATAAAACAAAAAAGACGTAAGACTATTCAACCCCCTTCTAGTTTTCCACAAAAAAGTAGGCTTCCGGTTCGTGAGGAATTAGACAAGAGGGGCATTGATTTGGATTCTGTTTTATGCCCTTCTTGTGGCGACATGGTGGAATCATGTTCTCATTGTTTGGTCATGTGTAAATTCGCGATGAGCGTGTGGGAAAAAATATATAGTTAGTGGAAGATTGGGAATGTTAATGTGTTTTCCATTGAGGATTTTTTCGCCTCTAATGTAAACATTAACATCACTAATCATTCATCTAAAGTGTGGCAAGCGGTTATTTTAACATCCGGGTACTTCATTTGGAAAGAAAGGAATTCACATGTGTTTAAAGGTAAAGCTTCAAGTTTAATTAAAATAGTTCAAGACATTTAACTTAAAAGTTTCGAGTGGATTGAGAGAAGGTTTGGAAAGAAAAGCAAGATAAATTGGCAACAATGGCTTTTTGATCCGGCTAAATGTCGAATCTGTTGAGGGCTGCAGCTTTAACTGTTCTATGATCTAACTGTTGGGACTCGAACGGATATGATGGTTAAGGGTGTTTGGCATAGGCCAGCAATTGTTATGCAGGTTTTAAGGGAGTTTGGCACATTGAGCTTTGAAAGTCTGCAATATACCTGCAATTAATTGATGGTCTGTTCTTTCATGTTGCCTTCTTTTATATTGTGTTGATTGGCCTTATAATGTTAGTGGGTCCAATTTAGCTTTAGACAATTTAGATAGTGGGACTATCATCGTTTTTCATTTGTGTTTTTGCTTGTTATATGTTGCTAGTTTATATTTTGTTCTCTTTGTAATTTTGTTTTTTTCATGGGTCCACTATACTTAATCAACTTGTTAATATAGTGGATGCCTTTGTTTGTATTTGGTTATGTTGGTTGGAAGAGATTGCCTTTCAAAAAAAAAATAATAATAAGTAGTAACTAAGTTTAGTTTAGTTTTTTTTTTTGTTTTTTTTCTTTGTTTTTTTTTTGTTTTTTTCCCCAATTTAGTAACTAAAACTTTCTTTTAATTATAAAAATCACTCAAAGTCTTAATAATGTTTTATTATTGTGAAATTTTTGAAATTTATGTTTGGTATGGAGTTTTTTGAGGCGATGAGCGATGAGCAATTAACTTTTGAATTTTAGTGTTTGTTTGGCAAAAGAGCTGTGAGCTTTTATATTTTTTAGGAATGCTCATTTTTTCAATTCTTCTTTAAGAAGCATTGAGCGGTGAGCTGTGGCTACTGCTCACAGCTTACCAAACACACCATTAGTGACTCTAATAGAACACTTTTTACACTTTTTCCAATTATGTGACTTATTTTTTTTTCAAATTGAAAAGGTTGGTTATAGATTGAGTTGGTTGTGAGAAGTTATTGTTTGGGTTGGGTGTTTAAAACTATAGTACAACCAATATTCAACATCTCGAAATAAAATTTTATCCATTCCTTGTGTTTCTGCATGCAAAGAAATTTCAAATCTTTCCTCCCAATTGTTAAAATTTATTGTCACAACTTTGCTAATTGATGATTATTCTAGGAAGATGATATCTCGAGCTTGGTATTATTCATGAGGTTTTAAGCAGGAGGAAAAAATTATTTTATGATTAGAGACCATCACAGCTAACATATGAACCAAAAAAAATGAACAAGCGGCATATATTAACAACCTAACAAATAGTGAATTGAGAGGCCGCAAAGGTCGATTTGGGCGTAACATCTCAATCAATCTAGTAACTTGGGTTTCACCTATTCTCAAATCATATCAGGTGAATTATTTTATGAATCGAATTGCAAAAGTTATTTAATTTGGGAGGCTTGAGAGTTTGAGCACAATTGTTTTTGCTAAATTTACAAAATAGTAGGGTACCCGCGCGTTGCAGCGGCGGGTACCCTGAAATAAAATTTTTCAATGAAATTAATAAAAATGTCACGGGATGTCATTCCGACACCTAAATTTGCTTGGTCACAGCTTTGTGTATCGAGTCGAGTTTTATTGAGTCGAGTCTTGGTCACAGGTTTATGTCTAGGTTAAGATGGAGGGTTGTACATTGTATTTAAATGATTGTAATATTGGGTGTAAAGGGTGTTTTTAATGCTATTAATGTAGAATGAGGGTTGTACATTGTGTTTTAGTGCCGCCGCCACCACCACCACCACCACCACCACCTACTACTACTACTACTACTACTACTACTACTACTACTACTACTACTACTATGAGTGAGTATTTTTGATAGGGTGTTTTGTAAGACAATATGCACCAATAATATGTTTTAGGTGTATGCACCAATAATACTATGTTTTAGGGTTATTATTATTATTATTATTATTTTTTAGTTGGAGAGTGTATTTTAGTTATAGGTGTGTTATTGGGAGTGCGGCGATGTAGCGCTGAGGTTGCAGACGAATAACATGTTATTTGTAATGCTTGTACCGAGCACTCTAATGTTGATTTTTCCCCATGTTGGTCTTGTTGGAAAAATGGTATTTGCAATTGAGTTTTTGCAAACTTTGGACATAATTTAATATATGTATATGTTATATATATTTATGTTTCTTGGGGGCGTTTTGTTCTCCTCCAAGAGAGCTTCGTAACAAGCTAAAGTATGTCCAAAATAGAGCTAAGATGAATGAGGAGGTGAATATGTGTCTCCATTTGCTGATCTATGTGCTAAACATGGAATTAGACACGAATTCACTGCTTCTTATTCACCTCAGCAAAACGGTATTGCCGAAAGGAAGAACCGTACCTTGAAGGAAATGGTTAATGCCATGTTGATAAGTTCTGGTTTAAGCCAGGACATGTGGGGGGGGAAGCCATTCTAACGGCTACTTATCTTTTAAATAAGATACCTCGTAAGGAAAAAGAAGAGACCCCTTATGAACTATGGATGGGAAGAAAACCATCATATCAGTACTTACGAGTGTGGGGGTGTCTAGCAAAGGTAGCTATACCGACTCCCAAGGCCCAAAAGATTGGACCTAAATCTATGGATTGTATATTCATCGGATATGCTAGGAATAGCAGTGCTTATCATTTCATTGTACATGATTCGAAAAATCCGGATATACAAAAGGGTTCTGTAATGGAATCAAGGAATGCTTCCTTCTTTGAAGATATATTTCCTTGTTTAACGAAGGAAACTGGAAGTTCATCTAGAATAGATGACAATGTTGTCCAAGATAAGAGACAACGAGATGATAATGATCTCCAAGATGAGAGACAAGATCAAATCGAGGAAGAAGAAGTAGAACCTAGAAGAAGCAAAAGGGAAAGAACCGAGAAATCGTTTGGACCCGATTTTGTTTCTTTTATGGTAGAACATGAACCTACTTCTTATCGAGAAGCGGTAACTTCCTCAAAGGGCCTCAATGGAAAGAAGCCATTAAAAGTGAAATAGATTCTATTTTACAAAATCATACTTGGGAGCTCGTGGATTTACCTCCTGGTTGTAAACCACTAGGCTATAAATGGATCTTCAAGAAGAAGATGAAAGCCGATGGCACCATTGACAAGTACAAAGCAAGATTGGTAATCAAAGGATTTAGACAACGTGAAGGTCTAGATTACTTTGATACATATTCGCCTGTTACACGAATAACATCGATCAGGATGATACTTGCTATTGCCGCTTTAAGAAATTTGGAGATTCACCAAATGGATGTGAAAATGGCTTTTCTAAACGGGGATTTAGAAGAAGAGATCTACATGAACCAACCTGAGGGTTTCCTAGCTCCCGGATAAGAGAACAAAGTTTGTAGGCTTGTTAAGTCATTATATGGCTTAAAGCAAGCTCCCAAACAGTGGCATCAAAAATTTGACCACACCATGCTAGAGAGTGGATTCAAAATTAATGAATGCGACAAGTGTGTTTATGTAAAAGACACAAGTAGTGGATATGTAATCTTGTGTTTATATGTTGATGATATGCTTATCGTTGGCAGTAACGACACGATGATCAAATCTACTAAAGACATGTTGAAATCAAAGTTTGACATGAAGGATATGGGTTTGGCTGAAGTGATCCTTGGAATAAAGATCATACGAACTCAGAATGGACTTGTGTTGAGTCAAGCACATTACATGGACAAAATTCTGAATACTCATAATGCGGGGGATTCCGGCCTAGCTAGAACTCCAATTGACACCAGCAAGCATCTATCTAAAAATAGAGGCGCAGGTGTTGCCCAATTAGAGTATTCAAGAATTATTGGCATGTTAATGTACTTAATGACAAGTACCCGACCTGACTTAGCATATGTTGTTAGCAGGCTAAGTAGGTATACTAGTAATCCAAGTTATGCACATTGGGGAGCTATGACTAGGGTACTTCATTATTTGAGATACAGTCGCGATTATGGATTGCATTATGAAAGATATCCAGCTGTTATAGAAGGATACAGTGTTGCAAATTGGATATCTGACATAAAGGATTCTAGATCGACTAGTGGATATGTGTTTACACTAGGAGGGGCAGCTATATCCTGGAAGTCTTCCAAGCAAACTGTTATAGCTAAGTCTATGATGGAATCAGAATTTATCGCGTTAGATAAATGCGGACAAGAGGTGGAATTGCTACGACAATTCGTAGAGGACATACCAAGGTGGCCTAAACCGGTAACAGCCATTAGTATACATTATGATAGTCAATCGGCAATTGGCAGAGCTCATAGCATAATGTATAATGGAAAGTCCAGACATATCCGTCGTCGACATAATTTGATATGACAACTACTCTCAACAGGAGTTATCTCAATTGACTATGTGAAGTCAAAGGATAACATTGCGGATCCGCTTACGAAAGGCTTAAGCAGAGAGTTAGTTAGTAAGTCGTCTAAAGGAATGGGACTAAAGCCCTTGAAGGAATGAGTTTCTATGAAGGAAAACCTAACCCAGTTGACTGGAGGTCCCAAGATCTGGGTTCAATAGGACAACCTAATCATAGAAATGTGGGGGAAGTCACGTCAATGTGGGGGAGATACTTATATATTGTAACTTCCTAGTCCATTCCTATAACAAATGTGACTTGTTGAGAGGTTAAACATATGGCTTTAATGATTCAGGATGAAATCATAAAGCATAATGATTCAAGATGAAATCACAAAACATATGTTTTTAATGATTTAAGATAAAATCACCTATGTGAGAGAGAAGTGGGGTCGCTTCGAAGGGAATTGTGGGGGAGCAATTCCTAAGAGCTCTTGCAGAACCAGGCTAGTATTCATGACCATAACGAATACGACTATGAGGACTTGACTAGGTCAGGGAGAGTCTTGTGTGAGTGTGTATTGTCGTCTACGTAAACAGATGTTGAGTTCAAGGACATCGCGTCTACTCAGATATAGGAGACTAAGTGCATCTCACAAGGGAAGGTTCAAAGGGTCACACCTACCTATCCTATGCAAGACTTAACCGCAGAAATTTTGCAGAAACTTTTGTGTGTTTTTGACCGATCTCCATTCATGTGGGGGATTGTTGGAAAAATGGTATTTGCAATTGAGTTTTTGCAAACTTTGGACATAATTTAATATATGTATATGTTATATATATTTATGTTTCTTGGTGGTGTTTTGTTCTCCTCCAAGAGAGCTTCGCAACAAGCTAAAGTATGTCCAAAATAGAGCTAAGATGAATGAGATATCGTGTCTCAAAGTGAGGCACATGAAACACAATATAAGGGAAAAAGTGTTGCATCCCACATCACCCAAAACAAGAAGTGAAAGCTAGTTTATAAGGTTATCTTAGTATTAGCTTTCAAATTCCTTTAGGTGAGCTGTGCTCCTACTCCTACGCGCGCGCGCGCGCGCACGCGCGGTGGGGGGGGGGGGGGGGGGTGTTGCAGATTGTGGGATTTCTGGGCCAAAATGAGTTCGAAGCTTCTGAACTCATGCGAGCCCGCTCGACCTGCGGACACGAATGCAGCTCCAAAACCTCGCATACGTGCGTATCTTTTTGCTGCTAGTTTCGGTATCCTTTTTCCATATTTTCAGTAAATCTATTTTAGGAATAGATTGAAACTTTGCAAATAAGTTTACAGAATATACGTTGTGTGAATAAAAAGATATCAAATCGTGTTTAATTGGAAACAGATTTGTAAAATCGTTTATTTTGGAGCTAATATTTTATCTTGGTGACCAAGATAGGTTTAGCCTATATAATAAACGATTCTCATTCAGTTTTTAACACAGAAATTACACAGCTCCTTTACCAGACGATTTCCAGCAGACCTTTCAGTGATCTTTCAGAAAGGTCAAGTCCGGCTGTACAACAGCTTTCCGTGATCTTTTAGGCAAGTAAGTCAAGTCCGGCTGTACAACAGCTTTGAATGTTGTACCCTGGGAAACAGACGGCGAATCTGTTTTAAGGGAATCGTGCTTACACGAGCCTCGTTCCGTAACCTTTACTGCTTTCTTTTGTTTACGTTATATAGTGTCTGTCTTCTGCTTCTACACCTTTCTGTCTGTCTTTATTTTCTGTTATTTAATTTCTGTTTTATTTATTATAATCTGATTTATAAATAAAGTGTACACCGTTTCCTACAGGTCTAACTTGACGTGTTATCTCTTTCATTAATAATAGATATACTAGCAGGATATCCGTGTGATGCGGCGGTGGGTATCCTGTAGTTTAATTTTTTGGCTAATAATTTGTTTTATTTATATGTTTTTGATAATATCTTTCCTGATTAGTTTGCTTGTTTAGGGATTATAAGCAATGTAAAAAGTTTGGTGGAGCTTTGCTTAATTTGTATTATTTGTTTGTTTGTTTTTTTAGTAGGATGTTTGGTTGGTACAATTGATTTTTTTATTTGTAATTTTCATTGAGGGGTTTTTGAGTATCATCAATTGTGATGTTGATAACTCAATTGATATATATGTTGATGTATCACTTGATTGTATACATCACATGAAAAGTTATATTCCCTAATTTTCAACTATCTTAGTGTAATTAATGTTTAAAAAAAAGGCTTGTGCATTGTAAGTCATTAAGATTAATAGATGACTTATACATGGGATGTGTTATATTCTAACAATAATTATGCATGTTAGTTGATTTTATTATAATTTATGTGTGATGAGTAAGAAAAAGATTAAATATTATCGGTAGGATGGAAATTACTATTAATATGCGTATACGAACGTAGCTTATAAAGTTACGATGTATGCATACCCGACAGTCGTTCGTATGGCAATCTACTGCGGAGAATGTGTTTTTAACATACTGTTACCTTAATAGCGGTATCGTTTTGTTTTAGACTACAATTTAATATTGCAAAATGAAACTTGAAACATCTTCAATTGCATATAATTTGAGCAACATCCAAATTTTATCTCAGTTGACGAATTTCATGATATTCCGGGCATGAAGCAAACACCCAAAACATCTTCGAAGAAACATCTATTGAGATAAAATGATTCATCAGTGACATTGCTACATCAATATTGATGTATGGCGTCAATGATTGTTACCGGGGGCGGAGCCACGTGCAAGTAGGGAGGGCACTTGCCCCCAACACTTTCTTCAATGGTTTAGTTTTTCCTGGGTAATATTTGTGTTTCTTGAGATTTTAATGGTGTTGCCCCCATCATAAAACTGATTGTGCCCTCTTTAAGTCTCAAAGTTTTTGAAAATGAATTCAAGATAGATGGGGAAAATGATGCATTGGAGCTTGTGCTAGGAGAGAGAAAAAATAAATAAATATTTAAAACAAAGTTAGTAAGAGTTAGGGGTGAGCATCGGTCCAGGACCGGACCGGACCGACAAGACCGAGGACCGAAATAGCCAAAAAACCAAGACCGAGGACCGGACCGAATGTGGTCGGTCCGGTCCGGTCCGGTCTCGGTCGGTCCGGTCCAACAAGGCCAAATAATCGGTTTCTGGTCTGGTCTGGTCCGGACCGGACCGGACCGGACGGAGGACCGAATTAGCAAAAAATTCAAGACCGAGGACCGGACCGAATGTGGTCGGTCCGGTCCGGTCCGGTCCGGCTTCGGTCGGTCCGGTCTGTTCGGGTCCATTCAGTCCGTTCGGGTCGTTTAAAAAGATTATAATGTAAAATAAAATCACATACGGTTAAAGCCCATATACTTGTTTGGCACTTAAAAAGAAAACGTATAAAGTAACTCCTATCTACGTATCAATAAAAAGTTTGAAGAGTTTAATTACCTTCAAGTGATTGGATGATTTACCGTCAACTACATTCCTTGAAAGATCCTATAATAATACATGCAAGATAATAGAATATGAGTTGCAAAATATAAAAATTATTCTTACATACAGATAACAAACAAAGTTGATATTCTTACTGGATTTTCATGTTTTCGTTGAACTTCCAACGCTTTCTCAAGTCTTTTGACAACCTGATCTATATATGGGCGATCTGCTCTTTCCTCTTTTACGCAGCAATATGCTGTTTCTGAGAATATCTCTAATGATTTTGGGTCCATCAGTTTCCGTAAATGTGGATCGATCATATCCTCCAAATGAGATTTTGCCAGCTGACTTAATAACCCCTCTCTCAACCCATCTCCAAGGTCATTTTCACCTTCGTCTTTGTCATCATTTGCACTCCTTCCGCACAAGACTTCTAGTAATACAACACCAAATGAAAACACGTCTGACTTGTGGGTCACCCCACCAGTCTTTTCATATTTTGGGTCGATGTATACATTCTTAACAATATCACGAGTAAGAAGAAGACGATGCCTCCGAGCTACTGTATTTTTCAACGAATGTTCAAAACCAGATAACTTTGGTTCCCATTTGTCGTCTAGTAAAATATTCGAGCTCGAAATGTTGCAATGTATGACACTGAAATCACGTCCAGCATCATAATGGATGTAACTCAATGCATTCGAAACACCAAGACATATCTTCAACCTTTGCATCCATGTGAGGTTATGGTCACTTAGATATGTTTTGAGACTTCGGTTGGCCTCCTTGTATATGATAGTCTTATCCCACTCATCATCAAAAAACCCAATAAGAAACACTAGATTCTTATGTTTGAGACTAGAAAGCATCGAAATTTCCGTCCAAAACCTTTTGCTCTCATCTTTTACATATTCTTGAGAGAACCACTTTACAATAATATCGATGAATTGTTCAGAATGTAAGAGACGGCCTTTGTAAATTATTCCAAACCTAAATGTTCTGATGATATTTTCTTGAGCAAAACTGTTGGTTGCTGATTTTATCTCATCCCAAGTGAGTTTTAAGTGAGAAAGATCTTTGAGGAAAGACTTTGTCTCTTTGCTGACATGGGACTCAACATGTGTTGAGATGGAGGTCAATGATCCCTATATGTAACAAACAAGACAACATTACCATTTACCAAGTGTTCCAAAAATGACACGTGTAGATATGGAGTTCACTTTTCTAAAATTCCAGTGGCTTATAACAATAGAAATAAGTAAATAATTACCTTTTCATGATTGGATGATGTATTATCAACTTTGGCCGCAACTATTGAATGTTCCTTTAATATCATAAATACAGTAATAAGTAAATAATTTTACTTATGTTAATATTATCAATAAATATTGATTAGTTAGAAAAGAAATATGAAAACAAAAAACACATCTTACAACATTTTGACGTTCCATTTGAAGTTTCAATGCGCTCTCAAGTCTTGTGACAACCTCACTTATATCCGGGCGTCGAGATCTTTCTTCATTCAAGCAGTCATATGCTATCTTCGCGAAAACGTTGAATGATTGCGGATCCATTTGTTTCCGTAGAACTGGATCAATTATTTCATCTAGTATTTTCTTTTTATAATGAAAAAGAACCAATGTAGCCAAATACTTATTATCTGGATGCTCGCTTATTGATGGCCTACCACAGAGTAGTTCAAACATTACTATCCCAAAGGAGTAAATATCTGACTTGTGGCTCACATTCTTTGTCTCTATATATGTCGGGTCTGTATACCCCTCAATATCCCAAACTTTATTAACATGGAATGAATGATGCCTCCCAGATGCTTCAATCTTCATGGAAAGTCTAAATTCAGATAACTTGGGTTCAAAGTTATCATTTATTTGAATTGTCTCACTGTCGATGTTTCTATGTATAACACTAAAATCGCGGTGCTCGTCATAATGAATGTAGCTCAATGCATGCGCAAGGCCGACACATATCTCCAATCTTCGCACCCATGTCAACATCATCGTGTCACTTAAATAGTTATAAAGACTTCCCTTCATCTCACGCTTGATAATGATGATCTTCTCATCATTCTCGTCACAAAACCCAACAAGTGAAACCAGATTTTTGTGCTCAAGACTAGAAAGCATTGAAATCTCCATCCAAAATTGTTGTTCTTTTTCATCCCATTCTTTATTCCACCTCTGAGCAAAAATATCAATCAACTCACCGGACCACAAGAGCTGTCCCTTGTAATGATTTCCAAAATAAGATTCTCCCCATGAATTTTCTTCATCAAAGTTGTTGGTGGCGGATAGTATATCTTCAAGGGGGATTTTTAAGTGAGCAAAGTCGTCATGATTGAATGAAGACATCATGATGTATCTGTTTGTTTATCTGAACAAAAAAGGGTGTGTGGGTTGTTACAAAACGAAGCAAAGGGGTGTGTGTTTGGGTGATATTCCTTGTTAATTGTTATCTTTAATGTGTGGAGGTCTAGTATTTGCATTATTATTGTAGTAGACTATTGACTTTTTGACCAACTATTAAGTTCACACCAATTATCTATAGAGTATAGGAACCGTTCCTTTTATTTAGTAATTCAAAGTTTGAAAATAATACAGTAAATAACAAAACAACAAACATCATGGCACCTTCTCACCAAATTGTCATAGATGTTAAACTGGTCGTTAAAGGCTGCTGCTAGTGCCTAGTGGCAAAAGAATGCAGTACGTGATTGGCATTATGGGCAAAGTAGCAACTCAGATGAAAGATTTACGTGGTCTTACACTGGATGAGTGTCTTGTGGCGATGTCCGTGATTGGTAGCAGTGAGCCACTTTCTGTGATCGGCTGGATGAAGATGGAAAACTTCGTATGGCACAAATGTTTGTAGTTGGCCGGTGTGATAAGCTAGTCATAGTACGTAGTATATGTTTCATTTTGTGGCATCAAGTGAATGTTAGTATTTCTTTTGTTTGACATTTTGTTAATCTTTGTGACTTATATAATCGTGTTAGGCGTGAGACTCATTAACCCGAAGATTATGGTCTGCAGCATCATGTAGTTTAATGTCTTATTACTATATATATAATGCAAGGGCAAATACGAGACATGGGATGTCCTTAATTGGTAGGAGTGAGCCACTTTCTATGATGTTTGATCAGTTGGATGAGGATGGAAAAGTCCGTATGGCCAGGGGCGGAACTAGGAGCCAAGCTTAGGGGTAGCGAAATTCGAAAATTTGTTTAGGGATAGCGAAAATTTGTTTCAGGGGTCGCGAAATCGCCAAAAAATGGCCAAAAATCGCTAAAATTGGCCAAAAATCGCCAAAAATTCCACTACCGGGTAAAAGTTCAGGGTAGCACCGCTACCCCAGGCTTACATGTACATCCGCCCCTGCGTATGGCACAAATGGTTGTAGGCCAAAAGTTCCGTATAGATCTACTATTTGCTAAAGATCAAACCAGTAGATCTCAAGCGTCCATATTTCAATCCAACGGTTGATATATTTTGCCATTTTATTTTAATTATTTACTGAGGGGCATTTTTGTAATTACATCTTCTCATTTACTCAATTGACAGGGTTTGTTACATCTTCTCATTTACATCACTCTCCACGGTTACACACACACACTATTTCACACACCAACCACCCAAACCACCGTAACGAAACCCTAACCGTTATTCATGATTAATTGATCAAAATTAACGCTATACAATGGACATATGAGACGAATTAGCACTATCTAAAGGTGACTCGTTGCCCCAATCTTCTCCATTGTTGGTTTCTGATCAAAATAAGCCATGAAAAGTTGATTCTGGTATAAATTTGTTTTTTTTCTTCATTTTGGTGCTTATTTGCTCATTTTAGGATTTTTAGGTCTTGTTGCTTTTTTTGTATATTATCAGTTGATGTGCTTATTTTGTTTATTATTTGTTGCTTATTTTGGATATAAGCAGTAGGCGTTGCTTATTTAGTTTTTTTGCTTTTTAAGATTTTAGGTTTTTGTTGCTAATTGTTGCTTATTTTTTATGTAAGCATTAGAAGTTGCTTACTTTGAATTGGGCATTGATGAAATTCATTGCGGATTAAAACCCGAGCTTAGTGCACGCTCTTTACAACTAGTTTAGCCAACTGCACTAGTTGCAAAGTGTGTAGTTGAAATAAAGTTTCCTATATAGAATCTTGATCGCTTTACATACAAAGCATATTTGGTCTCAAAAAGTCTATTTTCTTAAGATTTGTTGTTACAATTATACTGAAAAATCATAGTCAATGACCAGGAAGGCACAATATACTGATGTTTTCAGTGATTATTTTGATGTTTTTAGTGTTTATACTGATGTTTTTGTAAAATCATATATGATTCGACTAAAATCATATATGATTATAGTAGAATCATAAAGGATTCTACTAGAATCATATGTGATTCTTACTAAAATCATATATGATTCTAGCTTATACTGATGTTACACAAAACCAGCCCTTTAAAACCGCTGCCACACACATAACCAGCCCTTTAAAACTGCCGTCGAACAAACCATATTTAGTGAGTGGTCACAATTTATTATTAAGCTTATATATGTTGTAATTTTTTTTCTTCTTTTTTTTTCTTGTTTCTTTTCTTTTTTTAATAGATTTTGCTATACTTTTGTCTTATTAAGAATTGAATGATAATATGTTGAGTTCGATTAAGCAACATGTTGATGGTTAGGTACACTTGGCATTAAATTATTAGGATAGTTTGTTCACCCAAGGGATGTTTGGGGTAACCTGATAAGAAGTTGTTAATTTGCTATTTGATTGTTAATAAGCAGATAGGCACTTAAATAACAAAAAGTGTTTTTCTGTTTTGTATAACTTTTTTCACATGTTTTTGTGTGCGTTGTTAGTTGTCTTTTGGTACATGACTGTTTTTATGAATTTCACATATGATGTGTACATATGTAGATGATTAAGTAGTTATGGTTAAGTAGATGATTGTTTTTATGCGCGTATTTTAGCTGTTTTGTATAACTGAGAATATATCAACATAAAGAATAACAAATGATTCTAATAGAATCATATATGATTCTTTATGCTGAGAATATATCAGCATAAAGAATCACATATGATTCTAGTAGAATCATATGTGATTCTTGTAGAATCACATGTGATTATAGTATTTTTTTTTTTTAGGTTTATTAACATTCAAAATTTTTATGCAGGTCGAACAAATGAAGCAGCTAAGTGGACTATGACTCCTGTTGATCCAAAATCAAAAGTTGTCAAATAGAAAGTCTGATATAGTATTGAACAATTTCTGATGGGTAGTCTTTTGAGAAAATTTGATGTAGTATTGAACAATTTCTGATGGTATTATAAAAATCTGATGGTAGTTTTGTTACTTTAATATTTTTGTTGTATGTTTTAAAGTTTTTATTGTAATTTAACATCTTGCATTTATGTTCAGTTAAAAATAGTCTGCTAGAACAATAAACAAAAATCATATATGATTCAAAAAGAATCATATGTGATTCATTATGAATCATATGTGTTTCTACTAGAATCACGTGTAAAACAGAAAAAATAGAAAAACATAAAGAATCATTTGTGATTTACCTTCATTAACAGCAAAAATATAGTTATTTACATTACAAAGAACAAAAACTATTTATTTCAGAAAAGAATCATATGTGATTCTACTAGAATCACATGTACTACGACCATCAAATACTCATGTTCTTGACTTTCACTAACCACCACGAGTAATACGACCATCAAATACTCATGTTCTTGACTTTTACGCTGACCCATGTTCCCACAGCCTTATCTTGCTCCTCATAATCCTCATCTTGCTCATCTGAATCACCCTCTTCCTCATCATCAAATACTCTTCTTCATCAGTGTCACCATCTTCCTCATCATCACGATCTTCAATAGAACAGGAGGTTTCTGGTTAACAGGAGCAGGCTTAGGACGACTATGCCAATATGAAGATGTTCAAGTTTAACCTTCTCACAAGATATACTTGAAAGCTTTTCATTAATCATCCTGTCAAAACTCTGCAATATATATATATATATATATATATATATATATATATATATATATATATATATATATATATATATATATAGGGGAGCTTTATTTTCAGAACCCTGTTAAGTGCGGGAACTGCGAGAACTCCAATTTTACATTAGAAAACATCCATGTTCATATAAAACATGTATATTTTCTTACATACACCTTTATACAAATACTGCGTAACATACATGTTCATATAAAACCATTTTGCATTGATATGTTGCACTTAACAGGGTTTTATATGAACATGTATGTTTCGCAGATATGCGTATTAAGGTGTATGTAAGAAAACATACATGTTTTATATGAACATGCATGTTTTCCAATGCAAAATTAGAGTTCTCGCAGTTCCCGCACTTAACAGGGTTCTTAAAATAAAGATACACTATATATATATATATATATATATATATATATATATATATATATATATATATATATATATATATATATATATATATATATATATATATATATATATATATATATATATGGATTTAGGTTAAAATAAAAAGTATGTTATAATAAAAAGTGTAGGAAGCCACCACATGCTGCCATGTGTCCCCCTTAGTCCCCTCCTTTTTTTTATGCTTGCAAGGGTATTTTTGTCAATTCCCAAAACAAATAGGGTATATAATCTCTTTTTTTGCTCATTCATCTCTCTTCTCCTTCCCCACCGTTTTCTCCCTACGCTTTTCTCTCTGTTTTCCCACCATCATATTCCACCATTCCACCACCGTTTCCCACCATTCCCCACCATTCCCCACCGTTTCCCACCATTCCCCATCGTTTTCCACCATTCCCCACCGTTTCCCACCGTATTCCCACCGTTTCCCACCGTTTATCTCCGTTGTTGAAGATGAGTATTCAATCATCAACCATTGAATCCTCAGTTTCTGTTAATAATGAAAGTAATTCATCCTCAGTTTCTGATAGTAAGATTCCTATTAAAGCTTTTTTCTATTGATTGCTACTTAATAGTGTTTGATGCAGTATATATTAGAATGTAGTGTTTTGATTTTTAATTTTTTGATTTTAAGTTTGAAAGTTTGTATTTCATTAATCAAAATTTTTTTAGTTCAAATTGTTTTCAAATAGATTAAATTGATATATGTGTGATGTTCTAGATTATATATTTTGATGCACTAGTTCTGATGTTAAGCATAGTTTATAGTTTATAGGTACATCTTTTTGATCAGATATTAAATTTCATCATTTTGATATTTTATAATTGTGATGCAGTAGAAATAATTCTATGATGCACTTATTCATAGTTTATAATTGTGATGCAGTAGAAATAATTCTATGATGCACTTATTCATTTTATTGTACTTTTCAAAATTGTACAATAAAATTGTACTCAAATAGATTAAATTGATATATGTGTGATGTACTTGATTTTATAATTTGATGCACTAGTTCTAATGTTTTTGTTTTTTCAGTTTTGTTAAGCATAGTTTAAAATCTGAGCAATGATTTTTTATATGTTATGCAATATATTTAAAACTGTGATGCAATCCTTTCAGATGTTGAGGTCGAAAGTGTTCGAGTTAGAGATCACGTTGGTTATTATATTTGTGATGATAATGGCAATAGGACATGGTATCCTGATTGCGGCGAAAAACCTATAAAAGGTTGTCAGTTTGTTTCAATTGATCAGGCTTATAGTTTCTACGTAGCTTATGGTAAAAAAGGCGGTTTTGATATTAGGAAAGGTGGACAGTACCAGGCTGCAGGTACAAAAGAGACAACTATAAAATACTTCTATTGCTCAAGAGAAGGGTTACCTTTGAAAGGGAAATCTGTAGATGAAAATTCAAATGCCAATATCTCTGAAGAAGGTGAATCCAGGAATGGTTCTATTAAGTTTGGCGAGTTTAAGAATAAGCAAAAAAGGAGGAAGGCTTCTTTTAGATGTGGCTGTTTAGCCTCACTTACTCTTAAGAAATTTGGAAATGTTTATGAAGTTACTAATTTTGAAGACGGACATAACCATCCTCTCGTAGCAGAAAAGGATATGATTTTTATGAAGAATTCTAGGAATATGGGATATACAAAGCAGCATTTTCTTTACCAAGTTTCGAATGCAAATTTTGGTCCTGCAATCGGTTTTAGGTTATTGAAACAGTTGTATGGTGGCTTTGATAGAGTTGGTGTTACAAAGAGTGACTGTAAGAACAATAAGAAGAAAATTAGTGTTTTTATTGGAGACCGAGATGCTCAAATGGCTGTTGAAAAGCTGCTTAGTCGAAAGCTTCATTCACCTGGCTTTTATGTCAATTATTATAAAGGTGATTCACTTATTCGTTACATTACACTTATAATCTCTAGTGCATCACAGTTATAATATTTAGTGCATCACATTATTATTATTATTATTATTATTATTATTATTATTATTATTATTATTATTATTATTATTATTATTATTATTATTATTATTATTATTATTATTATTATTATTATTATTATTATTATTATTATTATTATTATTATTATTATTATTATTATTTTAATTTTTTGTTTTAGATGATGACGATCGGTTGGTTGGTCTTTTTTGGGCTGATGAAGAAGCTATTAGTGACTACCAAACATTTGGTGATATAGTATCCTTTGATGCGACATTTCGTTCTAACAAGTACATTCTGTTCCGTATTCTGAATTTTTTTTATTTACTGTTTTATTTGTTATTGACTTATATATACTGTTTTTATATGTTATAAAATGTAGGTATCAAATGGTATTTGTTCCTTTTACGGGTATCAACCATCATAATCGTTGTCTTACATTTGCTTCCGGGTTGCTTGCTGATGAGTCTGCCGGAGCGTACATATGGTTACTTACTGAATTCAAAAATGCTTTTGGGAAGGATCCAAATGTTGTTATTACAGATCAAGTTCCATCAATGAAGATAGCTATAGAAGAATGCTTCCCGAATTCAAGGCATCGACTGTGTATGTGGCATATTATGCAGAAATTGAGTACGAAGGTATTTCTTTATAGTACTTATGCCTATGATGCAGTAGCTTATATTAGATGATGCAGTTAATTTTTCTTATCCATTCATACTAAAAAGATTTTTATATTTTGAAAACCGTTGATGTATTAATTTTTTTCAAATTGATGCAATTTTATTTATTACATAAACTGATGCAGTAAAATAATTTATATCCATTCCCATTCTTATTATATTAACAATTTTCTGTTTTTCCAGGTTGGTTCTGATCTATTTAGTGGGCCTTATTTTAAAAAGTGCATATGCGATATTGTTTGGACCGACCAGATTTCACCTGAAGTATTTGAGAAAGAGTGGGAGAGAATGATAAATGATTTTGATCTTGTTGATAATAAATGGTTAGGTGAAATGTTTGTAATGAGAGAGAGATGGATACCAGCGTATTTGTGTGATGTTCATATGGCAGGGCTAATGCGTACCACTTCAAGATCCGAAAGTGAGAACCATTTTTTTGGTAAATGGACCAGCCCCCATCTTTCCCTTGTTGAATTCTTAAGCCACCACGACACTGCTTGTAACACCCCCAAAATTTGGTACAGCGGAAGACTCAACAAGCTTTCGGGGTGCTACGGGGATTGGAATCCAAACACAAGACATAAAAGAACGAGATAAAGTAAACATAATAAAGTAAAACCACACGGGGTTTTAAAGTTTACATTATCCCAAAATCATCCAAAGTCAGGCCCAAAAGAAATAAATATAGGTCCACAATAGTTATCAGAGTTTTAGAAAATATAGATCCATAACCGGTGCCAAATGCCAAGCCTCCAATCCCAAGCATCCGCAGAACATCACTTAATTACCTGAGAAAACGTGCTAAAAGTCAGCTTTCGCTGGTGAGATCATAGGTTTAGATTCATAATTCAATGTAGTGGACATATACGCAAAACGCTTGCTAGCTAGACTAGGCCTCAATCATCCAACCAAAATATTCCAACCAAAACAAATCATCCCTATAGGTGCACGCTATAGCTCAAATCAATCCAATCAATAGCTTACCTAGCTCAAGTCTAGGCCTCGCTCTATAACCAATCCAATAGCTTACCTAGTTCGGGACTAGGCCTCGCTCAACAACTAAATCAATAGCTTACCTTGTTCGGGACTAGGCCTCGCTTAATCCTACCTAGTTCTATAAGCATAGCAAGTTTTGAAATAAATAAATAGAGCGATAATAGTCCACATAAAACATTTGCACGTTTCTCACCCCAAGTATTGAAAACAAAGTTCAAGAGTAAAAGTGGGGCTATGACTCACCTCAAGTCCAGAAATCCTCAAAAGAAACGATAGAAGAAAGACGTAAGTAATCTCAAGCAACTCACGTAACGGCGACTACAGACTCGGCACTTCCTAACAATATCAAACCCGTACAGAAATCATTTCCTCAAAATCAAATATTCCCATTCCCAAACGTATTCCATTTTACTTTCCAAAAATATCCATTTCTCGAATTAACTTCATATTCATTTGAAATTCGACGTTTGGTATCCATACGGGTGGAGGGTCGATACAGCTCAAACCAAAAAGTCACAACAAAGAACAATAATAAGACAACTATAGGTCTAATGTTAGCCCAACATATTATTTAAATAATTATCGAAGCTTATTAAATCCGTCGATTTGATAATCTCCCATACTTATTTACGTAATATATTGTTCCAAAATTATACCCAACCTAAAGCACATTGCACATAAGTTTCTATTTGGTATATGTCGTAGTCCAATGAATTCCCTATATATATCGTCGAATCGGCCAAATTCCACGAGACATATAGTAATTTATTACCCTAAAATATATACCACATCCTATGGGCGTCGTGGGATACGATGCCCATTAATATACTCATTTTATATCGTCAAATAACTCAATCTAGAATAAGTCATTCGATATATAAAATGTTTATATTAACCGTCATATATCCGTGACAACACAAAGTCACAATATAAAGCCCACTTGGACTTTAAAGACCCACCATTCATATAACTCGATAAGTTTCTAATTTATAAACAAAATCACATTTTTAATTATTAGTTGCCCAACTTATATTTCGCTATTATTTATATAATTATTATTTATAACAATAGTCCGACATTTATTACACTATATACATAGTATAATAACTATCGTTTTGTTATTATAACGTTTACTCGTGGTCGTTTTATTATTAATATACGCATTTATATATATATATATATATATATATATATATATATATATATATATATATATATATATATATATATATATATATATACACGTTTAACACGTCTATATACGTATATAAACGATTATATTCTTAATAATATTATTACGAGTATTATTTTTAATATCGATTTTTAAATATTTATCGAGTCATAGAATTTGGTCACATGTCCGAGTCATGACCCTCGGCTCATAGTCCAAGTCCAAAGTAATAAGAATCAAGTCACAATATAAATATATCAACTCCGTCCAAACAATCCCATATCCACGTGCTACAACATGAGGGTCCGACTACGGCACCCAACTAACCTATCTCCGTCATCTAATTGACCGTCTCACAATCGGTCCCCAATTCCATACTCGTCAACACAACTCCAAATCCAAATACAAGTAAACCCATGTCCAAAGCTTCGGTCCAACATATGCCACAACATGAAATATTAACACAATATTAACCAAAACCAAATATACCAATATTACGGGTCGACCTACCAAGTCAAACCCGGGTCAACTATGAGGCCACAAACCATAAAAATAACCTCACCCGAGACCTTTTGGTCTCGGCTAGCTCAAGTAAGCCTCTCGACCCAAAACAGCCCGCGAAGGGGGTGTCGGCCGAGAATCAAACAACAACAACAACAAGTCGAGAGCAAACCAATCGACCAAAACTCCAACTAGCAATTAACCAAATCACCAAGAATCAAAAATAATAGAACCACAACACCTCCAAGACTCTTAATCGAGTCGAGGAGTGATCACACCGAGACCTAGGGTCTCGGTCGAGCTCAATACGAGCCACAACCCAAACCAAACGCATCCAAATATTCAAATCCGAGCACCAAACAATCAAGAATCGACCCCCAAGGATACCAAACTCAACTTTATATCAAAACCCATTTTCATCGCAATTTTTAACACCCAATATACCAAGATTCAATTCGGGTTCGACTCAAAATAGTCAAACCTGACACAAAACTCACAATTTCTCACCTTCAAATCGAATGATAACCAAGAAAAATAATGGTGTGGTGGCGTGTGATGTGTGGTGCGGCGGTATTAATAAAAATGGAGGGGAGAGGCGCGTGTTTCACACCACAAGAACAAGGAGATGATGGTGAGTATTTTGGTGGTGGTGGTGTTGTGTGGAAGTCGGCGGTGGTGGTGTTTCGGGGGTGGCAGCCGGCGGCTAGGGAGAGGGAGGAGAAAGAGAGGTGGGTGTGGTGATAGTATGTGAGGGTTAGGGTTAGGGAAGGGGTATTATACCCGAATTTTGCACATAGGTCCCTCAAGTTTCCCTTTTCCAAAATTAGCCACAAATACTTTAATAATTAGTGAACTCTTTTTAATCGGTTTTCCCGTACACGATTACCCGTTCATAAAAGTATTAAATTTTCGTCAAACATACTCGTACACGTCATAAATGATTTTCCCAACAACATTTCCCGAAATATATAGATATGTATGAAAGACATAATATTTATTTAACGGTGAATCGCTACCGTTTTGTAAAAGATTAAAATTCGTTAGGTTAATCTAGTGCCGGAGTCAATGTAGTGCCAAAGTAACGATCATAAAATAAATCATCACGACCGAATCAACCAAACCATAAATAAATAACCAAATCTCATAAACATCGTACGATTAAAAATCAAGTACCAAGGTTCGTAAAATATCTCGTCACAATAAACTTTCAAAAATTCCAAATTTATCATTTTTAATGTAATGCGGTTTTTATAAATGGCTCCCTATTTTGCCAGTTGTCACATCCTCCCGGCCTCAGAAGAAACCCGTCCCGGGTTTCTCTCGGAACAAACCATCTACGAAGTAAAAAGCTTCGGATATCTCTTTCGAAACTCATCCTCGCGTTCCCACGTGAATTCCGGTCCGTGCCGCGAATTCCAACGAACTTTGATGAGCGGAATACGACTCTTCTTGAGTCGTTTGATCTCTCTATCCATTATCTCAATCGGCTCTTCCACAAAATTCAAACTTTCATCCACACGAATATCCTTGATTGGTATAACTGGTGTTTCCTCTGAAAGGCATTTCTTCAGATTGCTAACATGAAACACATCATGAACTTTACTCAGTTCCATAGGTAATTCCAAACGATACGCTACGGGCCCAATTCTTTCCAAAATAAGAAATGGTCCAATATAGCGGGGATTAAGTTTCCCACGTTTCCCAAAACGTATCACACCCTTCCAAGGCGAGACTTTCAACATCACTTTGTCTCCAACCTGGAATTCTAGGGGTTTACGCCTCTGATCGGCGTAGCTTTTCTGCCTATCTCCAGCTGCTTGCAGTCGATCTCGAATTTGCATTACCTTCTCAGTAGTTTCCAAAATAAGCTCAGGGCCTGTGAGTTGGCTATCTCCAACTTCTGCCCAACCAATAGGTGAACGACATTTACGACCATACAAAGCTTCAAATGGTGCAGCCTTAAGACTTGTGTGGTAGCTATTGTTGTAGGAGAACTCCGCAAGGGGTAGATATTTCTCCCAGCCTTTACCAAAGTCTATTATGCATGCACGAAGCATATCCTCCAAAGTCTGAATAGTTCTCTCACTTTGACCATCGGTTTGGGGGTGATATGCAGTACTCATATCAATCTCATCCCCAAAGCGGTTTGAAGTGATCGCCACAATGCTGACGTGAAGCGGCTGTCGCGATCCGAAATAATCGATATCGGAACTCCATGACGAGAAACAATCTCCTTCACATACAACCTCGCAAGTTTATCCACACTATCATCTTCACTAATCGCCAGGAAATGAGCAGACTTAGTCAAACGATCCACAATTACCCATATAGCGTCGCAACCGCTAGCTGCCTTTGGTAATTTTGGTAATAAAGTCCATCGTAATCCGCTCCCATTTCCAAACCGGAAGTTCTGGCTGCGTCAATAATCCTGACGGTCTTTGATGTTCGGCTTTAACCTTAGAGCAAGTCAAGCATTTACTAACATACAACGCTATATCTGCCTTCATATTTGGCCACCAGTATAACTTTTTCAAATCCTGGTACATTTTGTCAGACCCAAGATGAATAGAGTATCTTGACTTATGCGACTCATGCATAATCAACTCTCGAATTCCTCCATACAATGGTACCCAACTTCGCTCTCCAAAACATAATACTCCATCAGAACGTCTAACAAATCCCTTCTCATTTTCTGCCATCCCAAATATATTCTCAGCAGACCGATTCTCTGCTTTCAACGCCTCCATTTGAGCTTCTAATATTTGAGATGGTAATGGCGATACGATAGTCATTCCTAATGACCTAACTCGTAATGGTGGAATTCTCTCCTTTCGACTAAGAGCATCAGCAACAATGTTTGCTTTACCCGGATGGTAGCGAATTTCACAATCATAATCGCTTAGCAACTCAATCCAACGTCGCTGCCTCATGTTAAGCTCTTTTTGGTTCAGAATGTGTTGCAGACTTTTGTGGTCACTAAACACTACACACTTGGTTCCATACAAGTAATGTCTCCATATCCTCAAAGCAAAAACCACAACACCTAACTCCAAATCATGGGTGGTGTAGTTCTTCTCATGCTTCTTGAGCTGTCGGGAAGCATAAGATATCACTTTCTCTTGTTGCATTAACACAGCTCCTAAACCTTTATGTGAAGCGTCACAATAGACGACAAAATCCTCGTTACCTTCGGGTAACGCCAAGATAGGAGCACTACACAACATCTCCTTAAGTAACTGAAATGCTTCCTCTTCCTTATCTCCCCATTCATACTTAACACTCTTTTAAGTCAATTTGGTCAACGGTTTTGCTATCTTCGAAAATCCCTCAATGAATCTTCGGTAATAACCGGCTAATCCCAAAAATTGAAGAACTTCTGTTGGGGTCGTAGGTGCAGCCCAATCTTTAATCGCTTCAATCTTAGCAGGATCCACATGAATTCCTTGTCTATCAATCACATGACCTAGAAATTGTACCGTCGGAATCCAAAATTCACATTTCGAAAACTTGGCATACAGTTTCTCCTTCCTGAGCAATTCTAAGATAAGTCTTAGATGCTCCTCATGCTCCTTCTCACTCTTCGAATATATCAGAGTGTCATCGATGAACACGATCACGAATTTATCTAAGTAAGGCTTGCACACCCGATTCATGAGATCCATGAATACCGCCGGTGCGTTAGTCAACCCAAACGGCATCACCTGAAACTCGTAATGCCCGTAACGGGTTCTGAAAGCCGTTTTCGGAATATCTTCCTCGCGCACTCAAAGCTGATGATATCCCGATCTCAAATCGATCTTCGAATAAACACTCGATCCTTAAAGTTGATCGAACAAATCGTCGATCCTCGGTAATGGGTATCTATTCTTCACCGTTAACTTGTTCAACTCTCGGTAATCAATACACATACGAAACGATCCATCCTTCTTCTTCACAAATAAGATAGGGGCTCCCCAAGGCGAAGAACTTGGTCTTATGAATCCCTTTTCGGCTAACTCCGCTAATTGTTTCGACAACTCTTCCAATTCAGTAGGTGCAAGACGATAAGGCGCTCGTGCTACAGGTGCAGCACCAGGTATCAACTCAATCTGAAATTCCACTTGTCTAGTAGGCGGGATTCCCGGCAAATCATCGGGAAACACATCCGAAAAATCACGAACTATAGGTACATCTCCAATGCACCTTTCTTTCTTCTCCTTCTCTCCTTTCTCAGAAATTTGGGCTAAGAAAAGGTAACTTCCTTTTTCCATTAGCTTCGGCAACTTAGTGCAAGATATGACCGCTAATCTAGATGGGCCTTTCAAATCCTTTCTATCTCCTGGTATGTTCAGAATCTCCTTGCCGTATGGCACACGCACGATCTTCTCATCGCAAATTATATGAGCCCGATACTTTGACAACCAATCCATACCAATAATGACATCAAAACTTCCTAATGTGACGGGTAGAAGATCTATGTTGAAAGGACGGTTCAGAAAGTTTAACGTGCAACCGCGAATGATAGTCTTAATCCTCTCTATGTTTCCATTAGCTAACTCTACATCATAACCAATTCCTAAGGCCATCGGGGGTTTCTCAAGTAAGGGTGCAAACTTGGTGGACACAAAACTCTTATCGGCACCAGTATCAAATAGTATGGAAGCATAACGATTATTGAGAAGGAACGTACCAGTTACAACGTTCGGATCTTCTCCTCTCTCGTTCCCAAGTGCATACACTCTTCCATGAGCAGCTCCAGCTTCCAAACGTTGGTCCCCATTATCTTGTCGTCCACGATTTCCTCCAGCTCCACGGTTTCCATTATTGTATCCATTACCACCCGATCCTTGATTTCCTCGGTTCCACGATTCCCTACACTCATTCCGATAATGTCCTTTCTTTCCACATCCATAGCAAGTAACATTTGCTTTGTTCATAGTTTCAGGAGTAGCTTGAACCATAGCAAGTGGTCGAGCTCTACAATCCTTAGCTATGTGTCCCATCTTAGAGCAATTCTTGCACATCACAGTACATCGACCAGAATGATGCTTGTAACATCGGTTACATTTGGGTGCATCTCCATTGTAGTTCTTCTTGTCTCCATCTCCCATGGCATAAGCTCTAGTAGTTAGTTGTCACTTGTTTCGACGATCATTACCCTTAGAGTGATCGTCCCTCTTTCTCTTTCCATTCTTATCCTTCTCAGCTTCTTCCAATGCCAAAGAGTCCATCAATTGTTGAGCGATAGTGATAGCCTCATGAATGTTTGCAGGCTTAGCAGAAATCACATCGTTCCTTGTAGCTACCGGCAATCCATCGGTATACCTCTCAACCTTTTGGGTCTCAGTCCTAACCATATCGGGACAGAGTAAGGCCAACTCTCGATAACGGCGATTGTAAGTTGCCATATCGGTACCTTTCACCTTGTGGTTCCAGAATTCAACCTCCAGCTTCTTAATCTCATTCCTTGGGCAGTAAGTCTAAATCAGCAAAGACTTAAATTGCTCCCAAGTTATAGCATAAGCCACATCACTCCCAACCGAATTACGGTAATTGTTCCACCAAGTTAAGGCTTCATCCTTGAAAGTAAAAGAAGCAAACTTTACCTTCGCATTATCCGCACAACCACTGACATTAAACACAGACTCAGTCTTCTCTATCCACCTAACCAAGTAAACCACTCCTTCAGTTCCACCAAACTCAATAGGTCCACAAATCTTAAACTCCTTGTAGTTACATCCATTAGCATGAACAGGTGGAAATGTTCCAGCAGAATTGTTGGAATGATTTGACTCAGCTAGTAGCTCAGCAACTCGTTGCTCCACAAGTTGATTGATCATTGCTTGATCCACAGTAGGTGCATTAAGTGGAACATGATCATTGTCTCCCTGAACATCAACATTTTGATTCCTGTTGTTGCGGTTAGTAGTGTCCAGGTTATCAGGAGTAGGGGTCTCAACATTTCGAGTAGGACGGCGACCTCGATGACCAGGGGTAGTTGTTGCAGGTCCAGTTCTGGTAGCTCTAACTGGGTTTCTTCGTGGGGCCATTGATCTGAAACATCACACAAGTTCGTGAGTCTCCGATAGAACTTATCAATATGCTCAACAAAAGAAATTCAACGAAGCCAAGTCACAGAAAGAATAGTAACAATACACCATGAAACCTCAATAAAACGGATAAGGACTCAATTTCCATAACACCCAAAATCACATAATACCATATACTAATAACCATCAACCGTACAATAGCGATCTAACATCGTTCCAACTACTGGATAACACAAAACGTACTAATCGTTCCAAAAGAGACGAATACTGAACAAAATACATCAAAATATGATAACTAGCTTTTCTAACCGAACACTCCTCGGTTAAGAAAGCAACAAGACAACATAACCCAAGCAACTAGCCACGCTGCTGGCGGAGGCTCCTCAACTCCGATCTCAACCCATCAAGATCCCTCCATAACGGTCCTAGCTCCACGCTATGGGTGTCTCGGTCTCTCTTGAGGTCAGCCACCTCCTTCTCCAGCTCGGCATTCCTTTGCCATAGCTTGCGGTCGGCCTCTCTAGCTGTAACAAAACCTCGCTGTAAACTATCGATATGCTCATGAACCTCCATCAAAACTCTCCTCATCTCAGTAGTCCTGCCCACAACCACAGTCATATCCACTCTCAGATCCGCTATGAACTCTCCAATAACCCTCTCAAGTCGATTAGATATACGTGCAACTCTCTCACCAAGATCCGTAATCTGAGCCCACAACCTACCAATCTCACCTAACTTTGCATGCTCAGCAGAAACCTCAGAAGGTGCATCTGACTCAACGGGACTACCAGGTGGCAACTCAAACAAAAACGGATGATCAGGTGAATCAGGCTCAATCGGATGTACAGGTGAATCAGGCTCCTCAGCCTGAGCTGGTGGTACTAACACATCATCATCATCAGGCATCTCATCTTCCTGAGGGTCATCCTCCTCCTCAGGGTCATCATCATCACCCTGCTCAGCCTCCTGAGGGTCATCAGCCTCATCCTCACCCTCGTACTCCTCCTCCTCATCGGAAGAGTACATCATCAATCGTCGTCTCCTAACAGGTGAACCATGTGGTGAAGGGGTAGGTGATCTAGGACGACGATGCAATGATGCGGGTGGCGCCTCAGACAGAAGAGAGTGAGCATCAATCTGTAAAGGTGGTGAAGTAGGGCGTACCGACATACGTGCCGTAGCTCGGTGGGCAAAACGTGGAGCCACACGAGCCAAAGCCTGATGAAGAGTAAGCTGCCTCGATGTACCAAGGGGCCCTAGAGAAGATGAGGGTCCCTGCGTAGATGCAGCAGGTAGTGCTGAAGTAGAACCTGTCGGTGTCATAGTAGCTGAATGCATGGCAACCTGGTAAGGGTCATCAGGAGCCATGGTGAACTGTGCTGGCAATACCGGTGTAGTAAGAATATCCTCAACGACATCAGGCGTATGGGAGGCCATAGTCTGTGACAACGGCGTAGGGTAGGTGTAAGTGTTTCAAAACAACTAAACCGCGAACTCAAAATACCAAATCCAAAAATCATCATAAAATTCCAAATCGTATATAATCAAGAAAGATTTTAAAATACCGCATTACTAAAATCATTCTCAAAACAATTAAGCCATATAATTCCTCAAAACGCATATAATTCCTCAAAACGCATATAATTCCTCAAAACGCATCATATCACTAAATCAATAAACCTCAAATCCTCAAATCATCTCAAGAAATCCCAAGTCTATAATCGTCTCAATAATCTCATAATACCTCAATAATAAACAATGATGCTTCGGCTTGGCGGGCTGGCGGGCAATGGTCGAGGATCGTTTTCTATAAAAATAGGTTATAGTTTAGGTGTCTATTTACCTAGTTCTCTATAATCTTGGCTCTGATACCAATCTGTAACACCCCCAAAATTTCGTACAGCGGAAGACTCAACAAGCTTTCGGGGTGCTACGGGGATTGGTATCCAAACACAAGACATAAAAGAACGAGATAAAGTAAACATAATAAAGTACAACCACACGGGGTTTTAAAGTTTACATTATCCCAAAATCATCCAAAGTCAGGCCCAAAAGAAATAAATATAGGTCCACAATAGTTATCAGAGTTTTAGAAAATATAGTGTAACACCCCCAATTCATGGATGCAGCGGAATTCGAACTGAGTATTACTTGACGGCACAATAGTCACAATAATAGAAAATGAACTCCAATTGAGTCGTTTTAAAAGATTTATCATTCAAATTATATAAATATCAGAGATTACAAAATGAGGTCCCAGATGGTTCCATGTTTACAATTTACATTAAATGAGTTTTGAATGATAATAAAATTTATAGCCCTCTTGAGTATCCGTGCCCTTCCGTACCATCCTTGATCGTCATGAACCTGAAATACATGCTTGAGAGGTCAACACAAAGGTTGAGTGGAATTCGCAGAGTTTAGTTAAATCGTTTGAACACAATATGTTGGTAGTGTGAGTTATAGGCTCACACCAATGTTTGGAAAACAAAAATCGTTATTTATTTCACTAAGCTCATGAAACCAAAACATTAACATCGAACCAACAAAATTGGCATTATAGAAGCCCTATCAAGGTACTTTTGCCTTTATACCGCTAAATCTCAAATATAGTGCATTTGTGTGAACTCATCGTTGTTCAACACAAATGGGATCCGTCAATCCCAATAGATCTATTCACAATATTCGCGCTCACTAAAGGTAGTGACTAATGGTTCATGATATAGGGACTTCGAACATGGCAATCGTTACTTAGTGACAATAAAACATCGTCGGGAAGCATACATTAGAAAGCATTGTGTTCGAGTATAAAAATAATAGCATGTATTCCCCCCCATGGGTTTGTAAAATAGTTAAACAATAGAAAGTGGGGCTACGAACTCACCTTAAGTTATGTAGTGAGTAACGAATGTGATGGTCGAATCGTGAAGGTTTCTACGAGCAACCTATAATAGAATGTCGCGACTTAGGATCGGAGTAAAGAATATGAAGTAGTGCCTATATATATCTTGCATTTAGTCCATGATGTGGTATGATGTATATTGTATGTCTTTGAAAGAAAAGATTCATGAACATGTATGTTTTGTATATCGTTTACTACCGTTCGGGCTAACATATTTCAGAAGTCATGTTAGTAAGCGTTCGAGGAGCCAGGACACTTTAACTCGTAAATCCACAACTCATCTCGACGGCTTACATAATGAACTCCTCACATGAGGCTCCCTACTATTGTAGTAGTTGATAAAATATATAGATATAAGTTTTGATCCGAAAAGTTACATGTCCGATATTTGAATAAACTTAGGAAAGTTTATTAGTACATGAAGATTGTTATTAGGGGTAGTTTCATAAGTCTTGAATGACCATTTTCTCTTGGTAATATCTCATGGTTTCCTTTTAGGTGAAGTAGATCCAAATTGCTTGTTCATGTTATCGCCTAATTCATTGTTTCATGTTTACGCCTATGTAAGTTGTTATGGTCATTTCGTCATGGCCTAGCCATGACCTTTGGTCCTTGTTCCAAGGTCATGAGACACAACCTTGGCTCTAGCCATGGTTGTGGTCTTGATTATAGGTCATAAGACCTCTTGTTCCTTTCAAATTATAACCACAATCTAGTGACTTTTGCCTAAAAATGGGCTGTTTAGAATTTGAAGAATTTTATCACTCGGAAAGCATTTTTAGGTCTCGAGCTTCTTTGTTCCTGAACGAAAACGGCGTTCCGGACAACTTTCATGTTTTAACTTTTTGATGAATCGGACCAGAAGTGTGACTTTCAAAACCCAAATTTGATCAGAATGGTATTGGCAGTTTGCCGCAAAGTTTTGGTAATTTCAAATCGTCATAACTTTTGACTCGTATATTCGTTTTAGGTGGTTCAAATTGCTACGGTTTCCTTGTTAGGTCCTCTACTACAATATGTAATAATCCAATATCATATTTTTACCATTTTAATCAGGTCTTTCCAAGAAATTCACTAATTTGCTTGTTTTAGTAACTTGTTTCAACAATTCATTATAACAACATCTTTTACTCATCTTTATACATCATGGACATTTATACAAGACATAATATAGCAAGAATAACATGTAAATGATATGAACATGATAAATTAACAAGAAGCATGTTAGGGTTTGGCTTACAACTTTTGGCTTTCTAATAAAGAAAGGAAGTAACAAGTAAGGAAATGGACTTTGATAGACTTGCTTCAACCCTTTTTCACTTCATGCAACCTTTCTACCCTTGGTATTCTTGAAAGATGGATGATGAAGGTTGAGGTGAATTGAGTGGATTTAAACTCAAGAGAAATCACCAAGTATTCTAGGGTTTGGAAGATTTTTGGTAACTTATGATCAAACTAGGGTTTCTACTTGAACTTTCACTTGAACCTTGCAAGAACTTGGAAGGAAATGAACTAAGGATGAAAGGGTTTTGGGGTTGGGGATGCACGGCACAAGGAAGGGGGGGAGAGGGGCTATTTATAGTCCAAATGAGGAGGTTAGGAAACTACTAGGAAATTACCAAAACTTGGTGACCAAGTTGTAATTTAATGGTGATCTAGGGGTAAATTCATGAGATGAAGCCACATGGGTGTGACTCCCCCCTCCTAGGGCGGTTCATGAGTGGATAGGAAGGGATGAGTTGGTCTTGGATGATATTATCCAAGTATTGGATGAGTTTTGACTCCGGGAAATGCCAATCGTAAATGATTAAGCCTCAAAACGTAAAACCGGGTGTCGTAAAATTATGGAATTTGAAAGTATTGTTAAACATGTTCATATAGTCCATAATAAAATATAAAATGAGTGGTAGGTTCTATCGGGTGCTAAAACCCTGCTAAAAACTGGAAACACGGGTCTAAAACGCGTAATTCGCGTAAAACGCTGAACTGAAAAACGTAAAATTCCAAAACTTTTGGAATTGTCATAAAATGATAGAAAATCATATTTCTATTGTTTATGACGTTTTATGGATATATCGGGATGCTGGAAGGACGTTTAAACCTAAAAGTAAATCTCGGACACGGCTTTGTGATTTTTGCAGAAATGATCCGACGAGCGTCAAATTCTCGGATTATCGTTAAAATAGTTTAACTTACGAGAATATGAAATAAAAATTTCTGAGATGAATAGTGAAAAGTGAATAGTAAAAAGTGAATAGTAAAATTTTCAGGAATAAAAGTTAACCTGAAATTGCGAATTGTTACATATAGATCCATAACCGGTGCCAAATGCCAAGCCTCCAATCCCAAGCATCCGCAGAACATCACTTAATTACCTGAGAAAACGTGCTAAAAGTCAGCTTTCACTGGTGAGATCATAGGTTTAGATTCATAATTCAATGTAGTGGACATATACGCAAAACGCTTGCTAGCTAGACTAGGCCTCAATCATCCAACCAAAATATTCCAACCAAAACAAATCATCCCTATAGGTGAACGCTATAGCTCAAATCAATCCAATCAATAGCTTACTTAGCTCAAGTCTAGGCCTCGCTCTATAACCAATCCAATAGCTTACCTAGTTCGGGACTAGGCCTCGCTTAATCCTACCTAGTTCTATAAGCATAGCAAGTTTTGAAATAAATAAATAGAGCGATAATAGTCCACATAAAACATTTGCACGTTTCTCACCCCAAGTATTGAAAACAAAGTTCAAGAGTAAAAGTGAGGCTATGACTCACCTCAAGTCCAGAAATCCTCAAAAGAAACGATAGAAGAAAGACGTAAGTAATCTCAAGCAACTCACGTAACGGCGACTACAGACTCGGCACTTCCTAACAATATCAAACCCGTTCAGAAATCATTTCCTCAAAATCAAATATTCCCATTCCCAAACGTATTCCATTTTACTTTCCAAAAATATCCATTTCTCGAATTAACTTCATATTCACTTGAAATTCGACGTTTGGTATCCATACGGGTGGAGGGTCGACACAGCTCAAACCAAAAAGTCACAACAAAGAACAATAATAAGACAACTATAGGTCTAATGTTAGCCCAACATATTATTTAAATAATTATCGAAGCTTATTAAATCCGTCGATTTGATAATCTCCCATACTTATTTACGTAATATATTGTTCCAAAATTATACCCAACCTAAAGCACATTGCACATAAGTTTCTATTTGGTATATGTCGTTGTCACAACTCACCATTTCAGGTCATTTCCCGAACTTTAGAAAAACACTATTCATCAAACACTATTCATCAAAATACTATTCATCAGTTTACTATTCATCATTTTTGGTGTCAGTTTGACATTCCGAGAAGCATTCAGAAATTTTACTTTTCACGGAACACTATTCATTGCAGGAAAAGATTTCATAATTCACGTGCATTACACATTTCATCGTAAATTTAGTTTACGGGTATTCAAATTCGCGTAACCGTATTGGTTCAGGTGCGAATTCATGCATTATCAGTAATGACATTTCATACGGACTGGAGATAGTCTGCATATCATCAGTAGGTCATTTACATGTTATACCACTCTTAGGATTTTCAAATTTCTATATTTGATACATTTAACGTTTTTCTTATATGTATTTATAATAAACGTTAACACCCGGTTTATACACGACGAATATATCTAAATATTCCCACAATGGTCCTGACATATTTTTATATCCATTTTATTATCATAAAAGTTATAACATTCAGTTACCCAGTATTTTGGAAATTTATTTTATTTATAACGTAAGCTTATGAATATTACGACGGTTTTCGTGAAAACTAAACAATAATCACCCGATCACTCAGTAACTGTACCCAACATATTTTTAACATTTTTATGACTTTATTAAGTTCCGGTTAACTTCGTTAATATTTATTTCTAGCAAACCCGGTACCCGATTATAACTAATATTTACACAAAACTACAACTAATACTACACTAAATTTTGCTAAGTTATCAAAACCGATTTTGCTTCTTTCCTTCTTATATAAAACCGGCCACAAGACACCCCTAAACCACTTGACCCTTATTTTTCTAACCATATGTATTTATGTATGCATATTATACTATATAACTTAACACCTATATTTACCAAAAACTCCTAAAACATAATCATATACAAATTTGAGAATCAAAAAGCACAAACCTCATCTCTTTCACCCCAAAACCAAAACCCACGACTCAAATTCATAACAAGACCAAAATCCATTATTTTTCAAAGATCAAAGCATAAAAGTTGTTCATTTTATCATCCTAATCAAGAATCATAACCCAAAAACACAAGTAATCCAAGATTTCTCATCATCTAATCACCTATTATTTCAAAGTGAGTATTCAAATTTATTTTTATGTTTTCATCTAATTAACACATGTATCTTATAGTATTCATGATTAATTTTATGCACAAACTAGTTATACCACTTTATTTTTGAAGACTTTTTGAACATACAAACCCTAGATTGTGATTTAGGTGTTCCTTTGTTAAATTAACTTGATTACTAGTCATTAGGAACCCATGGCACCCTAAGAAGGTGTATGGTAGGATTAGTATAGATTTGTGGTGTTTGCAAGAGATTTGGTTGAAGTAGAAACTAGTTTTGAACCTTGGAAATGGATTTCTAACAAGTTTATAAACATGCTGTCCCATTTTGGTAAATCCAGGAAAATCAGTAAACATAAAGGAAACTTTGGCAAAATTTTTAGAAAATACTTTCAAAAACGAATCCGTAGGCGAAAGAACGGATTAAAAAGAGTTTATAACGAAGAAGTTATGATTTTTGCAAGTTTATTGACGAAAACTATTTTCCGGAAAAATACATGCTGATGGACGTTTTTCGTCGGACAAAAAGAGACTTTAGACGTAACCCGGAGGGGTCAAGCTTTCCAAAATATATTACTACATGTTAAGACGTAACCGTGGATATAAAGAACAAGTAAAACGGGCTTATAACGACAAAGATATTCACGTTTCCATATCGGCAAAAATCCTCTATAATTGGCAGCTTTTAGAAATAATAATAATAACACTACGTACTAAATTCTAGATTTTCTAGAAATATTAACCAAGTACCTAAATTCATAACTAATGACGTATTAGTGAACACAAGTATATTTTCATTACTACAAGGCGTTATTTCAAGGATTTCAAACCGAGGATTTCAACACAAACATTGGTACATACGATATATATATATAGGTATATATATTGCAACTAGTTTTATTTTTCTAATAGCCATATTTTTCCTAAATCTTGGAATATATATTTTTGATAACAACAAGTGTTTTTCAAAGAGTAGAGTGGTATAGGAAACATGTGCATGGACATTCATAACATCATTTCATGATCTAAAGTAGATCGTTCATCATTCACATTAGGTTGCGGCTAGTGTGCGCGCCTTGTTTTTCAGCTCATTACATGTTCATGGTACCATCATATTGGGTTGCGGCAGCTAATTGTTCATTGTTGTTCATTTCACTTCATCACAGTTTCATCAGTTAAGGTGAGTTTTCATAGCCCCGTTTTCAATTCAACATTTTTGATTGTTTTCAAATCCCACGGGGGGAATACATTGCATCAATCATTTTAGTACGAGCCCAAGTATTCAAACACATGCACATAGCTTAAGTTACCTTGCCATGTGATAAGTCCCCTGTAACATCATGAACCGTTAATTTACCGGTAAGCGAGAGTGAGTGGATAGATCTATCGAGGGTGACGCCTCCATCCGTGGTAGTGATTACCAACAGTAAGCGGATGCATGTCATGTCTTTTACATTTGAGTGTTTCGGCAGAACATTCAGGAGGGGCATAGTTTCATCAGTCATAGCTTCGGTGTCATGAGCTTAAGGTCTATTGTACAATTTTCATGAGATTTTTATCTTGCACTTTTACTTGTGGTGGCCGTACATCATTACATTTTACAAACCTATGGAATTCACCAACATTCGTGTTGACGTTTTAGCAATGTATTTCAGGTTATTAAGGTAGCTCATGTGACATGCATTTGGACCTTCATGGAGTCGCGGAGTCGACGCGTCTCATCATTATTTCATGCACTTATGTAAACGTTTGATCTAGTATGACTTGTTTTTCATAAACATGCAACACATTTTGGGGACCTCATTTTGTAAACTCTGGATTATTTCAATGATCAAATACAGTATTTTCCAAACGAAACTTTAGGTCGTTCAATGTAACTGTAACTGTGGTGCTATGACAGACACCCCCAGGTATTCCATTCCGCTGCAAGTCAGGTAAATTGGGGGTGTGACAGATTGGCATCAGAGCTAAGGTTATAGCGAACTAGGATGTATCTTGGACCCTAGACTATAACCACATCATCATAGCATCTCATCATTTCATCATAAGTGCATAATCATGATACATGTTGTTTTATACATACCCTGTGCGAGTTATTTATACTCATATTCGTATATATATATATATATATATATATCATTTTATTGACCTGGTTCACAAGTGACATGTCTTCAGATACTCACCCTGACATCCTTTTATCAGATTCCGACATTGAAGATGCCTTGTCATCTTCCACTACCATTATACCACATGTTGCATTTACACCACCATTAGTACTATTGATTTGCCATAGGAACAGGGTTTTCCTATCATTCAGCCCGTACATAGAATGCCTTTTGGTAGTGTATTCAGAATTAACCTTAATGGACTTATTAGGATGGTTATTGCAAGGAAGATAGTGTGTTTTCTTTCCTTCACTCGTAGAGCACCCACTATTCAGGTACTATCACCACCATCAGTTACTTATTACACTATTGGCCTTCCCACAGTGTGTACTTTAGTTTTACCTTTTGGATGTCGCGAGGTAGCGCGAAAGAGGGTAGTATTCCATTCACTAGTACCATCATTGTCATTTCCTTTTCCATTCCCACTTGCCATGAACTAGATAACATCTAGTAGATAATACCAATAATACGGACTCAACAGAAACATCCGCAGATTCTTCAGGAATGGTTCAGAACCTACATTATCTAAGATTTGATAGATGCACAACTTCAGACACCACTTCAGGACTATCTCGACCTTATGATGCCACAAACCTGATTTCACACAGAGGGACACCAGGAAGTCCCTAGACCAGACTTATATCCTCACTAGCTTTTACTATTATCCTAGCCACAGAAGGTGTGGGACATAGTCTAAAGAACTTGTTTTCTTTTGATTGTTGTACAAACAAATATATCAAGTGTGACTCTACTATGTAAGAAATGGTTGTGCTATTTGTGTTAGCGGTTCACGTAGACCGAAATTTTCATGTATTATATTCATGTGTTGTGAATATGATGGCTTTGATTAACTATATATCCTCATGGTCACTTATGATTTGATGAAGAGAAATTTAAGCAAACCACTCCAAGCATGACGCAAGCTGCTGTTGGACAAGTCATTGCCAAGAACATAGCCACCGCCCTCACTATGGAACTTACTCACGTGGAATTTATGGGGTGCAATCCTCCCTCCTTTAGCGGAACTAGAAACACAAAGGAATTTCTCAAATGGTTCGAAGACATAGAAACAATATTTCAATGTGGCGACTGTCGTAAGGAATACAAGGTTAAGTTCGCCACATGCACTTTTCAGAATCATGCCCAGGAATGGTGGACCAAACATATTAAGATGGTAGGAGTTGATACTGCCTACTCACACTCTTGGGAGAAACTAAGAAGGATGATGGGTATAACATTTTGTGTAGGAAATGAATTACGAACAAAAGAACAGGAAACACTAAACTTTACCATGGTAGGAAATGATGTTGACGAGTACACTACTCATTTCTATGAATTAACACGACTAGATTCTGCAATGGATGAACCGGAAAGCAAGAAACTTGAAAAGTACATTGGGGGACTCTCTCATGGAATTCGTATGTTGGTCATCGCATGGGAACCCGATGCCATGTCTGAAGCTATCAAAATGGCGATCGAGGCAAAGGAACTCATAGTTCACGCCGAGACATCAGGAAACAATAGTGACAATAAAAGGAAGTGGAACAACAATCTAGGTTGCAATGCTGCTCAACAATCACCCAAAGGACAAGAAATGAATAGAGCCTTTGCTGCAGAACCGCACACAAAGAGAAGGTATATTGGAAAGTTACCTTACTACAACCTGTGTAATCAATATCACCAACGTCATTGCAGTAAAACGTGTGGAGTATGCAAGAAGCAGGGTCATCAGACTGAAAATTGTAGGAAACTCACAAATCAGAAAATCCCAGGGAGTTGCTTCAAATGTGGAAACTTAGGGCATTTCAAGAATGACTGCCCGGAGTTAAGGAACAAGGAAAAAAAAATCAGGAACTTGGAATCAAGACTAAATCGCTCGAGGAATAGCGTGAGCTGTTGAAAGAGAACAGTCAGGATATTAGCAACATCAAGGATAACAACAATACTTCAGCAGCAGGAGCTTTGTTTCAATATATAAACCGTAGTTCGAGCCCTTTAGGGTTGTATCTTTCCTTTTGTACTTACCGTTAGTACGATGACATAACCTAGTTGTATTAAGCACTTTCCTGTCCAATGTAGTTGTTACCTCTGTGAAAATCATAACCATCGTTTACTCCATTATCTATCCTAATTGCTCAGACTTCAATCGTTTAGCAACATTTTAGCATTGTCTCATCAGGTATTAGGTTGATTTCGTATTTGACGAATTAGTAGACTATTACCATTCGACAAGATTCACCCACGTATCCAATGCACCATTCAAGCTATTTTACTATCATATGGGGAAACTGTTTTACAGAAAAATTTTCTGAAGTAAGCTATTTTATTACCATCCTATACATTGATTTTTCTGTCATTACACCAAGTATTTACTATTATTACGCGAAGCAATTTTCATGTTACTTGAAAGGAAACATCAGGATACCATTTTAATAACAATGCGTTGAACACCATCTAAAACTTTTGAGAAAAGTTATGATATTTTGACAAAATCTAACATCGCATCATTAGTCCTCAATTGTACATAGCCTGATCACCTATGTAAAATTCAGGAAGGATTATGCCATGAAGGAAATAATTACCTTTTCAAAGGATTGTTAATAACAATCTTCATTTAAAAGTTTTGTAAACAAAGGAACTCATTCATAAACATCCATTTTGCCGAACTATCCCTGGATACTTACCCTACCTGTCACTCACTTAGCCATTAAGTTGGATTTTCCCATTGACTTCCCTAGAAGAGACTTTCCATATCAATTACATGCATGATTCCTCTATACAATAGAAGCAACGAAAGGATTACAGAACTACTAACCAGGACTAGAAGTATATAGTGAGAGAATTCATAACTCAACAACAATCCTAAGATACTGCGGGACCATCTGAATCACCATCTCTGACTTAGTTGTCAAATTCTATCATTTAACGGTACTAGCTAGACTGAGCTACAGGATTGAACTCAATATAGATGTCCACAGGACAACACAATAGAAATAAACCAAGCTTCTAATTGAGACTGTAGAGCATTTCATTTAAACATGGCCTCATCTATACAAAAACTTTCCTGCAGTAAGTTTTCACAAAGGACAATTGTTTGAATCAAGAATGTCGATGTAGATTCCTCTAAGGCATTATGTCTCTAGAAATTTCAGATAACCTCACCTTCATACCAAGCAAGGGATCAAGCCAGAACATATCTCCTCATCTACATGGGAAAACAGAACAGACATTCATCGACACAACATCAAGTGATACCTTAGTCTTGCCAATTACAACGATAAACTATTTCAGGACTTAAGTTAGTCTAAATACCTATGCTTGTAGTTATGCCAGATAACCATCAATAGACATTATCCAACCTCAGGAACTAAGTGTTAGACATCTATGCATTTAAGCGAACATTTCCTATTCTACCATTTTATCCTTTTCAGTGTTTTCACTTTTAAATAAAGTTGATGCGTTTACATAAATCACATACCTTGTGGAAAAAAATGATTTCTGAAATTCCTATTTTGAACAAGTGCGATCCTTTTTGGTCAAACTTTAGCAACACTATTGTACAATGAGAAATATACATAAACATCAAACTTTGGTAAGCAGTCATAATCACAACATGTTTGAAAACATTTTTCTACTTCATAACTACTGAAATTTTGAATCATCAGGAAAAATATTACTTAGTAAATCATTTGCTCCATTTTTCTAAGTTCGTTTATTCAGAAAAAGATTTCAACCAAAACTTACAATCGCGAGACAAATTTCCAGAACCAACTTCCCTACAACATCGCTTATGCATTTAGGATTTGTGACTTGGCAATAAAGAATATTTGGAATATGTGATGAAGGAATTAGGAAGGACATCACAAATTAATCGCGAACTTCAGTAGTGGAGACCAAACCCAATAGACAAAGAAGGACATATATCTTATCATCCGTTGGAACAAAACACAAGGAATCAAATTGTTACCTATATTCTATCCCTTCAGTTAACGCCGAGTTCGAAGGACCGAACGTTGTGGAGTTAGTGACAAAGGTTTATTGTACCCATTTCAGTTTTTCCTGTTAAGGTAACCGATTCAACTTGGACTTCAGGTAATCATTTCAGGATTTCCTTCAGAAACCCATTTAGATGTGAACATCACCTATCACCCTCAGACCGATGGTCAAAGCGAGAGGACAATTCAAACATAGGAAAGTATGCTCAGAGCATGAGTGATTGACCCTATAAATGGTTGGACTAATCACTTAACATAAATCAAATTCATCTACAACAATAGTTATCACACCAACAGCGAGAAACTGGCAGAAGTTAGATTGGTACATAACACATATCATTTGGATTGGGTATCCTGAATAACAAACCATCCAGATTCAAGTGGGAGAACAAACTAAGTTAAAAGCATTACCTTGGATTGGCATGATACAAATTGGATAACAAGAGAAGTTGAACCTTTAGCATATTGGGCCATTTAAGATTCATTTTAGAATCGACCAACTAGCATACAAACTTGAGTTCTGGCAGAATTCAGCAGTATATATTACCAGTATCACATTTACAACATTAAGAAGCGCAGACCATCGATTGATGGGCCAAACTCAGAAAAAGCTCAACTCACTAGTTCAGTAGGCATTCACGAAATAACCAGAAATTTTCTACAAGTCAAGAATCAGTTACAAGTTCAGTAAGTTGTAAACCATTAAAACTTCAAGTTCTGCAGAGTTATGCAGAAAGTTCTGCCTAGGAAAGGCATGTTATCATTCAGAAAACTTGGAAAGTTACACCAATATATACTGGACCATTTAACATTCTAACAGAGAAGGCATAGTGGCCGTCAGATTTGAACATTGCCAGAGAACAACAGGATTACACGAACATATTTCACATTTTCAGATCCCCAGAAATGACTTTCAGATGAGTCACTCATGATTCCATTGGAAGGGATCCAACCCAAATGACAATCTCAGACCTTGTAAGAGAACCAACAGAAACCATGGACCGTGTGGTCAAACAGTTGAATCAGAGTCGAATTCCTATCGTTAGAGTTCGCTGGAATTCTCGAATATCATCACCTTTTCACCAATACATTCTCAGATACCAACATAAACTGAACTTCGGGACGAAGTTCCTTTTAGAGGGGAAGAATGTCACAACTCACCATTTCAGGTCATTTCCCGAACTTTAGAAAAACACTATTCATCAAAATACTATTCATCAGTTTACTATTCATCATTTTTGGTGTCAGTTTGACATTCCGAGAAGCATTCAGAAATTTTACTATTCACGGAACACTATTCATTGCGGGAAAAGATTTCATAATTCACGTGCATTACACATTTCATCATAAATTTAGTTTACGGGTATTCAAATTCGCGTAACCGTATTGGTTCAGGTGCGAATTCATGCATTATCAGTAATGACATTTCATACGGACTGGAGATAGTCTGCATATCATCAGTAGGTCATTTACATGTTATACCACTCTTAGGATTTTCAAATTTCTATATTTGATACATTTAACGTTTTTCTTATATGTATTTATAATAAACGTTAACACCCGGTTTATACACGACGAATATATCTAAATATTCCCACAATGGTCCTGACATATTTTTATATCCATTTTATTATCATAAAAGTTATAACATTCAGTTACCCAGTATTTTGGAAATTTATTTTATTTATAACGTAAGCTTATGAATATTACGACGGTTTTCGTGAAAACTAAACAATAATCACCCGATCACTCAGTAACTGTACCCAACATATTTTTAACATTTTTATGACTTTATTAAGTCCCGGTTAACTTCGTTAATATTTATTTCTAGCAAACCCGGTACCCGATTATAACTAGTATTTACACAAAACTACAACTAATACTACACTAAATTTTGCTAAGTTATCAAAACCGATTTTGCTTCTTTCCTTCTTATATAAAACCGGCCACAAGACACCCCTAAACCACTTGACCCTTATTTTTCTAACCATATGTATTTATGTATGCATATTATACTATATAACTTAACACCTATATTTACCAAAAACTCCTAAAACATAATCATATACAAATTTGAGAATCAAAAAGCACAAACCTCATCTCTTTCACCCCAAAACCAAAACCCACGACTCAAATTCATAACAAGACCAAAATCCATTATTTTTCAAAGATCAAAGCATAAAAGTTGTTCATTTTATCATCCTAATCAAGAATTATAACCCAAAAACACAAGTAATCCAAGATTTCTCATCATCTAATCACCTATTATTTCAAAGTGAGTATTCAAATTTATTTTTATGTTTTCATCTAATTAACACATGTATCTTATAGTATTCATGATTAATTTCATGCACAAACTAGTTATACCACTTTATTTTTGAAGACTTTTTGAACATACAAACCCTAGATTGTGATTTAGGTGTTCCTTTGTTAAATTAACTTGATTACTAGTCATTAGGAACCCATGGCACCCTAAGAAGGTGTATGGTAGGATTAGTATAGATTTGTGGTGTTTGCAAGAGATTTGGTTGAAGTAGAAACTAGTTTTGAACCTTGGAAATGGATTTCTAACAAGTTTATAAACATGCTGTCCCATTTTGGTAAATCCAGGAAAATCAGTAAACATAAAGGAAACTTTGGCAAAATTTTTAGAAAATACTTTCAAAAACGAATCCGTAGGCGAAAGAACGGATTAAAAAGAGTTTATAACGAAGAAGTTATGATTTTTGCAAGTTTATTGACGAAAACTATTTTCCGGAAAAATACATGCTGATGGACGTTTTTCGTCGGACAAAAAGAGACTTTAGATGTAACCCGGAGGGGTCAAGCTTTCCAAAATATATTACTACATGTTAAGACGTAACCGTGGATATAAAGAACAAGTAAAACGGGCTTATAACGACAAAGATATTCACGTTTCCATATCGGCAAAAATCCTCTATAATTGGCAGCTTTTAGAAATAATAATAATAACACTACGTACTAAATTCTAGATTTTCTAGAAATATTAACCAAGTACCTAAATTCATAACTAATGACGTATTAGTGAACACAAGTATATTTTCATTACTACAAGGCGTTATTTCAAGGATTTCAAACCGAGGATTTCAACACAAACATTGGTATATACGATATATATATAGGTATATATATTGCAACTAGTTTTATTTTTCTAATAGCCATATTTTTCCTAAATCTTGGAATATATATTTTTGATAACAACAAGTGTTTTTCAAAGAGTAGAGTGGTATAGGAAACATGTGCATGGACATTCATAACATCATTTCAAGATCTAAAGTAGATCGTTCATCATTCACATTAGGTTGCGGCTAGTGTGCGCGCCTTGTTTTTCAGCTCATTACATGTTCATGGTACCATCATATTGGGTTGCGGCAGCTAATTGTTCATTGTTGTTCATTTCACTTCATCACAGTTTCATCAGTTAAGGTGAGTTTTCATAGCCCCGTTTTCAATTCAACATTTTTGATTGTTTTCAAATCCCACGGGGGGAATACATTGCATCAATCATTTTAGTACGAGCCCAAGTATTCAAACACATGTACATAGCTTAAGTTACCTTGCCATGTGATAAGTCCCCTGTAACATCATGAACCGTTAATTTACCGGTAAGCGAGAGTGAGTGGATAGATCTATCGAGGGTGACGCCTCCATCCGTGGTAGTGATTACCAACAGTAAGCGGATGCATGTCATGTCTTTTACATTTGAGTGTTTCGGCAGAACATTCAGGAGGGGCATAGTTTCATCAGTCATAGCTTCGGTGTCATGAGCTTAAGGTCTATTGTACAATTTTCATGAGATTTTTATCTTGCACTTTTACTTGTGGTGGCCGTACATCATTACATTTTACAAACCTATGGAATTCACCAACATTCGTGTTGACGTTTTAGCAATGTATTTCAGGTTATTAAGGTAGCTCATGTGACATGCATTTGGACCTTCATGGAGTCGCGGAGTCGACGCGTCTCATCATTATTTCATGCACTTATGTAAACGTTTGATCTAGTATGACTTGTTTTTCATAAACATGCAACACATTTTGGGGACCTCATTTTGTAAACTCTGGATTATTTCAATGATCAAATACAGTATTTTCCAAACGACACTTTAGGTCGTTCAATGTAACTGTAACTGTGGTGCTATGACAGACACCCCCAGGTATTCCATTCCGCTGCAAGTCAGGTAAATTGGGGGTGTGACAGTCGTAGTCCAATGAATTCCCTATATATATCGTCGAATCGGCCAAATTCCACGAGACATATAGTAATTTATTACCCTAAAATATATACCACATCCTATGGGCGTCGTGGGATACGATGCCCATTAATATACTCATTTTATATCATCAAATAACTCGATCTAGAATAAGTCATTCGATATATAAAATGTTTATATTAACCGTCATATATCCGTGACAACACAAAGTCACAATATAAAGCCCACTTGGACTTTAAAGACCCACCATTCGTATAACTCGATAAGTTTCTAATTTATAAACAAAATCACATTTTTAATTATTAGTTGCCCAACTTATATTTCGCTATTATTTATATAATTATTATTTATAACAATAGTCCGACATTTATTACACTATATACATAGTATAATAACTATCGTTTTATTATTATAATTTTTATCATTTTTAATGTAATGCGGTTTTTATAAATGGCTCCCTATTTTGCTAGTTGCCACACTGCTATCGAGTATCAGAGGTACATTGAGCGTAAGAATGACCATGATTCAAGGTATAGATCTCCAGAATTCAAAACAGACCTTCTGATGGAACAAGACGCATCTAACCTATATACAAGAACTATATTCTTTGATGTGCAAGATGAGATGCTTGCTTCTTATAAGTTATGTATTGCATTGAACGTTGTTCAAAGTGAGAGTATGGAAAAATATTCTGTTCGTGATTCCCAGTTTGAGAAGAGAGAGCTCGTTGACAATGTTTATCAGGTATCATATTTTACTGCATCACTTTTTTATATCTACTGCATCATAGTTATAAATCTAGTGCATCATAGTTTGTATATATTGCATCATAGTTATACATCTAGTGCATCATAGGTTTTATTAATTTTTCAATTTTTTTTTTTGTAGGTTGAATTTTGTAAGCCTGAGATGAAACTTCATTGTAGCTGTAATCGGTATGAGTATTATGGCCTGTTATGTCGCCAATGTTTCTATGTTCTAAGGATGAACAATGTAGAGGAGTTTCCCCGAAACTATTTAGAGAAACGGTTGTTAAAGAACGTGAAACCTTCAAAATTAGCTCTTCCCAGAATCAGTGGTGCATCAGATGCAGTAAGGAATGAAGTTTTAGAATTATATGATATTTTTGAATCTACTGTTGATCGTTTGGTACATGACTTAAGCAAGTTAGATATCTACAAAGAGAAGATGTAAGAGTTATTGAATCAAGCTGTTAGTGATATTCCGACAGTTCCAAAAATGAATGGGAAAGCTGTTATTGGTTCAATGCTTGGTGTTAAAGAGCCTGAAGAAAAAACAATGAACAATCCATTGAAGAGTAAAACTAAAGGAACCGGTGTCTTTTCAAGAATGAAGCCAAGAGTCGAAGTATCTGCTGAAGAACTGTCAAAGAGAAGGGCATGTGGGGTATGTGGAGAGAAGGAAGGACACAATTCCAGGACTTGTCAACAGGCTCGACCATCGAAGAAACCAAAGCAGCAAGATACAACAAAAAGAGCTGGTTTGAGAGAATCTACGCGCAAAAAATGAACATTTTTTTCTATATTTTTTCTTTTTTTTACGAATAAAAAAATGATTCACTTGTAAACATTCTACATTTTTCCTTTTTTTTTTACCCATAAAAAACTCAATTCAATTGTAAAGAAAGAAAGGTGCATCATACAGTTTTAATGGAAGATTGGCTTAGTTTTCTCAACATGCTATTATTGTCTTAGTACATCAGTATGAATGATCTATTTGATGCAGTAACAAGTATACATTGATGCAGTAATGATAATGAACCGTAATGCAGTAACAAGTATATATTGATTCAGTAATTATAATGAACTATAATGCAGTAACAATTTTATATTGATGCAATAATTATAAAACAGAAACCATAAATAAAAGTAATAAAAAACACTGATCATTAAGCTGTTAATTTTGTTCAATCATTAACCATATGTAACCATAGAAACATTGTCTAAATTCCAAAGTACAATTCATTCACTGATCACTAACCAAATATAACCATAGAAACATTGTCTAAAATATATCCAAAAGATTTCAGTTTTTAAGTAATCCAACACTAACTTCCCAACACTGATCTAAAATATATCCAACGCTAACTTCCCAACACTGATCTATTCAAGAGTCTTGATTAGAGTGTCGTTAAACATCTTCATCAAGTTTGCATCAACTTTAACATCAACATGAGTTAAGATCTTTGATTTCTTTCCTTGTTTCTTGCAAAAAGCTTCTGCTTCTTTCATCAATTTCTTCTTTTGGTCATTAAGATCTTTTAGTAAAATCTTTGCCAGGTACTTTGCGCGAAGAATCTTTACTTGTTGTTTCAGATGTACCCCTTCATCTTGTAGTTCAAACAAAAATACACCTTCCCCGAGATAGATTTCCATGTGCCTCATGACAAAGATTCCACAGTCAGCAGCATTGTAAGTTGTCTTCCACTTTAATGGCACCATTTTTGGGATCGACAACCATATCTCAGCAACCTTTGGATGCTTTATCCTTTCAAGGTAATTGACAAATGTATCAATCTGTGAAAAATAATAAGATTTTGTTAAATTAATTTTATTTATTTTATTACCCTGTGATGCACTAGATATTGAACTTAGATGTACTAGAAGTTTAACTGTTTGCATATTTGTTAAAACTTATAAAATATGATGTACTAGATTTTTAACTTTTATGTTGAACTTAGATGTACTAAATTTTTAACTGTTTGCATATTTGTAAACTTTTTACTGCATCATAGTGTTATATGTACTAAATATAACACTATGATGCAGTAAAAAGTTTACAATGTAGTAAATATGACAAAAGTTTTTACTGCATCATAGTGTTATATGTACTAAATATGACAAAAGTTTAACTTATATGCACTAAATATAACACTATGATGCAGTAAAAAGTTTACAATGTAGTAAATAATTCATTTTCATGCAGTAAAAAACATTCTTTTTATTTTTAGGTATACTGACCAGAGCTTGTGCATACTTCCCATATCGAACTGAGATATCTTCAATGCCATTGTCCACGTTATCAAGTATGTCGATATTACCATTCTTCATATTAAAGCATATGAGATAGTAATGATTCGACCCGCTTTCAGTGATCTTAATGCAAGGAAAGAATATCTGCAGACATTTTTACGCTTAGTCATCATTGGAATTAATTATAAAAATTAAATTATTGGAGCTCATAATAATAAATCAATTTATTTTACTTACCAAACCAACATCATTAATATCTTTCACTCCTGAATTTTTCAAAACACAGTTAAGATTATCTTCAAATGTCTTTCTTCTTCTCTCCAATTCCTTTCCTTCTTCAAAATCCACCATACGATGCGGCTGTTTTTGTAAATAAGAAACGTTTTATAAGCATAAATATGTTACATCTTAATTTTAGCTATATTATATAGTTGAATTACGCACCAGCATTAACGTAGTACAATAAACACTTCTCTTCTGTGAAATGTCATCTCTGAATTGCTCCTCATAGTTTAGTATTTTGCTCCATAAATCTATGACAGGTGCAGCAACTTCAACTTCAGGGTATAGGCTTAAGAAAAAGACACCCTCTATTTGCAATCCATTCGATTCAAATACAATTTCACTGCACATTTAAGATTCTATAAAATTTTAGTATTGATGCAGTGTAATATATATTATAATGCAGTAAAATAAAAAAAACAGATGCAATGACATATAACCATTGATGCAGTATCTTGTGAATAGTGATGCAGTAACATATTACCTTTCAGGACAGCTGTCACTCCACATGTACTCAACAAGTTTCATATCTGCTTCATTCCATTTTTTAAAGATATGAACTTTCCTATCATAGTATGGCGACTTCATTGCATTAGAGGGCTTTACTATACGCTTTTCCTTCAATATATCATCCTCTTTATCCTCTACCACAGCTTTTGCGCCTCTCTTTTGGACTCTTTTAGGTTTTTGTGTATTCTCTTGAACTGTTTTAGGCTCTGCTTTTTTCGATGGAGCTTTTTGAGGTTTGACCATTTCCTTTTTTGTTTCTTCCTTTTTACCCCTTCCCTTTTTTACCGGTTCCTCATTGGTTGCTACCTTTTTTGCCCATTTAACCGGTTGCTTTTTGGTTGCTGCAGCAACTTCTTTTTCCTTTCTATTTTCTCAAATGGAATATAACTTACAGGCGCAACAGAACTCACCGGAATCGCATTAATCACATGAACAGCTGATTCTTTTGCCGCATCAACAGTTGTCTTTTTGGCTTCATTTGAATTACCATCCTTCTCAACGTCATACTTTCCAGAACTGTTTCTTTTTAGCTTTAACTTGGTACTATGGTATGGCTGAGTCGCAATTGCAGCTTTTGTTGCAGTGGCACTTGGTGCATCAGAAGTGGCACTTGGTGCATCACCAGCATTGGCACTTGGTGCATCAGCATTTGAAGCTGGTGCATCAGGAATGGCACTTGGTGCATCAGCATTAGCACTTGGTTCATCAGGAATGGCACTTGGTGCATCAGCATTAGCACTTGATTTATCATGAATGACACTTGGTGCATCAACAGCTAACTGTTTTGCTTCATCTGTTATACCGGTTGACAGAAATGGCAGTTTTACTATTTGGTCAACCATCTCAGTTTCATTCAAAGTTTCTTTGTCTTTAATTGCCCAACTTAGCTGAGATAGTGTAACATCTTCATCATCCAGTTTTCTTCTTTTGTTATTACTTGAAAATGTATTTTCCGTGAGATTCGGTTCCTGAGATTCGGGCAACTGTACAATATCTTCAAGGTAATCAAACTGCATCTCTTGTGATTGATTTTCATTCTCATTTGTTGATTGAGATAAGCCTTGACTTGAATTTAAATCAATATCAAATGGAACTATAGCATTGTATTTTGTTGCTACTAAATCTTGTCCCGAAACTTCACGGTTAGTCCCAAATATATCATCCTTCTTTTCCTTATTACTCACTTTTTCCAGAAAATATTTCATATCAATCAAATCATGACTTTCATTCAAAGATGTCTTTTTGTTTCGTGACTCATTCAAATCATCTTTAATCCCATCTTTATTTATGCCTTTGTCCCCATCATTTCCACCATCTTCTTTATTCTGATCACCCATTTGTTCATTCTGATTTTTTGCAACATCAACATTCTCCCAACAATTTCCATCATTTTCATAATCATTTGTTGCATCATCACCATTTTTATGACCATGTTCATTATAAGATTCAGCAAACAAATCCTTCCTAATTTCAACCAGTTTTTTCAACTCTTCATCCTCAGGGTTTATTCTCGAAGCTATCATCAACTTGTAATCAATATCCAGCATCAACTGATTACACAACACCATATTGTCTCTTATAATTCCCTTCATTTCCTAAACATTTAAAAGAAACAAAATTAGCTTACTGCATTACAGTGTTTTTATTATTTTATAAATTAAATGTACTGCTTCAAAGTTAAAAATATAGTACATCTAATTTCAAAATCTAGTACATCACAGTTAAACTTCTAGTACATCTAAGTTCATAATCTAGTGCATCACAGTTAAACTTCTAGTACATCTAAGTTCAATATCTAGTGCATCACAGTTAAACTTCTAGTACATCTTTCAATATCTAGTGCATCACAGAATATAATACTTTTTAATTAATAATACCTCAAAAGACTTTGATCTGAACTCTTTACTTGCTTCTTCCATATCAATTGTTCCATAGAGTCCATATTTAAGATCAATTTTAGGAGTCTGCAGTTGATATGCAATGTTTCCTTCTTCGTCCCCTGTTAGTACATAAAAATAGAATTAAATTAAAAATAAACAAGTTTTTCAAAAAGTTTCTCTTTTTAAAAATATTTAATATTTTTATATATTATACCTGCTACACTCTTCTTTTGTTTTTTACCCAATTTCTTCTTTTTCATTGGTCCTTCAATCATTTTCATCGGTTGTTCAATCACCTCAACACCTTCCGCAATTGGTAGACACCCAAAACCCAATGCGAGTTCTTCTTTTTGCCTTTCTAACAAAAGTTTTGAACTCCATGCCTTGAACGCTGGTACTGTTTTCTCCACTTTGACAGTCTCAGATGTCGTTGAATTAACATATATGATCTGCAACAAATAAATTTGTATTAAAAAATAATCTTAATTTTTATTGTATGTGAGTGAATATTAGTGCATCAAATATCTATATATACTTCATCATACTTTTTCTAGTGCATCACATATTATTAGTGCATCATATATCTATATATACTCTCTTATCATATTATTTTGAATCGGACAATCATATTTTTTATATCTAATGCATCCCTGTTTCAAATTGTACTGCATCACATATATATATATATATATATATATATATATATATATATATATATATATATATATATATATATATATATATATATATATATATATATATATATATACTGCATCATACTATTTATTATTAGTGCATCACATATCTATATATACTGCATCATACTTTTCTAATTAGTGCATCACAATGTAAGAAAAGATAGAAAACTTACAACAAGCAAAAGTAATGGTCCACTGAAAAATTTGTATGGCTGATATCCGGAACACTCCTTGACCATACACTCTACAACGTACGAGCACCAATCCATACGAGACACGTTATCAGTATTAGAGAGAATTGGTATAATTCTCTCATTTACCTCCCCATCTTTGTTTCCTTGGCCAAATATGGAGAAGAACAGTACAAGGAAAGCAACCCGAAACTCCCAATCCACTTCAGTTAGACTGCACAAATGTTCCTCCAACTTCGATATATAAATTTTTTTTTTAACAACAATACTTTCCATTATTTCTCTCCATTTTGCAGTAGTCTCCTCATAAAGATTTTTCTCTACAAGTGCTTCAACTTTCATATCACCCATTGGGATTCCTAGCATATCCCTAACCAATTCTCGAGTAATTTTTATTTTTCTTCCATCATTCATTGTAATCGAGCAGGTTTCTGAATCGAAATTTCTAACCACCCACAACCCTAATTCGGATGGTATAGAATAAAAATTGAAGTTATTATGAAACTCGCCAAATCCCATCTTTCTTAATTCCTCCACCTGTTGACTTCTTAAATTCTCTAGAACCTTCTTCAGATTTCTTGGTGACATTCTTATTTTGATAGATTTGGGTTCATTAATTCTAACTTCCTGTGTTAAACCTTCGTCTTCACATTTAACTTTTTCCTTTTTAACTTTCTTCTTTCTTACAAGAGCCATTTTTGAATACGAGTCTTCAAAATCTGATTCAGAATCCATTTCTATTGCAGGTCTTTTACCCTTTCTTTTCTTTTCACTTGTACTGCATTCAGTAACAGAAATGGTTTTCTTCTTCTTCAATTTTGGTGCAGAATATTCAACAATCTTTCCGGCTGCATTTTTCTTCTTTTTTGCAGCATGTTCAAAAACAAGACTACGAAGTAGTTCATTCCATTTTTCTTTAGCAGCCTCTTAAAAGCTGCTATTTTAACAGAATCTTCTTCGTCTGATTCTTCGTCATCTGTTTCATAATAACCAATTGAAACTCAGTTCAATTTTTAGTACATCAATTAAACCATCATCAAACATAAAAAATAACTTTTGCAAATCAGATAATCTATATTTACCCTAATTTATCCTCATACGCTGTAAAATAAAAGGTACTGCAACTAATTTAATCAACTAAAACATCATATAAATTAAATGCTACTGCAACTCAGTTAAACCGCTAGTACAACATATAAACCATCAACCACACAAAATCTTTTTCGTACATCACATAAGATAGATTTACCCTAATTTATCCACACACACCGCAAATCAAATAGCAGTGCATCTCAGTTAGGACTCTAATACATCATATAAGACATCAAACTTTTAAAATCTTTTTCGCACATCACATAAGCTACATTTTCCCAAACTTATCCACACACGCCGCAAATCAAATAGCAGTGCATCTCAGTTAAGCTTCTAATACATCATATAAGATATCAAGCTTTCTAAATCTCTTTCGTACATCACATAAGCTACGTTTACCCTAACTTATCCACACATGCCGCAAATCAAATAGCAGTGCATCTCAGTTAGGCCTCTAATACATCATATAAGGCATCAAGCTTTTTAAATCTCTTTCGTACATCACATAAGCTACCTTTACCCTAACTTATCCACACATGCCACAAATCAAGTAGTAATGCATCTCAGTTAGGCCTCTAATACATCATATAAGGCATCAAGCTTTCTAAATCTCTTTCGTACATCACATAAGCTACGTTTACCCTAACTTATCCACACATGCCGCAAATCAAATAGCAATGTATCTCAGTTAGGCCTCTAATACATCATATAAGGCATCAAGCTTTTTAAATCTCTTTCGTACATCACATAAGCTACCTTTACCCTAACTTATCCACACATGCTGCAAATCAAATAGCAATGTATCTCAGTTAGGCCTCTAATACATCATATAAGGCATCAAGCTTTTTAAATCTCTTTCGTACATCACATAAGCTACCTTTACCCTAACTTATCCACACATGCCGCAAATCAAGTAGTAATGCATCTCAGTTAGGCCTCTAATACATCATATAAGACATCAAGCTTTTTAAATCTCTTTCGTACATCACATAAGCTACCTTTACCCTAACTTATCCACACATGCCGTAAATCAAGTAGTAATGCATCTCAGTTAGGCCTCTAATACATCATATAAGGCATCAAGCTTTCTAAATCTCTTTCGTACATCACATAAGCTACATTTACCCTAACTTATCCACACATGCCGCAAATCAAGTAGCAATGCATCTCAGTTAGGCCTCTAATACATCATATAAGACATCAAGCTTTCTAAATCTCTTTCGTACATCACATAAGCTACCTTTACCCTAACTTATCCACACATGCCGCAAATCAAGTAGCAATGCATCTCAGTTAGGCCTCTAATACATCATATAAGGCATCAAGCTTTCTAAATCTCTTTTGTACATCACATAAGCTACGTTTACCCTAACTTATCCACACATGCCGCAAATCAAGTAGCAATGCATCTTAGTTTTGCCTCTAATACATCATATAAGACATCAAACTTTTAAAATCTTTTTCGCACATCACATAAGCTACGTTTACCCTAACTTATCCACACACGCCGCAAATCAAATAGCAGTGCATCTCAGTTTAGCTTCTAATACATCATATAAGACATCAAACTTTTTAAATCTCTTTTGCACATCACATAAGCTACGTTTACCCTAACTTAGCCACACACGCCGCAAATCAAATATCAGTGCATCTCAGATAAGCCTCTAATACATCATATAAGACATAAACCATACAAAATATCTTTCGCACATCTCATAATCGATTTATATTCTGACTTAGCCTAAATCATACATATCAACATACATGCTAGTGTATTAAACTTCATTTTCTAGTACATCACGAGTACTAGAAAATGAAGTTTAGTATATCACTACTGCATCTAAATACTACTTCTAGTGCATCACATAAACAGTCAAGCATTCAACTTCTAACACGCAGCAAAATAAATGCTACTGCATCACAAAAAAACTACTAATACATCATATAAGGGAGTTGATTATTTCAGAGTTTGGTGTAAGTTTTAAGTTAATGCATTATTGCCCCTCAAGTTTGTAATATTTACAAAAACGCCACTCCGTTTTTATAAATTTGTAATTTAAATCCAATGGTTGAGATCACTTCCTACACTTTTTATTATAACACCCTTTTTATAATAACCCCACCCTATATATATATATATATATATATATATATATATATATATATATAAGACATGTCACAAAAACAGATAAAACATGCAACTGGAATCATACATGTTTGCATCAGAATCATATATGATTGTATCAGAATCATATATGATTGTATCAAAAATCATATATGATTTTGAATCATATCTGATTCTTTCTTCTTTGTTACAGAAAACCAGGTAGCGGAAACACTTACTAGAAGATCACAAACAATCTTGTACTTTGTGTTGTAGACCTCTGGAGTATTATCAAGGATAATCATCGTTGTTGGACTCTTCTTAATGTTGAAAACAACCACATAAAAATGATTCGAGGCACGAATTGGGAAAAACGCCTATTTAAACAAAAAAAAGAAACTTAAAATACCAAAAGACAACTAATTATTTTCTAATTATGTTGTATACATTTGAGTCAAATACATGTTATCTAGTACACATTTTAAACAAGTTCGGAAATAGTAAAAGGATACTCTAATTATGTTGTATACATCTGAGTCAAATACTTTTTTAAACAACGACAATACGTACATAAACAATAATCTACTTAACAACATCTTATCAGTTATTCGAAAACAGCTACAATACGCGCATAAACAATCATCTAGTCAAAGAGCTACAATAAAAGAAATTATGGCGAAACATACACTAATTCCAAACAAAAAAATTGATCCAAACATACACTAATTCCAAACCAAAAAATTCTGACGCCTGGTATATAACTAGTAACTAGCTCATCGCAACATTTCAGTATCACATATATAAAACAATCAAAATATTACCTCAAGCTGATTAGACAAAAGTTTCAACGAAACAAGCATCTTCAAGTTCCCAAACGCCTCGGGCAAAAACGGCAACCGCTTCTTACTCAAATCAACTCTCTCAGCATTATTTGCCAACGCATCATTCAATCAATTCTCTCAGCATTATCATTTGCTGGCAAAGCATCCAGCAAACACTTGGCCTTCAATAAGAAAGATAATACCACTAAAACTCAAAAACAGATGAAAAATCTGAAACATCAGTATAAGCATTAAAAACATCAGTATAAGCTAGAATCATATATGATTATAGTAAGAATCACATATGATTCTAATAGAATCATAGATGATTCTACTATAATCATATATGATTTTACAAAAACATCAGTATAAGCACTAACATCAATATAATCACTAAAAACATCAATATAAGCACAACTATATATAAGCACTAAAAACATCAGTATAAGCACACGGCTACTCGTGAGACCATTAACATGTTTCAAAAGCTCCGTAAAAGTGGCTCAAAAAACACTCAAGGGACAAAGACTTGGTGGAAGGCGTGGAACTAGTCATGTGCAATAAAATCAGCAGCTTGTTCCAATGATGCAACAACAGGTATGTTAAGTTGACACAGGGCCATTTATAACTAATAAAATAGCTCTAATATTGCATCAATGGGGTTATCGTTGCAACAATGGCATTAAGTAAACGAATCCTTATTAATGAGTGAAATAACTGAAGATATGCTAGTATAACCTATTATTATAAACTCAATAAAAAATTTACCTTTTCGTCATGCTCCCGTAAGAAAGGAACTGATCTTTAGTAATCTTCACATTCTCATTCCATATCGCAGCTCTACCAACCGGCTAACTCAAGGGCATTTTATAATCCTTTGGAGGCCGAACCTGACAATATGCTTCACCTTTCGACACTAGTTAAAAGTATCAACTAACGCGTCTAAAACATCAACTAATGCAATAACTAATATAAACATCAACTAGAATATCACGCCAAGTAAATTCAACAAAATCACTAATACCGCGCCAAGCAAATTCAACAACTAACACAAATTCAACAAAATAACTCATATTAATTACCTGTTATAGAATCACATGTGATTTTGCTTGAGAATCACATGTGATTATCATAGACGCATTTCATCAAACACATGGTGTGCATCAACAATCATAAAAACAACAACCACAACAGCAATAATCACAATGCAACGGTGGCGACGGATTTGATGGTGATGAAGACGGATTTGATGGTTATATGTGGATCGACGGTGATATTTACGGTTATATGATGATGATGATGATGACGGATTTTGACTGTGATGATGGTGAATCAGTGATGGTGGTGGATCAGTGATGATGTTGGATCGGTGATGATGACAGATCGGTGATGATGATGGATTGGTGATGATGACGGTGATGTTTCAGAGTGTTTGTGTGTGCGTGATGATGGTGGATCGGGGTGATGATGGTGGAGCAAAGAATGAATTGAAAAAAGGAGTGTTTGTGTGTGTTTTTTTTGGGAAAAGAATGAAGATGCGATTTTATATATATATATATATTTGACTTTTTTGCCCTTCAAGTGTAAATAGATGATTTGATCTCAGCCTTTGATCAAATTGGATTGGATGGTTGGGATGGGTTCAATAGTTCTATGGTCAATGATGGGTCTATAGGGATCTCAACTCATGGTTGTAGTTGGTGTGATAAACTGTAAACCGTTAAAGGATGACCGGTGAAAACAGACACAAACCACAGGGGCCAATAATGTAAGTTTTATTAATTATTAACCTGCAAACCGGTCAAACAGGTAAAAAATCGGTCAACATTGCGTATATTGTGCAAAATTTGAAAGTTTCTTAGCGATATAAGTAATATCTTTAGTAGGTTACGTATTTCGGTACTTTTGAGAAATTATGTTGCGTATCTACAAACTTAGTCCTTCTTTTTGTGGCATCAAGTGAATGCTAGTATTTCTTTTGTGTGACGTTTTGTGAATCTTTGTGACTTGTATAATCATGTTAGGTGTGAGACTCATTAACCAGAAGATTAACAAGAATGTCTTATTACTCTAATGCATTGGTGACATCCCATAGCGTGTTTGTTACAAATCTATGTATGATAAAATCTGAAATTTCATTTACATCTGCAATGTAGTAAAATGGATAAAATCTGAAATTTCATTTTGTTTTTCCAAATGCTGCTCAGAATCAAGTTTGTGCAGCATCCCTTTGTTTGTTTCTCGAAGAAGTCTTTAATCATCTCCTTCAAATGCTGTGAACAAACAAAATAGTTGTAATTAGCTTAGGATATGGAGTTGTGTCTTAAAGAATAGATAGCTCGTTTTATAACATGAAAATGACTCATTCGACCATTGAAATCAATATGGGAGTCTTAGTGTTTAAAATAGAGTTGCAAATTTAACACCGGCATATGATGAAAATTTGGGATCGAGTGGTTAGATAGAAACCTGCAGTTCGTGATGAAGCACAACACGTCTTCTTCAGTCGTCTATTTTTCTGCAACATCAAACAAATACACAATTAAGACTAGAAATAACAGAAATGTTAAAAAGTTAACAGGAAATTATTTCTACTAAAATGCAGTATGTAATGCTCTCTAGGAAGAACACAAAAGCAGTTGAGCAAAGAATGCTAATTTCCACTGGACAAAATTTGGAAAACATAATCCATCCCATTATCACGATATTTGGAAAACATAACAAATTATACGCTCATTGGATTGAACTAGTAGAGGGCTGTGGCAACTTATTACGATTCAATAATCCCATTATCACAAAACACAATATCAGTACCACAATCGAATGCCCAACAAACAACAAATTCATCAACGCCACACCCCTCGATCTATCCTCATCAAGAACACAGCACTCCCTCCCCACGAACAATCACCACTTTACCACACCCTTTAAATGCAAACTCATCATCACTATACAATGACAACCCAACTTGCAAAACCTAAGTACCTTTCAAAACAATCCCACCCGACAACTAAAAATCAGCAAAAAACGCAGATGGCCAAATGGAAAGATAAAAAATAAATGGGTTGATATTGCCACCTCTAGTTTTTTTGGGTAAAGGGTTTATACCCGGTGAATTTATTAAAAAATAAAAAAGGTTCGGTACAAAAAAGGATGGTAATGAGCCACCCTAAAATCAAAACAATATGAAATGCACATACTCAAAACATAACAACCAAAGCCTAAGAAACGAAATAGAGGCTATAAAAGAAAATAAACAGTGACCGCACAACCTCTACACTGAACCAAGACTAGCCTATGTCGACCTGAACATCTGCAATCTTCCAACGTTCTCTTCATTTGATCCACTCAAATACTCTTCTTGAACCGAATAGAAGCCAACTTTAACCTAACCATATCAAGAATAACTTGTGCAACTCCATCAGGTTGTCTTCCACTCTTCCCATGGATTCGGTTGTTGCGCTCCTGCCACACGAAATAAGTAGAGGAAGCCACGAGTAATCGACCAACAATTGTAGTTACCTTATTTTCTTTGGAGATTGGTAGTAACCATGCAACAATATCACTCCATTTTGAGGATACACCCCTCATACCAGCCGCTTCCACCACGGACTTCCACACTTTAATTGAAAATGGACATTCAAAGAAGAGGTGCTCATGTGAATCTGGTTGAGTTTTACATAACGGGCAACGAAGTGAAGCTAAATCAGTCTCATTCCCAACATGCCATTGCCTCATCATATCTTGGGTAAGCAGCCTTTTCCTCATCACAAGCCAAAGATGAGTCGTATGTCTTGGAATAAAGTACGTTGACCATACAAGATACGACCAATCTACTTCCACACCACGCTCACGCATAGTATGCCAAGCATGCTTTACAGAGAATTCATAGAACCCTCCATTATACTTCCAAACGAGAGAATCAGGTTGAGAACTGCTTTATTAGGTGTATGAGCCCTACCCAACCCAACTCATTTCACCCTTCCTATAAAGTTACCCATTTTGGCCCGTTGTCTGACCCACCCCCTTTGCCAGGGCAATTATGGAATTGATCAGAAAGGCTGAAGGGGAACATAAAACAGGGAATATACCTGACCAAGTCTCAAATGGTGGCTGTCAGTGTAATGGAAGAACCGGTAAAGGGCTGCAAAACCAAGCAGTTTTTGTGGAATGTCCTGCTGATCACTTTTCTTCTCAACTAGAAGATACATCTGCCAGTCAAGATCAGTAACATCAATGGGATTGCTACCTGATACAGAAACAGTTGAAATGGAAAATTTAGCTCTAATATATACAGATAAGCATGCAAAACCACATATTTATTTTATTAATCGAGAGCAGCTGAATGTTACCATCAACAAGGAGAAGAACAAGTGGTACCAATCTACAGTAAAGATCCATCGACTCGCCCTCGATGCAGACAACCTAATGATAACAGATAGGATTGAGCAACGGCATCTCAACATATTAAAACGTGATAACTTTTCAATAGACACTAAAGACCTCCATTATTTACTTTGTGAAACGTTAATCAGAAATGGTGGTAAACATGACAAGACCTTACATGTAAATGGTAAGTGAAATGCACACCCAAGCTCATCTGCTTTCGAATCCTTTAACCCCTTGCTATTCACAGATGGCTGAAGAATTTTCCCATCTGAAATCATAGATCTCTACATCGACAAGCATAAAAAATCAACCAAGATATCAAAATAAAAAGGGTGATAGGAATCAAATTAATGAACCCACGGAGACACTTTACATACTTGATATACTGAATTTGTGTGGAAAACGTTTTGAGAAAGTCATCTTTTGTCAAGTAAGATCATCTGCAAAAATACTCAGCACAGAAGAAAATGAGATGGTCATCAGCATTGCGCTACTGCACACAAATAACAACCAACATGCAAAAGATGTGTAGGGTGATGAAGAGAAGTTTTAATATCTGTGACTCCTTTCCCAGCCTTTACCAATGACATACGATATCAACTATTGAAAAGACACGAAGTCAGATTTATACGTGCAGAAATCAGTCATTAAAGAACAAAAACACGATTCAAAAAAATATAGTACACAATGTGTACTTACATCAGATGTGCTCTCAAAAGAAATATCAGCATACGCATTAAATGATATGCTGCTGATCCAGACAGTGATATGCATTAATTTTTTACAAGTAGCATATGCCAGAAACCACTTATTAAATAACTTAATTACCGATAAGTTGGATAATAACGATATATACCTTTAAGCCTTGGTAGCCGTCTATTTTTCCATCTTCTTCAGAAAAGATACTTGAGTCAAGAGGGTCAATGGGGAAGCTTTCCGGAGATCCCTCTTCCTCTTCTTTAGAGACTGAAATTTAATATACGAAGACATCATCAGGGCTAAGACAAGCTCAGACAGAGTTACAAACTACGAAATCCACTTAAAAACAAGATAAACAAAAAGATACAGAGAATAAACACATCCTTAGCCACTAAGCAACTAGCCAAACATACCAATAGTCATTTATACCTCTATACATATATACATCACGATAAACAAACTTCTATTATTTGAGAACAGCAACTCTAATTAAAACCTTGAACATCAAAAAAGTGTATCAATGCGCAACTCCAAATTGATAAATGCCACAAAATTATATTAGAAGGGGTGGTTGCGGATTGCAAAATTTCAGCTTACGCTCTATAAGCACTTCAAAATAAGCACCTACCAATGTGATAATTGCATAAGCTCATAGCAATCCAAACACTTAAAGAGATGTATTTTTCACTTTGAACAACACAATATAACTTCCCAAACACCCTCGAATCAAATCTAACTTTAAATCAACTCTAAAAAGTAAAATTTCTTTAAATTTAAGTATCTTCTTAGTCATAATATATCAAAACCTGAATACCAAATTTACATTTAGAAAGACTACTAACTATTCCAACTTGGAAAATAATTTACAGCACATCCAAACACTGTCTATAGTATTATCCGAAACAATTACTGATTTTATAGTTGGTAATGATAATTATGTAATTTTACATCTACTCTATAAAGTCATTTTCCTCCGGATTCAACCAACTTAGACCTATAATTCTACGGTCAAATTCTCGTTAATCTGTTTTCACTACATTTACGTTAAATTTAAAGCATCAGTCTAAATTCAATTCAACTACAACAAATGAACATCTAAATTTGTTACTAAAATTCAACTATTAATAAGCACATATATAGACAGCTGTAAACATCATAAGTATCTAATCAGCAGAAAAATGAAAATGATATGTAAACAACACATAATTCAACAGTTGTATTATACCTACCTTGATAATGGCGACGGAGATTGAAGACTGTTACGGTGACGATGGTGCCGGAGTTAGGGTTTCGATCGACGACCAGATACAGACAGAGGTGGTGGTGGTGGTGGTGGTGGTTGACGAGGGAGTTAGGGTTTCGATTGGCAAAATTACGTTGGTGGTGGTGGTGGTTGATAATGACGGTGGAGCAATTAGGTGAGAGAGGGACAAAGTATTTTGTTTTTATATTTTTTATCTTTTGTTGCATTTTATTTTTAATAGCCTGTATTACTGTACAACTCTATCTCTCAGAGTTTCACATGAAGTTTGTCACACACTTTTAGCATTTCATAAATGGTTTTAATCTATTTGATCTTTAGTAGAGTAGAAGACGCAAAACGGGCGGGTCTAGCCCGGGCATGGGCCAAACGGTCACATGTAATACAAATCGTTTTATAAAATATCCAAAATAACGAAATAAATTCTATAAACGATTATAATGTTCTCTAATTGAGAAAAAAGTATGTGCCTATTTAACTTTTCAATTGGCTAAATATGCCTATTTCAAAAAAAAATAAATAAATAAATAATAAAAATAAAAAAAAAAACTAAATGTGCCCAAATCTTTTACTAAGTAGCCAAAATTAACCCATTCTTTTTCTATTTGGGCACAAATTGTCACCTCTAGATCTTAGCAATATAATCAACTCATTATTTGACTTGTTGGTATTGGTGTCGTGTGTAATTACCAAGTCTTATTATAGGATTAGGATTCATCATAATTTCATAACTTTGAAAACAAATCAAATAATATCTCTCCACTATCTTCTCCCAAAAACCGGTCGAACAAACACCCTTCTCTAGGGTTTTGGTTTGGTTTTTCTAAGCTTGACAAAGGGTTCTGATAGACAAGATCGTGACGTATAAATAACTAGCATTCGGGTGATACATAGTGGTGTTTATGTAGTATGGATATCTATAGAGGCAGTCTCCTTTGATTGCTCTAAGAGGTTTGTGGGTTTCAAGGGTGAAATCAATAGTTCGTTTTAAGCTCTGTTAAATATACAGACCACATATCAAGAGGTAATAATAATTTCTCTAAAGGTTTCGTGAGTTTCATTGATGACATTTTCCGCTGCTCTTAAATGTTTTTTATATGATTTAGATATAAAATCACCAACAATTTTTGGCCAAGCAAAATGTTTATATTTGATGGGTAACAACATTGGAATTAAAACACACTACAAAAATTTCAAAATTACAGAAAAATAAATTGGAACAAATTGGAACACTAATGAAACTTCATTACTATTCGGTGACTTTTTCTTTAAAATTAATATCTTGAAAATTAGGATATTACAAATTTATTTTATTTTTGTTTAATAAATGTATTATTTAAATTGATAACTAACTTTCTTTCATATTTTTTTCAAATTTAACTCAAGTTCAAATCTTATTTCAACCAACCTATACAGAATGCATCAATCACAATGATTATCATTGCAAATGTTTGGTTACTAAGTTGGGGAATGAAACTATCATTTGATATGCATAGACTCATAAGAGATGGAGTAGACACCTTTTTCTAACTCATTCTCGTAGGACCCATCACTAACATATGAAAACCATATGCTTTTCTCCAAAAACAAACAAAAAAAAAAACAAAAAAAAAATGATAACCATATCTTAAAGTTTACAACAAACAATAGAAATGAAATCAGTATTCTCAATCCTATACCACCCTCCAAGGTTATAAAAGGCGTGAGGCTTAGCGTGGCGGCGTGACCGCGCCTCAAGCCTTGCACGCCATGGCAGAGCCTTTGCGTTTCTTAAGGCGTCATGTATTTATAATTTTAGATCATATTACTCGTACTATATTAGAAATTTAGACTACTACTTAGTGTATACTTACCATGCCTATATACAAAATAGGCCAAATTCCAAATACTAGTTCAAAATAGTTTAAAAAAAAATAACAAAATAAAAAAATAAAAATAAAATAAAATAAAAAATAAACTGGTTCAAAAAGTGCCGCCACGCCTTACCAAAAGGCGCGTCTTTTCTCGCCTTATTTCACGCCTTTTTACGACTCGCCTAGATTAGCCGCCATGGTCCACTTTGTGCCGGCGAGGCCATGCTTCGCGCCTTTGCGTCGCTTTGGCACGCCTTTTAGAACACTGCCACCCTCTAACAATTTTTCCTAAAACACAATTACTGTAATATTCTAACAATTACAGTAACATTCTTCACTACAAAGTTAATATATATATATATATATATATATATATATATATAAAACCGTGCAAAAGCCAAAATCAATTAAATCCCCCAATATTTCCCTCCAGAAAAACCCCCAAAACCAATTAAATTTCCTTCCACATTTCCCCCAAATCAAAACCCAAACCCTAACTTTTTGATCCAACAAAATCAACCTTCAATTCGTAAAAAGTTGACATTTTTATGTAATAACTTCAATCTTTTCACAAAACCAATCTTTTATTTCCATCAATTTCATCAATTTGTTAAAACAAATTTGATTTTTATTGTTTTTTTTGTGCAGGTGAGATTGATAATTATGGGGGATGATGAATCGGATAGTAGTACTCATTGGGAGTTTGGTGGTGAAGAAACCCACATCAGTTGCAAAGGTATTGTTATAGTAACCTTCATTTTGTTGGATAAAATTTGATCAAAGTGATTATATGTTTTTATTGTTTTTGTTGTTGTTAGGTGACACCTGCTGCTGCTGTTGAGAAGATGTGTAACACCCCAACCCGACAAGGGTCAAAATGTCACATTATGGTGCCAAATCAGAACATACAAACGCAAGCAGAAGACTTATAAACATAAAGTTACAAAAGTATTCTAAGGATGCAAAAGAAATACGAACTATATACAAAAATGAGAATAAAAAAAACTAAACAAAAATCTAATCGAATCCAAATCCAAATCTAATCCAGATGTAAATGGGCTTCTAATCATCGGGGTAGTCCACTAACGCTCCTATGCTCTCTCTTCACCCAAACCCAGCTTCCAACCTAAAACCTGCCGCAGGAAAGGAAATGCGGCTGAGCTTAAAAAGCTCAGTGAACAGATATATATATATATATATATATATATATATATATATATATATATATATATATATATATATATATATATATATATATATATATATATATGCAAAGCAAAGTAATAAGCAAACGAAACGAAGAAAGATCAAAGATGGCATAGTGTATCACAAGTCATAAGAAAACGAAACATCAAAGAGATATCACATAAGCATAATCATAGAAGAATTAATGAGCACATATCAACAAAGGCGTGTCTACCAGAGTCACTCGAGTAGACACATAGAAATATAAGGAAGCCACGAGCCGACCTACCCGAGACACTCGAATAGGTCTCCTACACATAATCATATATCCTACAAATCATAAGTTGTACAAGGAGCCTGCAGACCCCATTGTACCAAAGGAGTGAGGGTACAAGGCACGTACCACCAGTCACCCGCTGAAACCATATCATATCGAAACAAAATACTAGGATGCATCCATACGCCCCCGCCAAAACAAAATCATATATGCACCCCGCTCACACAACAGGTATACACATACATCCAAAAGAGTACTCATATCATATCGAAACAAAAGGGGACGCAGTGGACAAAAACCCGACTCCACTGACAGCGTCATGCCATTGGTGCCATCAATGACACGACCATGGACTCCCCATGGCTGGCTAATAAACTCGGGCATAAGAATGAAACGAAACAAAACATATCATATCATAGCATATATCAAAGAAGCATATCAAACGAATCATATCAAGGATCACAACATAGGATCACATCAAACGAATCATAGCAAAGGATCATATCAAAAGGGATCATAGCAAAGTCAGTGATCAAAGAGAATCATGAAAAGTCCCTACTGAAAAGGGAAGAATATCTGTACTAACGAAGAATGTTTAAAAGGAGAGACTGAATATCCGTACCTTATCACAGCAAGCAAAATATCTCAAAAGCAAACGGAAACCGAAGCTACTCCCTCTTTACGGAACCTATATGAATTAATAATAATGTATTACTTATAAGCTCATTTTAATTAGATCACACATTTTAAGTTTCTTCCTATTTTTGAGACTTTCCATTTTTTTGTAACTTTCCGTAATTAGTACTTTAGGGTAATAATCATTAATTAGCCAACTTAGGGGTTTACAAAAGATAATAGGTTAACTTGAAGGTTTATTATAACAAATATCATAGTTTAGGGTGTTATATATTATTTTAGTAAAGTTTAGGATTAAATATGTAAATTACCAAAGTTTAAGGTTAAAAGTGACAACTTATCAAATAAATCACAATTTAGGCTTAATTAAAACTCCATGCATGCAATCTCTTCGTATAGCCTTTATTATATAACATAGCCGAATCGATTCGCACCATTCATTACTAGTTCCCAGATTTATTTTGCGATCATATAAGTTATGTGTTACGCACCCTTGATAGGTCGACACCAACACACCCTCGGTATCATTATATTTAGCGAGCAAGACACTAAACCCGACTAATAAACTCGACCCAAAACAGCTCTAGCGAGACCAAAGCATAGCGAGGGATTTCTAGCCTAGAAGGGCATGTGGTGAGGCGGTTTCAAAGGTGCTGCGAGGGGGAAACAAATGAGCAGCAAATGTCAATAAACCAGACCCTATACATGATTATTAATGCGTGAAGATCAGATTCAAAATTTGCTCAAACGTCACACAAAAACAGCCCACACGAATCAGTTTTTAACGAGCCAAAAACAAAGCGAAAACCTCACATAAAATCGTAACTCTTATGTTAAATAAGCAGCCTAGTGTTTCTGATTTTTAGCGCTACATTAATGACCATTTATGACAGGTTTTTAGTGCTTGATTAGAGGTATATTAGGGTCGATATAGGGCTGGAACAAATGACATCAAAACAGTCCACAACACTTGACGTAAAACAGTTCACAAAACAGTTTATACGGCGTATAGTTTTCATGATTTCATGTGACCTTTTAGGCTGATTGATAGAGCTTGATTACGGTATATTCAAGTCAACCTTGGGCTGGAAAAGTGACACAAGAACAGTTACATATGAACATGATACAAAACAAACTTATAAGCGACGTATTTTATGATATCATGTACGATACCATGTGATAAAATAACGAGACCAACAGAAGCATTATAACCTGATTCAAGGGTGTTCTTAGCATAGTTTATATCTTGTTTTAGAAGGATTATAGGTCGAATATATAGGTTGATGAAGGACACAAAAATGCTCACAAAAACTCAACATAAAATTAGTTTGTATAGGCGTATATATATGAATTCATGTGACAAGTAAAGGAGGCAACAAAGTATATATACTAACATGTTTTCAAGAGGTTTCTAAACATGGTTCTTATCTTGTTTATACGTGTGTTAAGTCGAATCAAAAAAGAGCAAAAAGGAGAACAAAAGGAGACTTACAGAACCTTGTGTTGACTTGGTGGAAATAGAAAATGAATGGAACAAAGAACTAGGCTCGAACCAACAATGAAATCCCACAACCTGCTCTTCTTCTCTTGGCAGCAAAGAAAGTATGTATGTGAATGTGTGTTTCTGGTTTTGAATAGGTACGTCGTACGTGTACAAAAGATGGTATAGAAGATAGATATACAGCTTGTGTCAAAAAGGTAACACGTGTTTATAAGACTAGACGAGTACCCGTGCATAGCAACGGGATTTTATAGCGACAGATAGTTTATTGATAAAAAAAGTTTATAGGTTATAAACGAAAAATAATAAAAGTTTGAAGATTTGGGAATTAAACATAATGTTTTGAAACCCGGTTCGACCCGGGTGGTTCAATTGATTGAACCGTTCCGGTCGAAAAATGGGTTTGAAGCGTTCCGGGTCAACCCGGTTTGTGTTTTAATTGGTTGTATTTAATTTGGTAGATATGTTTTTAATCGGTTGTACAATGTGAATAAATCATTTTACTTTTAAGTAATGGATAATGTTTTGAAACCCGGTTCGACCCGGTTGGTTCGACCCGGTTGGTTCGACCCGGTTGGTTCAACCGGTTGAACCGTTCCGGTCGAAAAATGGGTCGATTTAAACCGAGTCAACTTGCTAGGTTGGGTCGAAAACGGGTCAAATCAAACTGGGTCAACCCGCCGGGTTTGAAGCGCACAGGGTCAACCCGATTTGTGTTTGAATTGGTTGTATTTAATTTGGTAGATATACTTTAATTTGGTTGTACAATGTGAATAAATAATTGTACTTTTAAGTATTGGGGTATTTTAATAAAAGTATTAATTACATTTCACTTTCTCTCTCATTTGACCATTGTTGAAAACTCAACATTTCACTTGAAAACTTAACATTTCACTTTTGACCATTTTTCTATTATAAGTAGTATAGATATGGCAACACCGTGTACAATGATAAGGTCAAGGGGAGTATAATACCTTTCATGTTAAGGAATAGATTTGGTGTTTCTTATTTTCTTTAATCCACGACACAACAGATATGATAGACTATTCTTCGGAGGTAAATTAATTTAGTTACTTTAGTTTATAATTTAGTTAATGCAGGATTAATTTATATTATGCATTTTTTTTATACGGTAGTTTTCAAATGACATATTATTTATTATTCGAACTTAGGATAAAATTCAAAACGGTGCAAAAATTATAGTTGAAAATTTTCGGGTTTTACAAGATGGGTGGTGAAAATAGAAATGGAGTAAGAAGGAATAACACCACATTGATATGTGCACCAATAATGGCTGATACAATTGATCAGATGTTGGTTCTTATGAATTTGGCCAAGTCTTATGGTGCTGATCTTGTTGAGATTAGATTGGATAGTTTGAAACCTTTTTTAGAGGGGTTTAATGTCAGATAAACAAAAAGATACAAAGAATAAACACATCTTTAACCTCTAAGCAACTAGCCAAACATACCAATAGCATGTATACATCTATACGTATATACATCATGATAAACAAACTTCTATTATTTGAGAACAGCAACTCTAATTAAAACCTTGAACATCAAAAAAGTGTATCAATGCACAACTCCAAATTGATAAAAGCCACAAAATTATATTAGAAGAGGTGGTTGTGGATTGCAAATTTTCAGCTTACGCTCTATAAGCACTTCAAAATAAGCACCTAACAATCTGATTATTGCATAAGCTCATAGCAATCCAAACACTTAAAGAGATGTATTTTTCACTTTGAACAACACAATATGCATTCCCAAACACCCTCTAATCAAATCTAACTTCATATCAACTCTAGAAAGTAAAATTTCTTTAAACTTAAGTATCTTCTTAGTCCTAATATTATCAAAACCTCAATACCAAATTCACATTTTGAAAGACTACTAACTATTCCAACTTGGACAATAATTTACAGCACATCCAAACACTCTCTATAGTATTATCCGAAACAATTACTGGTTTTATAGTTAGTAATGATAATTATGTAATTTTACATCTACTATATAAAGTCATTTTCCTCCTGATTCAACCAACTTAGACCTATAATTCTACGCTCAAATATTCGTTAATCTGTTTCACTACATTCACGTTAAATTTGAAGCATCAGGCTAAATTCACTTCAACTACAACAAATGAACATCTAATTTTTGTTGGTCCCTTTTACTTGGTTATCAGTAACTAAAGAGCTAAAGTAACCAAGTTATATGACTTGAACACAAATGTATGAAAATGATTAACAATAAAGTAACGTAAAAATAAGAGACAATATTTTCCAACGTTTAATTCTTTATTAGAAGTTAATCACAAAGAATCGTACCCAAGTGTTTGTGGAATAACACTTGGGGTTGAAACGACAAGTATTGTATGGACTCCTCACTAAACTCAACTATGTTGAGTGACAACTTAAATTACCCACTGAGCTATCTCAGGGGCTTGCGTTGTTCTTTGGAGGAGTAAAGTGGTTTGTGAATGCTTTGCATTAATTGCACAAACTTGTCAACTTTTACTCCTCACATTTGCTTCCTATTTATACACAAGTATAGAACAACTAAATATACATTGGACCTAAAGCTTCCTTAACAATATCTTGAAAGATATTATTCTTCTGGCAAGGAACCTTCATTGAGTTAGATCCAAAAGGCACTTTCTGATGACAGACTGGTTTTAACCATTTGAGGAAAGTTTGACATTAAAGTGATAAAGCACTTTAATAAAGCAGCTCAGACTTTCCCGCCCAGTCCCGCCAAAACTTCAGTCTTCATGTCATCAGTCTTCAGTACGATTAAGTTGTTGAGGAGTCATGGGGTTCAGTGAGTTATTGTCATCCTCACTGAACCCATCACCTTCTTCTTGGCTTAGATCACACTTCACTGAGTTCCGCCTCACTGAATGGAGAACCTTTCTTCTTAGGCTCGGTCTTAGCATCCTGAAGGTGACTCACTGAGTTACTGTTCACTCAGTGACTTGTTTACACTTAGGGGATTTTACGTTCAAATCCTTGTTAGAAGATTTGGGAAATTCAGTGACCCAACAATCTCCCCCTATTTGAACATACAAATAGCCTAAGTGATACTTGATTTAGCATGAGTTGTCAGGGTACATCTTCTCTTGCTGAATGTTTGTTGTAATTGTAAGTAGGACATAATTATTTAAACAAAACATCATTTTATTTATAGCTATTACATTTTCCTACAAATTACAAACAAAAAAAAGATAGTTGTTGCAGATCAGATGTTCAGATGATAGCCAAGTCCCTCAATCTTAGCTTTCTTTGATCTCAGTAGGTGTTTCTCAGGATGCTTCTCAATCTTTTCCCGAAGGTCCTTACAGAACCTTTGGTTTGCACCACTATGTATAGCAGACGCTAACATCAGGTACGTTACCATTGCTGTGACTCCTGCCTTGTCTATATCAGACCATCGTTGGAAAGCAAGGTCTCCATATTCATCAGTAAAGCATAGACCTCGTTCAGGGTGTTCAAGCACGGTGTTGTTCACGAAGGTGATTCCTTCAGGAATGGACCTATCACAATCTAATCCTGGGACCTTGATCTCAGGCTCGGATTCAATGTGCTTCCTTTTCTTCCTGGTGGTAGTTGATGAAGCAGTTCCTGTTGTTGGAGCAGGAAGAATGGAGGGAATGTTGAGGGCTTCAGGCATTGCTCTCAGTCTGTCATACCTTTCACTCAGTGACTTGAGAAGTTGATCAACAACGGCACCATTTTTCTTGGCAATGATGGGACGGAGTTCATCAAGTTCAGTGATCCCAAAGTCAGCGAATCTGAATGGGTTATGAATGTCCATGATTCTTTTATCAACCCCCCTGAAGACAGTGACCATTGCGGGTTTGGTATTCCTGTGGATTTTGATGTCAGTGATGGTTTCAGGCTTCAATCTTTCCTTCATCACCCAATGATATCTTTCAACCCTGGTCTTTCTGATTTGAGCTTGCCTTTTCAGCTTTTCTTCCCTTTCCTTTTTCAGAGCAATCATCTGTTCTTCCTGAGCCTTTTTAAAGGCTGCACCAGCTTGCTCAGTAGCTAGTGCCTCAGCATCCAGACCAATCTTTTCAGCCTCCTCATGAACAACCTGTATTAGTTCAGGCTTGCTCAATCTCTCTTCTTCAGCTACCTTTGCCACTTTCTCAGTTTTGTCCATGTAATCTTGTATTTGGTCATGGGTGAGTTGATAAACTTTTCCATTGATTGCAAACGGGACCCTGATAGGTTCATCAGGGTCAGTTCTGACCATTGTGGAGGCAGGCTGGAGTCTTACTTCAGGTTCTGAGGTGGTGGCTATGCTTTTTCCTCTGTCCTGAAAGAGAGTGGAGGAGACTGGTTCCTCTTGTGGTGGAACTTGAGTGATTGGTGTGGCTTCAGTGACATGCTCCCCCTCAGTGTGAGAGGGCTGTCCAGCTTCTTGTTCATCAGTAATAGGGGTTTCAGTAACATTCTCCCCCTCAACAATTGCCGGAGCTGCAGTGATGAGGCGAAAAATGATCCATTTTTAGGGGGTCATTTAAGCCCGAATTCGAATTTATTTGATCAAATATTGCCCTAAATCGTTCCTTTTGTGATTTTAGGTACTTTGGGAGTGAAATCTGGAAAAGGAAGCAATTCGGACGTTTTTGGAGCATAAAAGTGAAGAAAACGCCAAAGTCTTAATTTTCCATGCTGAGAACAGTGCATGACGGCGTCAAGAGTAGTTCCCTGACGGCGTCAAGAGTAAAATTCCATGACGACCCAAAAGAGTTTTGACGGCGTCATGAAGGTAGGGCGTCAAGAGTAAAAGTCATAACGGCCTGGAAATGAATTGTTCTTGACGGCGTCAAATGTAGATCTAGGCAGTCCGAGGATTGTTTTGGCGGCGAGGTGACGGCGTCACCTATTTGGTCTTGACGCCGTCATACCCCTTTTTCTATATATAGTTTTCTAGTTTTTCACATTTAAAAAGAGAAGTTTTGGGAGAAACCCTAAGTACGATTTTGGTGTAACTTTACAGGTTTTTCAAGGGTTCCAACCCCTTGATACCTTGCATGATTAATCAAGATAAGTGTTCTTCTAATTCAATCAATATGTCTATGTGTTGGTTGTCTATATCTTGTTCTTGTCTTAATTCCATCATGCTAGGCTAGATCTATCTTGTGTTTGCTTAGATCTAATGAAACCTAGATATTGATTATGTGTTGATTACTTGTTTATTCTTGTCTTGGATGAATGATTTATATGTTAGGCTTAAGAAAACTGGCAGATCTCCAATTGGTAACATGCTTGAACGTCTTAAGAAACATGAACCAACGCGCACTAGGTCTTTATTGGTTGTATTTAATGCATGAGCCACTGTTTACAATCCCTATAGTTGTGCTAGGCATGGTGTAGGAGGAGATAAGAGCTCATAGAATTGGGGAGTTATGTGTGCCACCCCATGAATGGTATTAAGGAATACGATCCATCATTCATGCAATTATAACAAGTAATTAACGTGTAAAAGATATCTAGGGAGTAGTGAAATCTAAGTAAACACATTTTCTCCAATTACTGCTCACATCCTTAGTATAAATTAGTTTATTTTCATTTCTAGTATTTTATTTTGATTGCATCTTAGTATTGGGTTAGTTGATTAGCAACTAATTCCGCCCAAATCCTTCAAACCCGAGATTTTAATTTGCTTTCCATAAAATATAAAAACACAAAAATAATCATCCCTCACCTTTAGAACTAGTATTTAGGCTTTCTAATCCTAGCGACACTATTCCTAAGCTGAACGATCAATCCCCCGGTACTTGTCACTATACTATACTACAACGATCAGGTACACTGCCTGGTGGGGGTTGTAAGCTTCTCGAGATCCCTTGAGAGGTAAAGCCTGTTGCGATTCCCACGCATCAAGTTTTTGGCGCCGCAGCCCGAGGAATAGTTATTGTCTAGGTTAGAATTTCTTTGTATTAGGTCTACTTGCTAGATTCCTTTCTAGTAAGATTTTATTTTTATTTTTAGGTCTTCTTGTAGTCTATCTTTTTCTTTGTGCCCTTTGTTTGTGAAACCATTTTCATTTGTCTCCATGGCGGATGAAATTCCATTTAGATCATTAACTATAGAGGAACAATTAGTTTACTCGGATAGATTTGCCTCCTGTTGTTCCAATGAATTTTTAAGTGATCTTACATATATACAAGAGGAGATGGGTGTAAAGTTAGATGGGTTTGATGAATTTTATGCATGTGTGTTTTCTATTAGACGATCATTTTTAGGATCAATTCCTTTTAGTGAGACCCTTTGGATGAATTTTGAGAAAAGCTTCCTAACCATTACCCATGAGTTCAACGAATTGGTGGATTCGTATGAGCAAGATGACCTAGTTTCTAAGAACATGAACTTAGAATCAAACCAAGATTATGAGATGGTTAGTGTTGAACTACCTAATTGCATGAGCGGGATAGATTTCACCAAAACATACGACACACATGAGGTTAGAGTTGAGCCACCTAGTTGCATGTCATGGTTAGGCACTACCATAACACAAGATGAACACATAGGTGATATTGATGTGATGGAAGAGATAGTAGAAAACCCAAGCCCACTAAGTACCCCACAAGTCCTAGCATCATTTGAGGCATATACACCGCCCGTGACTTACCCGGAAGAAGTAGAAAAGACTATAGGAACCCCAATAGAAGTAGAACCCTTGGACCAGGCACCATTAGAGGATATAGGTTTGAATACTTGTAGTGATAACCTTACTCCTAGTTCTAGGGAATTTCCTAATGTTGATGAACCGGAACCTCAATCTTTACACACCTTTCCATCCTTAGATATATTTCTAGGAGACAAAAGAGGAATCGACCCACCCATCAACCAATATTATCCGGGTAGTTTTAGGATGAAGGAAGCCATTCACTCACCCCCTTCACCTCACGTGGCATATTCACACCCTAAGGGTGTGTACCGCTACTTTCACCCACACTTAATCCTAAGTGTAGGGAGAACCTCCCTTATTTCCATTAAATAAGGGTAGAGTCAGGCTCGTGACTCGAACAAAAACAAGCGCTTCTTGGGAGGCAACCCATGTTTTGTGTGATTTTATTTGTTTGTTTGAATGTTATTTGCTTCCGTATGCATGCTTAATTTTTATTGTTGGTAGATCATGTTTCTAAACTAAATAGTGGAAATACTTTACTTTGTTGTTTTGGCCTAGTCTTAACTCCACCTAAAGGTATTTTTGCAAAAGATAAGTGTAAGGGGAAACCCCAAATATGTTTTTAAGAAACAAACCAATCATGATTCTCCACAATATTAAATGAACATGTATATTCGTACTTGTTAGAGTCAAATGCTTGTATTGAGTCATAATGAAGTTTTGCAGGATTTTCCAGGAAGTAGGACCAAGTTTTTCCAGAAATTTTCTGGAAACTTAACATAAGAATTTATGCAGGTCAATTCTGACGGCGTCAGGAGTTTACTCTTGACGGCGTCAGGAGTTAAAATCTGGAAATTTTACCGGTTTTGTTTTTCTAACGAAGTCTTATGGTTTTTGTGAATTATTAAGTTTTATAATCTCCAGGAGATCTGAAAACTTCATTCCACAAGCATTATATCTTATCTTGTTTTTTAGGATTTAGTAACTTATATAGGATGCCGCCGATTTTACGCGAGGTTGTCTTGTCTATTTGTCAGGTTTTACAGGTTATGTATGACAAGAAGATGATTTATATTCTGGAAGGGAAGCTTTGATTGTTCATTTTCTTGGAGGAAGATTTAACCTGGCCATCTTATTATCCATACCGAGCGAATCAGGGGAGTATTTGATTTCATTCTCTTTACTTGTTCACTTTTACATTCTTTACTTGAACATTGGGGACAATGTTCATCTTAAGTGTAAGGGGAGGGTAAAAAGATGATACCTTACATATGCACTTTCGCTTGAGTTTGTTTTGTTTAATGGTAGATGTGTAATAAAACTATGAGGAATACTTGTTAGTGCAATTTTAGCGCCAAATTTAAAATTTTTTACAACATTTAGGAGTGAAACTTTAGCCATAGCAAGCGTCTCATGGATAGGAGATTGTATGACTAACACATAACCGTATATTCTGAAAAATTTTCCACCCAAATATGTGAGGTTCGCCTTTAGATTTGATAGGAAAAGCATTCACTATTAGTGCTTATGAGTGTACCGGTAGCATTTAGATTCTAGAACTTGCGTTAGTGATGCATCCCGAGACCGCTAGTGAGACTACATTCGTGTAGTAGGATTTACTACATGATAAGAGGCATTAGGATCACCCTTGTGTTAAACCCATATCATAATTACTTGACCATTTAAGTCATATTACTTGGCTAGTTAAGTCAACTAATTTTTCCCACACCCTTAGCGTTGTACTCATTTTTAGTACACGAAACCCCTAGTACACCCCTCCGAGCCTATCTTTTCGTTTCTAACTTTAAGCATTTTACTTAAAGGAAGAATTTGTTACACCCCACTTAAATGTACAACCAAATCGCCTTAGCCTTCCGTGAATGCGCTCATTTTTAGTGCATTATTGTTATTTGTTAAACCCTAAGTTAACTTTCTAATTGATTACATGGTTGCTAAGTCGAGTCATATCCTTGTACATATTGTTTTGGGATGATTGGGACTCATGGGTAAGTACTTATTTTATGGAGTAATGGGGAAGAACATCACTTATTACCCCCATATGTACGTTAATCTTAAAAGTGCTCCAAGTGTTTTGATTTTCTTAATTCGAGTCATTAGATTAGTTTAATGTAAAGTATGTAAAAATTCAAGTGTAAGGGGAATGTTCAATCCCCTATGATGTATTATTTCGGTTGGTAGGGTAAGAGTGTATGCAAAAACAAAAAAAAAAAAAAAAAAAAAAAAAAAAAAAAAAAAAAAATCGAAAAAAAAAAAGAAAAAAAAAATCGAAAAAATAGAAAAAGAAAAAAGAGAAAAAACATACGGACTACCATCCCATTTTATTCTATGTTCATTTTATGTTTTTGTTATTTTTCATTTATTAGCTTAAGTCGAGTCTAGTCTTGGCTTAGCAACGCCACATTGTACATGTAATTAACCAAGATTGTTAACTCGCCACCAGTAAAACTTCCTTTATCCAACAAAACCGTGTATTTCATATCCCTACACCTAACGTTACAACCCTTTAAAAGACCTCTTTGATAGTTTATCCTAGGTGCTTACGCCATGTGGTGGAGGTTTGATCCTTTCCCAAGCCTATGGTAATCTATTTTGCTATGACAGGTAGTGAGAGATATCTTCCGTTTCCATATTGTAATTTACACTTTATTACACCCGAGAGATGTGAGTATCTAAACACTATTTGTGAGGTGCTAGTGTATGACCTCCGTGCTTGTCTATTGGTCTTTAGTGGAATGATTATTTGTTGTAATTACTTTTATATTAGTGTTAAATGACCCCTAACTTGTATTTTGAGTAGAATAAAAGCGCATTTGCTTGAGGACAAGCAAATCTCAAGTGTAAGGGTATATGATGAGGCGAAAAATGATCCGTTTTTAGGGGGTCATTTAAGCCCGAATTCGAATTTATTTGATCAAATATTGCCCTAAATCGTTCCTTTTGTGATTTTAGGTACTTTGGGAGTGAAATCTGGAAAAGGAAGCAATTCGGACGTTTTTGGAGCATAAAAGTAAAGAAAACGCCAAAGTCTTAATATTCCATGCTGAGAATAGTGCATGACGGCGTCAAGAGTAGTTCCCTGACGGCGTCAAGAGTAAAATTCCATGACGACCCAGAAGAGTTTTGACGGCGTCATGAAGGTAGGGCGTCAAGAGTAAAAGTCATGACGGCCTGGAAATGAATTGTTCTTGACGGCGTCAAATGTAGATCTAGGCAGTCCGAGGATTGTTTTGGCGGCGAGGTGACGGCGTCACCTATTTGGTCTTGATGCCGTCATACCCCTTTTTCTATATATAGTTTTCTAGATTTTCACATTTAAAAAGAGAAGTTTTGGGAGAAACCCTAAGTACGATTTTGGTGTAACTTTACAGGTTTTTCAAGGGTTCCAACCCCTTGATACCTTGCATGATTAATCAAGATAAGTGTTCTTCTAATTCAATCAATATGTCTATGTGTTGGTTGTCTATATCTTGTTCTTGTCTTAATTCCATCATGCTAGGCTAGATCTATCATGTGTTTGCTTAGATCTAATGAAACCTAGATATTAATTATTTGTTGATTACTTGTTTATTCTTGTCTTGGATGAATGATTTATATGTTAGGCTTAAGAAAACTGGCAGATCTCCAATTGGTAACATGCTTGAATGTCTTAAGAAACATGAACCAACGCGCACTAGGTCTTTATTGGTTGTATTTAATGCATGAGCCACTGTTTACAATCCCTATAGTTGTGCTGGGCATGGTGTAGGAGGAGATAAGAGCTCATAGAATTGGGGAGTTATGTGTGCCACCCCATGAATGGTATTAAGGAATACGATCCGTCATCCATGCAATTATAACAAGTAATTAACGTGTAAAAGATATCTAGGGAGTAGTGAAATCTAAGTAAACACATTTTCTCCAATTACTGCTCACAACCTTAGTATAAATTAGTTTATTTTCATTTCTAGTATTTTATTTTGATTGCATCTTAGTATTGGGTTAGTTGATTAGCAACTAATTCCGCCCAAATCCTTCAAACCCGAGATTTTAATTTGCTTTCCATAAAATATAAAAACACAAAAATAATCATCCCTCACCTTTAGAACTAGTATTTAGGCTTTCTAATCCTAGCGACATTATTCCTAAGCTGAACGATCAATCCCCCGGTACTTGTCACTATACTATACTACAACGATCAGGTACACTGCCTGGTGGGGGTTGTAAGCTTCTCGAGATCCCTCGAGAGGTAAAGCCTGTTGCGATTCCCACGCATCATGCAGTGATGGCAAGTGTTGGAGTTACTGAAGTTGAAGTAGAGGTACCCTTGAAGGCTTGAAACATTTTCGTCATCATTGACTTGATCTCCGCAGTATCCTGATGAATGAGAGATACCTTGGAGTCAAGTGAAGCCTGAGAATTTTCAAGGGCAGTCATCCTGGATCCCATTGTCCATGCCAGAGATGTGGACTTCAGGGATTGAGCTGTCACTGAGGCTTCCAACTGAGTGAAGGAAGACTTGAGGGACTCCACCGTGGAGCTGAGATTCTGAACATTTGAATCCCTTATCAAACCAAGTAACTCAGTAAGAGCCGCTGAGTTGACCTGGTACGTCTCAGATGCCTGAAGAATTTTTTTGTTGAGCTCAGGATCATCCTTGACTGATTCTTGAACTGACTTAACCCCTGTAGCCAGCTCCTTTAGGGATTCCAAAAACTGATTGATGTGTGAAGCCATTTGTGTCAGGGAGTGAGAGACAGTGGAATTTTGCTCCCTGACATCATCATTGTAGTCTTCAACAGCATCTTTGAGGAGGTGATAGTGAACTGCTTGCTCAGTGTGCATATCAAACACCTCTTCTTGATGAACTTTTGGAAGGCTCTTTCAGTGAGAGGAGTTGAAGCTTCTTCTGAGGTTTCAGGCTCAGAATGTTGTTCATCTTCATCATGGTTAGAGGTTTGAGGAGACTGAGTAACAGGTTTAGGGACTGTCTCCTCATCCTCCATATCATCTCCGGCCGTGAAGACTTCCTCATCACTGTTAAATTCATCATCAGAAAATAAGAACGCCTGAGCATCATACGAAGATTTGCCTTCGTTTTGGCCAGGTCCTGACCCCTCAAATCCGGTAGGTTGGGTTTTACCTACCTGGTCTTTGTACTCCAACACACAAGTTTACCACCAAGAAATTGGCAGGATCCTGAAGTACTTTTCCTATCCATGTTACATCCTGCATAGTCAGAGTCAGTGTACCCTTTTAGATCAAATCCTGAGCATTTTGGGTAATACAAACCAAGGTTTGGAGTACCCTTCAGGTACCTGATGATTCTCTTGACAGCAGTGAGATGTGATTCTTTTGGGTCAACCTGGTATCTTGCACACAGGCAGACTGAGAATTGGATATCAGGCCTTGAGGCAAGTAAGTACATCAGGGAGCCAATCATTCCTCTGTATTGGGTTTGATTCACTGATTTTCCAGTGAGATCAGGACCAAGGTTGTTTGGAGGAACCATAGGAGTTTTTACTGAAGAGCAGTCAGTGAGCTCATACTTCTTCAGTAGGTTCCTGAGGTATTTCTCTTGGCAAATGGATATTCCTTTTTCAGTTTGTTTAATTTGTAGTCCAAGAAAGTATGTGAGTTCACTCATCATGCTCATTTCAAACTTTGTGGTCATAAGTTTTTCAAATTGTTTGCAAAGTTTGTAACTTGTTGAGCCAAAGATGATGTCATCAACATACACTTGGACAAGAATGACATCATCCTTTGTTCTGTAGATGAACAGTGTGTTGTCAATTCTTCCTCTGACAAACTTGTTTTGGATCAGGAAGGCTGAAAGAGTTTCATACCATGCCCTGGGTGTTTGTTTCAGTCCATAGAGGGCTTTGTTCAGCTTGTAGACATGGTTAGGGTATTCACTACTTTCGAAACCAGGAGGCTGTTGCACATAAACATCTTCTTTGATGTGTACCATTCAGGAATGCACTTTTAACATCCATTTGGTAAACTTTAAAGTTCATGTAAGTTGCATAGGCAAGGAAGATCCTGATGGCTTCCATTCTAGCAACAGGTGCAAAAGTTTCCTCATAGTCTATACCTTCCTGTTGATTATATCCTTTGGCAACCAGTCTTGCTTTGTTTTTGATGACTGTGCCATTCTCATCAGTCTTATTCTTAAAGACCCATTTCATACCAATGATTAGAACACCCTGGGGGCATTCAACAAGGGTCATGACATCATTTCTGTCAAATTGTTTCAATTCATCTCTCATGGCCTGAACCCAACTTTCATAAGTCAGGGCTTCTTTAACATTTTTAGGCTCAATTTCTGAGAGATAGTCAGCATAAAGACATATATTGGCAGTGGCAGCCTTGAGTTTGGCAGCCTTGCTTCTTGTGAGCATGCCTTCAGTGGGTTCACCAATGATGTTCACAAGCTCAATGATTTTGGATCTAGTCCAGCTATCCTGTGGTTTGGGATAGGAATTTGAGCTTGTAGGAGCCTGATTAGGTTCAGACTCAGGAACATGAGGTAACTCATCAATATGTACTTCAGTGACAACTGTAGGAACAATTTGTTCTGTGGGTTCCTGAACATTTTGTTCAGTGGTGTCAGTCTCATTTGAGACAGGCTGAGTTTCTATGAACTCACTGATAGGTGGTTGGGGTAGGTTGTGAGGGATGATGTAATAGGAGACATCAGCATCAGCTTGGTATTGAGTTGAGGGATTGTTCTCAGGATGATACTCATCAGGAGGATATCTTGATGAGTCATCAATACCAATCTCTTCTACTGAGGAATTTGAGAACCTGATGGATTCAGTGCTCTCATCAACAGTAATGTGATAAGTTTCCTCAGTTTGCTGTCTCCTTGTGTTGAACACCCTGAAGGCTTTAGAGACCAGGGAATATCCCAGGAAGTATCCATCATCAGCTTTGGCATCAAATTTACCTAAGTGATCCTTGTGATTATGTATAAACACAGGACACCCAAATACATGAAAATAGCTGATGTCAGGAATCCTTCCTTTGAATATCTCATAAGGTGTCTTATTATGCCTTTTCACAATGATTGACCTGTTTTGAGTGTAGCAGGCTGTTTTAACTGCCTCAGTCCAAAAATGTTTTGAGAGGACTGAGCCATTCAGCATTGTTCTTGCTGCCTCAATGAGTGTTCTATTTCTCCTTTCAGCTACTCCATTTTGTTCAGGAGTATAGGGAGAAGTGAAATTTTGAGAAATTCCTTTCTCATCACAAAAACACTCAAGGTCATGGTTTTTGAATTCAGTGCCATTGTCAGTCCTGATCTGTTTAACTTTGACATCATTTTGATTTTCAATGTTCCTGACAAATGACATGATAGTTTCAGCTGCCTGACTCTTTTTGGTCAGGAAGTAAACCCAAGTATATCTTGAGTATTCATCCACTATGACCAGATTATACTTCTCATGGTGAATGGACATTGGACTGACAGGTCCAAAAAGGTCCATATGAAGAAGATGTAGGCAGCTTTTGATGGAAAAGGTTTGTTTGGTTTTGAATGATGCCCTGTGGTGTTTTCCTTTTTCACAAGCAGAACAAGGCTTGTCTTTGGTATACACCAGGGATGGAAGGCCCAGAACTTTGTTCTGTTTGGCCAGGTTGTTGATGTTTTTGAAGTTGAGATGAGAGAGTCTCCTATGCCATAGCCAGTTGATTGTCTCACTTGTCTTAGAGAATAGACAAGTCCCATTTTGAGTCAGGGATGACATGTCAAGGACATATACATCATCCCTTCTAGGGGCAATCAACACAACTTCCTAATTGGCATTAAAGATGGTCCCTCTCTTGTCATCAAACTGAACTATGTATTTGGCATCACATAGTTGGGAAACACTTATCAGGTTGTACTTGAGACCATTAACATATGCTATTCTTGTAAAAACTATACCATTGCAGTTTACTGAACCATAACCCTCAGTGGGAGCTGATGAGTTATCACCAAATACTACTTTGGGTCCTGGTTCTTCCACATATTTGTGCAGAAAACTTTTCACACCAGTCATACTTCTGGAGCATCCACTGTCTAGATGCCAGGTAGGATCCTTGATGTGTTTCTGCACAAACAGTAAACTGGGTTAGTTTTGCTTGTTGACCCACCTTCTAGTGGGCTTAGTCCTCAGGGACTTTTTGAACTCAGTTAGTGAATCATGGTCTGAAGTTGTGTGACCTGAGCTTCCACATGTTTTACATTTTGTGGAGGTTGATGCCTCAGGTGACTGAGAAGTGTTGGTTTGGTTTTTCCTTCTGGACTGAATCACTTTGTCATGCCCCCTGGTTTCATGGGAGGGATCTCCATAGATGTCACAGCATTCTTTCATCATACAATCATCAGGAAGATGATCATTGAAACCACAGTGAGGACATGGTGAGAAAGGCTTGGCCTTCAGTCTCTGTTTGGAAGGTGTGGCATACTGATAGCCTTGGGTTTTGTATAGACCCCTTGCCTTTAAAGAGGCAGTGTGGGGGATGTGATCACAGGTTCTGTGGTCCTCTTGTTTGCATATCATACAAAACAGGACTCTGTAGCATTTATCAGTGCTGTGATTTGGATAATTGCACAGTTCACATCTCCCTGAGGGTCTGGGTGTGGTTTTTGGTTTGGAAGAACCTGAGGATACTGAGGGCTTTGTAGATTTAGAGTCAGAGTTTTTCTCAGTAGACTCAATTTTCTCACTCAGCATCCTGACAAGTTCAGCAAGCTGATCAACCTTTGAATCAGTGCTTTCAGGATTCACTTCAGTAGTTACTGAAGGTTTTTGGTGTTCAGTGGGTGCAGGAGTAGGTCTTTTCAGTATAGTCCTTCCTAACCCTGATTTCTCTTTAGGAGAATGTCGTTGAAAGACTAATGGTGCAAGATCAGAATTGGGTTCTGCTCCCTGAAGATGTTTCAGTAGAGGGAGTGGTGAATCAGACTTAGACTCAGTGATGGACTCAGTAGGACTAAGTTCATCAGTGACTCCTAGCAGCTCCTTGATAGCCTGACTTTCAGGCTCCAGAATTCTTCCAGTGTTAAAATTTGGCAATTTACTATCAGGATTGTTTCTTTCAATCCAATCACTGGGTTTGGGAGCTAGTTCTTTGCTAGAGAGTATGTTGGTTAATAGAAAAGTTGAAGAATGGCTACCCTCCCCAGAAACTTCAGTGAGTTGATCATCACCCAGACCAGCCTTATTGGGGCTGGGTGAGAGACTCAGTGTTTCATAAAGTTTGGGATTTTTCTGAGTCCATTTCCAAATAATTTCCTTTTCTTTCTTAAGTTCTTCCTGAAGAGCTTGATTTTGTTTTACAAGTTCAGAGTTTTGAATTTGAAGTGTGACACTTTCAAGCTTGGCTTGTTTTAAGGCAAGTAATTCATCTCTACAATGATTTAATTCAAGACTCAGTTTGTTAAATTTTGAAAACAAATTAAGTCTTTGCTCTTCAACATACTTAAGATCAACATTTATATAGTCTAAATAAGATTTCCAATCATCATTATCATCCATAGAAAGTAAAAGATTTACCTTCCTCATTGTGATGTTGACCCATTCACCATTTCTTGCATGACTCTTCCCCACAGCAAGTTTGTTGTCTTCTGACAGCGCCATCAGGGCACTGATGTGAACTTCATCATCATCAGAGGACACTTCAACCTCATCCCAGTCATATGTTTCAGCAACAAGCCCTTTGTGCTTGGCTTGAGTAGGCTTTGAAGCCTGAGGAGGCTGAGGGACTGTTGAGGATGATTCAAGAAGGGCAAGCTTAGCTTTTGCCTTTCTGTACTTTGCTTCAAAGTCAATTTGAGGGACTTTTTCAAATCTTTGACTAGACTGAAGCATTTTTGGTTGAAATTTGCTGGGGCCTGAAAAAGAGTTATTTCCTGAAAATTTGAAAGATGGTTCTGAGGTTGTTTTTGAAAAACAATCTTTAGCAAAATGCCCCATTTTGCCACATTTAAAGCATTCAGTGTTGTCATTTGCTTTAGAAGGAAATTTGTTTTTCTTAAAAAACTTTTTTGAATTAGCAAGGAGTGCTCTTTCATGAAATTCAATTTGAAGATCATTGAGATACTCCTCACTGGTCAACCTCATCATCAGATCCATCCTGAAAATCCTACACAACACCTTTTGAATAGAAAGCAGTTGATATGGGTGTAATTGTCAAGGCCTTTTTGGTCTCCTGAGCTTTACCAGGGTATCTCCTGGTGATAAGATTGTCTTCATAGACAAACTTCCCATAGATGGCAGGGAGCTCAAGGTTCTGAATGTGGTTTGCATTTCTCAATCCCTGAGAGAAGTTTAACCACTTCTCAGGGAGACTGTTGACAAAACCAACATTGATTTCATGTTTTGACAGTATAACACCATCATTGGTCAGCTCATTCAGGAGGGTCTTATACCGAGTATAAGTCTCAGAGAGACTTTCAGAATCCTTGGCCCTGAAGGTATTGAATTCAAGCTTCAGGTCCATGATTCTATTCTCTTTGGTATCAGAAGGCCCTTCATAGCTATGAACCAGGTCAGTCCATGTCTGCTGGGCAGTGGGACAGTTGATCACTGATTCCATTATATCATCAGGAAGGCATGATATAATGATGCTTTTCAGGCACTGGTCTTGATTGACCACCCTCCTTTCATCTGGGGTCCACTGAACTTCAGGTTTGATTAAACCTTGGGCAGTTGTTGGGACATATGGACCCTCATTAATCAATTTGATGTAATAAGGTTCCATCCCAGTTAAGTAGCAAAGCATTCGCTTTTTCCACTTATTAAATTTGCCAGCTTCAAGTCGAGGGGCAGTTGCTGAATAACTTCCACCCTTTTTATCAACAAGCTGGGGAACATCTATGTCAGTCATAGTGGGATCTTGATTTTAAAAACTTGAGCACTCTTAGGTTTTGAAAACAGGTATAAGTTTTACAAATCAGAGGCTCTGATACCACTTGTTGGTCCCTTTTACTTGGTTATCAGTAACTAAAGAGCTAAAGTAACCAAGTTATATGACTTGAACACAAATGTATGAAAATGATTAACAATAAAGTAACGTAAAAATAAGAGACAATATTTTCCAACATTTAATTCTTTATTAGAAGTTAATCACAAAGAATCGTACCCAAGTGTTTGCGGAATAACACTTGGGGTTGAAACGACAAGTATTGTATGGACTCCTCACTAAACTCAACTATGTTGAGTGACAACTTAAATTACCCACTGAGCTATCTTAGGGGCTTGCGTTGTTCTTTGGAGGAGTAAAGTGGTTTGTGAATGCTTTGCATTAATTGCACAAACTTGTCAACTTTTACTCCTCACATTTGCTTCCTATTTATACACAAGTATAGAACAACTAAATATACATTGGACCTAAAGCTTCCTTAACAATATCTTGAAAGATATTATTCTTCTGGCAAGGAACCTTCATTGAGTTAGATCCAAAAGGCACTTTCTGATGACAGACTGGTTTTAACCATTTGGGGAAAGTTTGACATTAAAGTGATAAAGCACTTTAATAAAGCAGCTCAGACTTTCCCGCCCAGTCCCGCCGAAACTTCAGTCTTCATGTCATCAGTCTTCAGTACGATTAAGTTGTTGAGGAGTCAGGGGGTTCAGTGAGTTATTGTCATCCTCACTGAACCCATCACCTTCTTCTTGGCTTAGATCACACTTCACTGAGTTCCGCCTCACTGAATGGAGAACCTTTCTTCTTAGGCTCGGTCTTAGCATCCTGAAGGTGACTCACTGAGTTACTGTTCACACAATGACTTGTTTACACTTAGAGGATTTTACGTTCAAATCCTTGTTAGAAGATTTGGGAAATTCAGTGACCCAACAATTTTCTTAGTAAAATTCAAGTATTAATAAGCACATATATAGACAGCTGTAAAGAACATAACTGGTAATAATTAAGCAAATAAATTTTTCTTACTAAAATTCAACTATTGATAAGCACATACAGAGCTGTAAACAACATAAGTAGTCAATGGCGACAATGAGGAACTTGAGTCCTCCTGCCGCGACAGGAAAGGGTCCAGCGATGTCAATTCCCCACTTGTGGAATGGCCATGGTGAGGTGATGGGTGTTAGGTCATGTTGTGGCCGACGCGGAATGGGTCTATGGACTTGGCAGTCGTTGCATCTTCTAATCATGTCTCGCGCGTCGCGGTGCATGGTAGACCAATAATATCCGGATCGCAAGGCGCGCGCTACAACAGACCGTGGTCCTGAGTGCATGCTGCAAGATCCAGGGTGGATTTCCCGGAGTACGTAATCTGCCTGAAGAGGTCCAACGCACCGGAGCCATGGTTGTAGGAATGAACGCCGATATAGGATACCATCTCGAAGTTCGAACCTCTGCGCTATGCGTCGTATCCGTCGAGCGTCCTTTTGTTCCAGGGGGAGTGTTCCCTTACTGATAAAATCCATGATGGGTGTCATCCATGTGGGATTTTCTTCCTCTATCACTGTGGATACTTCCATCTCAGAGATGGATTTGTGTTTCAATGTTTCCACCAATACCTATTTTGACAGGTGTGCAAAGCTTGTGGATGCGATTTTACTAAGCGCATCTGCTTTTTTGTTTTCTCCTCGTGGGATTTGTTTGATGGAAAACTTGTCAAAATTCTTGATCAAGGATTTGGCTTTATCGAGGTATTGGATCATGTGTTCTTCTTGAGCCACATACTCGCCTAACACGTGGTTTGCTACTAGTCGTGAATCCATATTAGCTTCTAGGTTGCGTACACCCATTTGATTTGCTATGCGTAGTCCAGCCAGTAATGCTTCATTCTCCGCCTCATTGTTTGTGGCTATGAATTCAAAGCGTAGGGCGTAAGTATGCTCTGTTCCATCTGGGCTGGTAAGGATAAGACTTGCGCCTGATCCTTCTGCGCATGTGGATCCATCTGTAAATAGAACCCATGGTTCTTGTAATGGTACTTCAATCTTTGTTGATGGAGTATCATCATCTGGCTTCTCGATAATGAAATCAGCCAGTATCTGTCCTATGATCGCGGTGCGCGGCCTATAGGAGATATTATGTTCACTCAATAACACACTCCACTTTTGAAGCCGCCCTGATGCGTCAGGTTTAGAGATAACCTGCTTGATGGGTTGGTCCGTGATTACAGCTATCGGATGCGCTTGGAAGTACCTGTGCAGCCTTTTAGCTGCGAATACTAGAGCTAGGACCAGTTTCTCCATAGCGGTGTAGTTAGTCTCTGTCTTCTTGAGGGCTTTGCTTACAAAGTATATGGGTGTTTGAACAGAGTTTCTGTCTGTCAGTAGTACCGCGCTAACTGCTCCATGGGTCACTGACAGATACATGATCAATTCTTCCCCTTGTCGGGGTGCGACAAGCTTTGGTAGCTCTGCTAGGTTTTGTTTTAGCTGTTGGAAGGCGTCTTCCGCTTCTGGAGTCCACCGAAAATCTCCCTTCTTTGTGCACTTCGTGAGTGTTTTAAAGAGAGGAAGTGATTTTTCCGCTGATTTGGACAAGAATCGGTTCAACCCGGCCAGTTTGCTGTTTAGTGACTGGACTTCTTTTAGTGTGCACGGTGAAGGTAGTTCGATGACCGCTCTTGTTTTTTCTGGACAAGGTTTAATACCATCGGGTTCTATTAGGTAACCAAGAAACATGCCTTCTGTTGCTCCAAAAGTACACTTCTTAGGGTTCAACTTCATGTTTATTCTTCCCAATGTTTTAAACGTCTCCTCTATGTCACGCACCAATTCCTCTTCGGTATGGCTTTTTATGACTAGGTCATCAACATAGACCTCCAAATTGCGGCCTACTTGCTTCTCAAATGCATTGTCCACTAACCGTTGGTATGTGGCCCCTGCATTCTTTAAACCAAAGGGCATTTTTGTGTAGCAATACACCCCTTGACTCGTGTAGAAAGCTGTTTTTTCTTCATCCTCCTTGGCCATTTGAATTTGGTGGTATCCTTTGTACGCGTCTAGGAAGCATTTAAAGGGATACCCGCACAGGGATTCTACTTTCCAATCGATTTCTGGTAGTGGGTAGCAGTCTTGTGGACATGCTTTGTTGAGATCGGTGAAGTCCACGCACATTCTCCAGCTACCATCGCTTTTCTTTACCATTACTGGGTTGGAAAGCCAATCATGGTAATAGACCTCTCGCATGATCCCTGCGTCCACGAGCTTGTGTACTTCCTCTAGGATAGCTTGTGCGCATTCTGGAGCTTGGCCACGTTTCTTCTGGCGTATTGGAGGATATCCTTGTCGGATTTCAAGCTTGTGTTCAGTAATGGCTCTTGGCACTCCAGTCATATGTTTGGGTTCCCATGCAAAGATGTTTAGGTTCCTTTGCAATAATGCGCACACAGCTGCTTTGCCCTTGTCGGACAGTGATCCCCCAATTGATATCTCTTGGTCAGGATAATCTGGGTTAATTGCAACTTTCAGGTTTGTCACCTTGTTCGTGTGCTGTTCTGGAGCGCGCTGAACTTCATCTGCCACTATGTTGCATTCTCTTGGAGATGTGGTAGTGTTGTAGAGGGTGACGATCCCTCCTTCCACTGGGAATTTAAGCATCCCATGTGCGGTGGATGGGACCGCGCGCATAACGGATATCCCTGGTCTCCCAATAATGCCATTGTATGATGAGGGAGACCTGATCACCATGAAGTTCATCCAAGCCGTTGTAGAATGGTATTCATTACCAATGGCTACAAGTATGCGTAACTGCCCCATGGGCCAAATTTTTTCGCCTGTGAATCCAGTCAGCGACGTCGTGGCCGGGACTAACTGGTTTTGTATCTCAGGTTTTAGCCTTCTGAAGCAGTGTTCATACATGATGTCCGCAGATGCTCCTCCATCAACATACATGCGGTGGATCTCGTGACCTCCCGCTTGTATCTCGATGGTGAGTGGTTCGATTACCGCGTTGTCCACAGTGAGGGTGGGGAAAGAGATATGGTTTCCCTTGGAAAACCTTTGGCTGACTTTTTGCTTCGTATGTCGCTGCCATGATTGTATCATGTATATTGTATCAGCTTTATTTTTAGGTATCTCCTTTTTGGCCCCATTCCTTTATCTATCTTTCCCTTCTTTGATGTTTTTAACGAGGTGGTCCATCTTTCCTTCTCTCACTAATTTATCAATCCGCTGGTGTAGTTGGACGCACTCGTTAGTAGTATGACCCTTCTGTCCATGATATTCGCAGTAGCCCCCTCCGATGCGCTTTTCTTCTGGGGTTAGCATGGGTGGAGGTTTTGGAAAATTTGCTCCCTCCGTCGCGAATATTTCCCTAGGAGTTTTTGTAAGTGGGACGTACTTGTCGTTATCCCTTCCACTGTTTTGGTTGCGGTAATTCCTGTTGCGGTTGCCACTTTGGTCATTGGATTGTCTCCTTGACTGTTCTTGTGGTTTAAAGGTTGAGTAACCTTTTTTGCTGTCTGCCGCTGCCGCTTCCCCTTGAACGAAGGATCTGGTGCGCTTTGTTAGCTCATCAAAGCTTTGGGGTACTTTGTCGTTTAGCTTTCGTATCAGCTCTGGGTTATTGATCCCGTTCATGAACCCTGAGATTTTTAGTACCTCGGGACATGCCTTGACTTGCATGCATTCATCCTTGAAGCGCTCCATGTAAGCGCTCGTGGATTCCCCTTGGCGCTGTTTCACTCTGGCAAGTTCCACAGGGTTCTTTGCGCACTTCTTTCGTTGTGTGAAATTTAGGCGGAATGCCTTCCGCAGCTCTTCAAACCCATTTATGCTTCGTCGTGGAAGCTTACTGAACCATGTTCGCGCATTCCCTACCAAGGTAGAGTTGAACATATGGCACCACACAGGTTGTGGCCAGTTTTTGATAGCGGCTGCTGACTCGAAAATTTTTAAATGATCATCAGGATCGCCCGTGCCATCGTATGTTTTAACATTGGTGGGCATGCGCTTTCTCTTGTCATCTGAGAAGTCACTTATGCGTTGTGTAAACGCATCAACCTTTTGGCGACGCCAAGGAAGGGAAATATCCTCATCCTCGTCGCACCGGCGTCAGTTTTTAGATTTCCAATGTCCCGTCTCTCTGTCCTCGTTGTCCAAGGAGCTGCTTGAAGGGGAGTTGTTTCTCTTATGGCGCTTGCGCCGTTTGTCCTCGGAGCCCGAATTTGAAGGACTTGTATTTGGGGAGTAGTGTTTTCCCAACCTATCTTGGATTCTTCTGCTTCCTGACCTTGAGGTGCTTACGCTTGGTGAATGTTGTCGTCCAAGCCTATCTTGTATCCTGCGGCTACCAAGCCTAGCATGGACACTGGTGCGCCTCGCGTTGTCTTCGTAATCCTCCGAGTATTGTGAGTTAGATGCGGTACCAAGCCTATCATGGGCGTTGGTGCGCCTCTCATTGTTTCTACGCTCAGAGTGGCGCGGTGGAGATTTTTCTTGGTTAAAGTTTAGCCGATTTTGCGGGTTGCGGCTTGACCTTTTCCTTGCCTCCTCTTGCATGAGACGAGTTAAGGTCTCATAGTGTTGGGACACGAAATCGTTTAATGCCACTCCAGATGCATCCTCTTCTACTGCAAGGATGTCCGTCTCCGCATGGGGTTCCCTCCCTCTATTAGATGCTCCCGGTAGCACAGTGTTGTCCACTATGGATGCCATCTGGTGGGGAGTGGTGAAGAGGGTGCGCTGAATGTCCTCAGCGCTTGAGACTACGGTAGCAGTTCGGGTTGTTCCCGAAGGCAATTCTACCGCGGTCGAGATTGGAGTTACGTTTGACTCACGATGACCAGGCGCACTGGTTGTTCCAGAGGTCGGTTTAGGAGTCGAATCTTGATTCTTCTTCCTATGTGAATCGTCACGTGTTTTCTCCAGCTGCGGAGTCCGCTGGCCTGAGTTCTTGTTTTTCGGCATTCTGGTTTTGAGTTCTTAGTGTAGGGTCCCACGGATGGCGCCACTTGTTGATACAAAAGTTGGGCTTACCTTGTTTGAACTCCTGCTCTCGTACCAATTAGAACTTTAGTGCTTGTGAAACCTACGCACTAAGAAAGCAAACAACACCGTTAGGCTTATCGTGGGATTGTCTCCCACGATTAGACTCCGGCGTGAGAGTAAGTAATCGGTTTTAGGGTTTGTAGAAGAGTTAGGGATTGTGTCAATCGTACCTTTTAATGAGAATATATCATTCTATATATAGGGCGCAGAAACCGTGTAGGTTTCTTGCTCCTTACTTATCCGTGAATAGAGGATCCTTATCCCTTAATTATGCGTACCGGTTGGGCTTTAGGCTTCGTAAGCCCATGCCGTTGGTATTAAAGGCCTAAGTCATTTGTCATGATAACCCACTCGTGGTGGGTTTGGGCTTAGTAATGTCTATAATTTGGGCTCGTGGCCCAACTATAGGCTATACGTCATCAAGTATCTAATCAGCAGAAAATTAAAAATAATATGTAAACAACACATAATTCAACAGTTGTATTATACCTAACTTGATAATGGCGACGACGATTGAAGACGGTTACAGTGACGATGGTGCCGGAGTTAGGGTTTGGGTGGTGGTAGATAATGACGGTGGAGAGATTAGATAGAGAGAGAGAGGGACAAAAAAGTCTTTACTTTTATATTTTGTTTATATTTTTATCTTTTGTTGCTTTTTATTTTTAGAGAAATGATATATTTACAAAAACTTTTACAAAATGAGGGGTTATTTTGATATTTGTTTAATTAGAGAGAATAAATAGAAAGTATTAAAAAAATGCACCAATCACAAAATGACACCTCATTTTATAAAAAAATTTGTGAAAATTTTGTTGTGGTTGTATCATTTTTAGAGAAATGATATATTTACAAAAAAATGCACCAATCACAAAATGAGGTGTTATTTTGTGATTTTACTAATAAAAGTGTACACCGTTTCCCACACTAGTTTATCAAATTTCGCTGAATAAAAACCAAATCTCCACTAAAAAAAGGCCAATTTCTTAAAGTCCATGGAATTTTTATAACCAGCAACTAGTCTCAAGGATCTCATTAAAGCACTATTGAGCGACACATTTTATCAAATAGTTGGTGTGCAACTCTATTATATATACTTAATGCTCGTACCTGTCTACCTGAGATGGGTTCCATACTACTTCAACAGACACAAACCATTTTCCTGTTTCCCTTAATATTGTAGGCCTTTTTGTTTGCATTTATTTATACTATTCACATGGCATCAAAGGAAAAAAAAAAGTAGTTTATGAGTATCAGAACGCATGTTCAAGTACAAATACAATCAAACAATCATAATAAAAGTATCAACCCCATCTCTCATAAGTCAATAAACACATATGAACTTTAAGCTCTATATAGCGTCTTAAATCATAAACTGAGCAACAAAAAGAATTCCAATTATAATAACATTTAATAGCTGCAATTTATCCGATTTCGCTTCATAAAAATTGAATCATCCCATAAAACAAAGTCAATTAAATCGAAAACACAACATTTACCAACAAGTCACTTGAGCATAAGTAACATGACCAACTTGTTTCACTATTCAAGTAGACATTTTTCTCCTATCACTTTTCTCTTTTTTCATCTACATACCTCTCTATTCACATGGGCATAACAGATGGTCCATGTGGTTTGCGTTGACTTTCAACCTTGGTCCCTTGACTTTTATTTGCACAAACAATTACTAACTTTGAAACTCTTAACACCCGCAGTCCCTTGACCAAACTAACATTAAGTTTGACCATTAAAGCCCCTCAAGTGCAAATCACATGAGGGTAAAATAGTCTTTTTACTAGTCTTTCGATCCCAATAACACCCCCACCAGATTTCTCCATCCCTTTTCTCCTTTTTCACCCACCTACCTCTCCATTCACCATCTTCACAACAATCATCATTTTTTCTCTTTTCTACCTTCATATCCACAACAATCATCATCTTAAATTATTACAAAATCAAATACATTTATAAAAAGACCAAACCTAGAAGTATGTCAGTACTTTTCTAATTATTGTTGTTATTAATCAATAAAAATCATTTTTTCATACATACATTATAATTGCAAGACACAATCTTTTAAACATGTACCAAAATTCATCGCTCATACCTCTTGAATAATTAGATATTTCTAATAATTCAAGACTTGTTTTTGCTAATTTCAAATCTTTTTTTTTCTATCATTTTTTAAAATGGATGCAAAATCCATAAGAAAATAGGATGTTTGATTGTTGCTCAAACCAATATGACCTAGTCATTTGACCTCCCCACTACTCAAGAATTCATCCAATATCACTTGAGAATGATAAATAGAAAAGGTTGAGCAATGATAATTAAGTGGGGCAAAAAAGGAATGAAAAAGACCAATTTACCCTCATGTGACTTGCACATGAGGGGCTTTAATGGTCAAACTTAATGTCAGTTTGGTTAAGGGATAGCGGGTGTTAAGAGTTTTAGAGTTAGTAACTGTTTGTGCAAAAAAATAAAATAAAAAAATAAAATAATAATAATAATAATAATAAATAAATAAAAAAAAGTGGCCAAGGTTGAAAGTCAATGTAAACCATAAGGACCATCTATGTAATTTACACTTAGAATTATATTCTATGTGTAATGTGTAGCAAAAATGTTTGAATATGTTATTTGGAAGGAAAAAAAAGTTTTGACAATGTGTGAGCATTGAGTTACATCATTTTCTTTGGGGTTCATGAAATATTATAATCCTTTTATATACTTATACTTCACGTTTCATGTTATTAATCGTAATTAAGAACTTCTAATGTTTGTTTAATATATATTCATCTTTTAAACAACCATTTCAACTTATGTTGGCTAAAATTTGATCGCATTTTTGGCATAGATATAGATAATAATGATTATGTTTCCTTAAGTTTTGATTAAATGTTGGTTATGTACTCTAACATAAGCCCTAATTTTGTAGCTTATATCAAGACTTATGGGCTTATATAAGTTTATGATATCGTAATAAACGTATATAAGCCCACATGTCTCAAAATAAGCCGGAAAAGCAGGGCTTATATTTATAAGCCGAAATCAAATAAGATCGTAAGCCCACGTATAAGCCAAAACAAACACCCCCTAAAAAAAATTACGAAGTAGTATATGATATACTTTGACACTAACCAAATTAGTAGTTCGTACTTTAATAAAGTTTTATGTTTAAGCCTGTATGTGATAATGCGTATGAGCATAAAACTACTTCTTCAGTCTTCGCTATAAGATTACAAACACTAAAAAACACGTGCAAAATTTCCCTTAATTGAATCACATGAAAAAAGACATACAAACAGCAAAACAACAACCAAAAAACTACTCAAAATTTCCCTCGATTAAATTTCCCTCTAAAAAAAACCCTCCAAATTCCCCCAAAGTAATTCAATTTCCCTCCACTTTTTCCCCCAAAATCAAAAACCCTAACCTTAACTTTTCAATCCCACAAAAATTAACATTCAATTCACAAAAAGTTCACATTTTTATGTAATGATTCCAATCTTTTCACAAAACTCATCTTTTAATTTCATCAATTTGTAAATTTAAAGAATTTTCTTACAGTCAATGCTTATCTCACAAAGGCATAAGCAGTTTTAAATTTTAATTACAATCCCAAACACCCCCTGTAGTCCTATCACTCCCTTCTAATCCATGGAGATATATTTTTTTAGCAGTTTGATTAGCTCACGTGGTTATTTAAGTACCTTAGTTAATCATTTAGGTTCCAATAATAGCAATGGTGATAGGTGAGAAAGGTCTGATGTCTCGAGTACTCTGCCCCAAATTTGGTGGATATTTGAATCTGGGCTTATTAGTATTGATGTGGGAATTGGGGTTGTTGACTTTTGAGTTAAAACTATTATGACATGTTAGTATACTGAATTGTTTGGGATTTTTGCTTATGTAAACAGCTTATCTTCGTATTGCTTTTTTTTAAGCAGATGATGAAATGTGACTATGCTTATCTACTTGGTTTTGGGTAAATAAGCTCTTTTAAAGTTAGTAGTTTAAGTTTAGGATGAAATGTGAAGTATATGCAAGTATAATAATATTTAGGGGCGTGTTTGGGAAGTAGGATTGCTAATGGATAAGTGTTATCAGATTTAAAAGGGCTTATGCTTATGATATCGTTAGAACTCTTATGATCTGAATGCAGTCTTCTTCTGATTGTATATTGAATCGCCTGACATGTGATAGGGATGTTTCAGAATGTGGATTGTTTCCATAACAGATTATCTGCTTATTGTGTTTTTTGAGCAGATTCATAAATTTGACTATGCTTATCTACTTGGTTTAGGGGGTGAAATAAGGTCTTTTTTGTAAGAAGTTTCAGATTGTTTAGTTTGCACGTTAGTGTTAGTGGATTCAGTATAGTAAGTTTAACCTTAGGGCTGAAATCAGTTGTGACAAGTGTTTGGATATGATTTTAGGTTGATTATTTTACGTCTTAACTCCCTAATTAGCTGATTGCTGAAAACTTACATAAATGCCATATCTGATTATCTGGTTTCGTTACTGTAGAAGCCTATCTACACACTTCTTGCAGCATTGCCTTATGTTATAGCAATTGCTTATTTCATGAAAGCATATGCAGTTTTAATAAGCATTTCCCAACATCCCCTTAATCTAGTCCATTTTACATGACGTTGTAACGCTTTATCCCCTATTCTCCTATTCTCGTTGCTTGTGTTCATTTCTGCTCTTATGTTAATTCCCCCTTTTCCCCTATTCTTGTTCCTTATTTTTTATGCTATGCTTTCCATGTGTTGTATGATTATTTGCTTCCTTGTTTTAATGTGCTCCTTGTTAGCCTGCTTGGATTTATATGCTTTCATTGTTCTTCTATTCTTGCATCTCTAACATTCACACTTTCTCGAGTACTTCCACACTTTCATTTACACTTGCCCAAGGTCTTCTTGGAAGCAGTCTCCCTCTTTCGGGTTTACCCTAAAGTGAGTGTATGATTTGTCGACACTATTGTTGTTAACATCTCTTAATTATTTCCTGCTTTATTTATTTACTTGGTTATTTAAGTACATATATTAATCATTTAGGTTCCAATAATAGCAATGGTGATGGGTGAAAAAGGTCTGATGTCTCGAGTACTCTGTATGAAATTTGGTGGATATTTGACATTTGGCACCCTTGAGCATGAAAGGTATCGGCACCCGGGCAGCCTACAATTAGGGATCTTTTGGACTTGTTTAATTTCAGACAGTTAGGTCCTGACACAAAAGTATTCGGTATTATTGGGAAGCCAGTTGGACATAGCAAATCACCTTTGTTATACAATAAAGCTTTCCGATCAGTTGGTTTTAATGGAGTTTATGTACATTTGTTGGTGGATAATGTTAAGAATTTTATTGATACTTACTCATCCACATATTTCGCTGGGTTCAGGTTGAGTTTTATTTATATTATCGGGGTTAGGATTTCAGTTTCTAGTGTCTTTTTCCCCGTAAAATATCTACATCCTCTCATATATGTGCCTTCGTACTTATTTAACTTTCTCTGCGCTTACAAGTCATTGAAAGGTGGCTTTGTTTTACCGATTGGGTCTTTTAACAATTGGTATATATAAATTTGAAATTTATACTCTGTATAAATAAAGTTGACATATTTTTATTTAAAGTAATCATATTGACCATCGGGTAACCTGGTACCGAATGCCCAAACGGCATATAAAGCCATCTTTTATTGAATCAAATGTTATATAACCATACAATGACTAAAAGGGCACACATGTGAAAGTACGTTGATTTTTTATGGAGAAACCCCGTATTTGTATTTATTCAGATTAGAAAAATGTATCATTTTTTGATGCAGTTGTACCATTCCTTACAAAGAATCTTTACTTCAATGTTGTGATGAGGTTGATCCTGTTGCAAAGGTAAGTTTCATTTTTATAGAAACCTTAAGCGTTGAGGCTGATGTAGATGATTATTAAATTACGGCTTTTTATGTATTCTGTTATTGATTGTATGCTACAGTCAATAGGAGCAGTCAACTGCGCTATCAGGAGACCAAAAGACAGGACGTTATATGGGTTTAATACAGACTATGTAGGCGCCATTTCTGCTATCGAGGATAGTCTACGAGGTTTCTTCTGTACTTTCTATTAGAAGTGGTAATTTGGGCTGCTGGATCAAAACCGTGCCTTTTGTCCACTTATAAAAGTTTCATATTATATTTCACATGTGACTTTCAACCCGTTTAACCCATTTGACCCGTTTGAAGTTTACTTAAATCCTAAATTGTTGCAACTGTTTACAGGTTCAGGCGTTCAAAATGGTGCAACAGGATCACCCTTGGCTGGTAGACTATGTGTGATTATTGGTGCTGGCAGTGCTGGAAAGGCTCTTGCTTATGGAGCAAAAGCGAAGGGTGCAAGGATTGTCATAGCCAATCGGACTTATGGTATTCTACTAAGTCTTACAGAGTAGCCATATGATCAGTTGCAAAATGAAATCCAAATACCCTCTATATAGTTAATACACCAACTAAAGTTTTTTGTTACTGATACTGCATAGATTGTGCTAGTGAACTTGCTGACATAATTGGTGGAGAGGCTATATCTCCTTCCGATTTAAGCACTTACAGTCCAGAAGGTGGCATGATACTTGCAAAGACTACATCAATTGGTATGCAACCAAATATTGAAGATACTCCTATTTCCAAGGTACGGCTATCTACCTTTCTTCGGTCATATGTTTTAGTAATAATGGTTTGCAGTTAGAAACGTAATATGAGGTTAATAAGTGCATGAGATAAATTTCCCATATTTTTTTTATGGCAGGAAGCTTTAAAGTCGTATGCACTGGTATTGGATGTTGTTTATACACCAAAAGTTACGAGATTACTTCGGGAAGCGGGAGAATGTGGAGCCATAATTGTTATAGGAGGGGTGATGTTTATAGGACAGACGTATGAACAATATGAGAGGTTTACAGGGCTACCCGGTAAGGTTTAAATTGCATATAATGCTACTTTTCATGCCTCTCCGTCATGCCTAAAATCTCACCGTCTCTTTTTTTCGTATGAGTTTTTAGCATACTTTTCATTTGTAGCACCTAAGGAATTATTTAGGGAGATTTTGGAAAAATCTTAATTGTCTCGGGAGCTGCCGTAGGTATGTATCTTTTATTCTATCCAATCTTCCATTATCTTGAATTTTGAGTTTATGGGTACCGTGGAACAATAAACTAGGCAAAATAGTTTAAAATGTTATTGCCATTGATACCTTTTCCTCATATGAAGTTATGAAAAAACGAAAAGATTTGACTGTCACATACTCGTATTCTTATGCTTATGTAACACCCCCAAAATTTGGTACAGCGGAAGACTCAACAAGCTTTCGGGGTGCTACGGAGATTGGTATCCAACACAAGACATAATAAAACGAGATAAAGTAAACATAATAAAAACACAACCAAAACGGGGTTTTAAAGTTTACATTTATCCCAACATCATTCAGAGTCAGGCCCAAAAGAAATAAACGTAGGTCCACAATTTAATATCAGAGTTTAGAAAAATAGATCCATAACCAGGTGCCTTAGCCGAGCCTTCCAATCCATGCATCCAAATCGTCACTTAATTACCTGAGAAAATGTGCTAAAAGTCAGTTTTCACTGGTGAGATCATAGGTTTAAATTCATCATCAATATAGTGGACATATACGCAAAACGCTTGCTAGCTAGACTAAGGATTTACTAAAAGCCTGCGGATACCCTCCGCTCCAACATAACGCAAGGATACCCTCCGCTCTAACATAGATATTCGGGTAACCCCCGCAATATCATAAATACTCGGATAACTTCCGAAGTATTAACAACCTATAGGTGCACACTATAGTAACTAAATAAGCCAACCTTGAATAGTATACACGAAACTATGTGACTAAAGTTGACAATTCAACAATATCCAAATAAGCCAACCTTGAATAGTACACACAAAAACTATGTGACTAAAGTTGACAATACATCCTAGTCCATACGCATAGCAAGTTTTAGAAAGAATATAAAAGCGATAATAGTCCACATAAAATAATTTGCACGTTTCTCACCCCAAGTATTGAAAACATAGTTCAAGAGTAAAAAGTGGGGCTATGACTCACCTCAAGTCCAGAAATCAGCAAGAAGAAATCGGTAGAAGTAAGATGTATAATAACTCACAAGACGGCAACTACGGACACGGCACGACCTAACAATATCAACTTGTTCATAAATCATTTCCTCAAATTCAAATATTCCCAAACCCGGACGTATTCCGTTTTATTTTCCGAAAATCCATTTCTCGTATTAGTTTGGAGTTTTTACGTTTGGTATCCATACGGGTGGTGGGTCGACACAAACAAACCAAAAAGTCTCACAAAAGGATAATAAAATAAACTATAGATCTAATATTAGCCCAATATATTATTTAAATAAATCGTCGAAGTTTATCAAATCCGTCGATTTGATAATCCCCATATTTATTTACGTAACATACCGTTCCAAGATTACACCCAATCCTAAAGCACATAGCACACAAATACTATATGGTATATATCGTAGTCTAATAAACTCCTTATATACATCGTCAAATTGGCCAGATTTCCCGATATATATATTTAGGGATTTATTATCCTCTACATATACCACAACCTATGGGCGTCGTAGGATACGATGCCCATTAGTATACTCATTTCGTATAGCCAAATAACTCGGTTTAACCTGTCGATTAAATAAGTTATTTAGTTATAGAAAATGTTTATATTAATCGTCATATATCCGTGACAACACAATAGTCACAAACAATAACTCACCTGGACTCAAGTGACCACGACTCCGCATAACTCGATAGCTTTCCTCGTTATATATATTAAATAATATTTCATTTAATATTTAGTTAACGTCGAGAATTTCTCGTTATTTATAATATTTATTCATAATAACGCTTCTAATAATATTACGCTACTCTCGTAGCATAATATATTTAGTCGCATTATTTATAATACTACTTATGATTTTTGTTATTATTTATATTCGCATTTATACAATTATATATACGTTATTCACGTCTATATATTTATATAAACGTCTATATTACCAATAATATTATTACGAGTTTTATTATTTGCGTTTTAAATTGTAAATAATTATCGAGTCATACGAAATGGTCACATGTCCGAGTCATGACTCTCGGCTCATTGTCCAAGTCCAAAATAATGTGAGTAAGTCATAAATAATCAATCCAACTCCGTCCAAATCAATCCCAAAACACGTGCTACAACAATAGGGTCCGACTACGGCACCCGACTAACCTATCTCCGTCAATCTAAGTGACCGTCTCACAATTGGTCCCCACTTTACCACTCGACAACAACTTCTCAATATACCATAAATCCCTTGTCGAGACCAAAAATGATCTCGACTCAACCAAGCATTCGGCCGAAATCAACAAATGCCAAAACAATAACAAGTTAACAAAATATAACAAGAAAATATAAACATAAACAAGGTCCAAATTCGGGTTGGTTTACCAAGCCAAACCCGAGCCCTCGACTCACTTGAGTCTCGACTCAATACCACGAGTCACAAGGACTCGACCACAATAACTAAAAGGTATCAAATAAGCTCCAAAGAGCCACACCAAGAACTGCCCATTCGACCACTTGGGTCGCGGCATCAATCAACCATATTCGGCCACAAGGCCAAGACTCCATCGAGTCAAACAAAGTCCAACGCAACAAACATGAGAAACCATGAACTCAAGGCCATAAGAAGCAAATTAACGAGCCATAGGCTCGGATCCCACATCAAGCCGTGAGTCTTAGACTCACGGTTCATTCGAACCATCAAGGAAACACCAAAACCCGGATACCAAACCATCTTTTTATATCAAAAACATCATTTCATCCCATAATAATTCGATTCCCATGAAAAACATCCATGTAGCCACGGATTTAATGCCAAATCGAGGCACCCAAAAACCAAAATCGATCATACTCACCTCCTAGAACCTCCAATCGAATAGATCTAGTAAAAACAATTAAGTTGGGTCGGATTTAATGAGATTTCGAGGTGTTAAAATGGGTTATACGGCGCGTATAACACACCAAAAGAAAGAGAAAAGGATAAGGAACAAGATGGTGGTGTTGGTTTTGTTGTGGGGGCGTCGTAGTGGTGGTGGCGGCCGGAATAGTGACTGGTGGCGGCTAGGGTTAAGAGGGGGAAGAGAGAGAGAGCATTTGGTGAGGATGAGGGTGTTGTGTTGGGGTATGTGTGTGTGTGGTATTAACCACATGGACGATTTTGTAGTTTACTTATAAAAAAAATTCATTTTCTTTTAAAAATAATAATAATAATAATAATATTACTAATAATATGAGTGGGTAAATAATGGTGACTGTAAAACACACGGTCCGAAACCCGAACTCATTTCAAAACGTCTAATATCTCGCGAAACATTCCGTAAATAATTAAATATTGTCGAACTTGTAAAATCAAGTCATAAAATTTCTGTTAGGTAATCCTAGTGCCGGAGTCAACGTAGTACCAAGTGAGAATTCAAAAAATAAATCACCAAGTATATTTCCATAACGAATCATTAAATAAATCTCAAATCCCATAACGATATTAAATATAATTAACCATAAAATAGGTCTTACAAGTTCGTTACGAATAAAATTCCAAATAAAAATTTTTAAACGAACTTTAACGTAATGCCGGTTTTCAAAATGGCTCCCTAAATTGCCGGTTGTCACAGCTTATCTCTCTCAAATCGTTAATCTTCATCGGAATACCTTAGATTACTCCAATATTTATTTGGCATGATCAAATTGAGCATTTGTGTTTTGTAACTCATTTTAATTTGAGGAATTTGATGTGATTGACCACTTTTGCTCGAGTATGGAGTTAAAAAAGTATTATACTTTAGTTATCCTGAAAATAGATATAATGCTTCTAGAATGTCTGTCCGAAATAGGCGTGGGTTAAGTAATTAGTCAACCTTCCTCAGTTGTGGAACTTTTCGATTTTTTTGAATCATTGGTTTTCTTCTCACACAAAAACCCATTTTTATCTGATCACTAGCGTTAACATAATAATCTAATTATTGGTAAACAAAATGATTTAGGATTTTGACACATTTTGGGTGACTTGCATCTAATCAAAATATTAAAAATTTACCCATTTGACCCACTGGAGATTTGGAGATAGGATATTACCCAAATCAGCCCCCAACTTCTAAGTAAATGGGTCAAAATTTCTATTGCTGCGGACTTTGACTTTGGATCAAAATTTCTATAAATTTACGTAAAGCTGAAGTTTTTGTTACTTTGTATACAGAAGCAGGAGGCGCGAGAGTAACATTTGTTGTGCAAAATGGTACACACAGGAAGCATGGAGGAGGTGATTATAGTTGTTGTTTCTCCATCATTTGTTATTGTATCATTAGTATTTTTTGTTCGGAAATAATAAGGATTTTATATGTGACAGTCTTGTATTCTGAGTTTTGTGATACTAAATTAAATTTATTTTTATAAATGAAGTACTCATAAATTCTAGAAAACGAACGATGTCATATTTATCTGGATTAATTGTAACTTTGTAGGTTTTGCCGTTATGATAGTAAACTCTTGTGAGTATATGTATGCTGATGTTGTGAAAAACTAGATAGATTTGAGAATTTTGATGGATTCATAATAGTAAATGCATGTCTTAGTAGAATTCTTTCCGAAAGCAGTCTTTTCTACAATGTTCTACCTCGCACATATGTCGCACATAAGTTCCCTTTGTTAGGTGGTCTTCACTATCAAACCAACACAAAATTCTCTTTACCGTGCGTGATGCTGGACACCCGTTATGAGAAATCACACGTGGAGAGTACCTACCGCGGGTGGTAGATGACTCCATTATGCATGGTCTAAGAAATGTGATTTTTTGATTTAATTACTATAAAGGATTTTTTTCAAAAAAAAAATTAAAAAAAATAAAAAATAATAATAATAATAATAATAATAATAATAATAATAATAATAATAATAATAATAATAATAATAATAATAATAATAATAATAATAATAATAATAAAGCTCCAAATATAAACAACAAAAAAGGTAACCACTCCCAAACACCCCTTTATAAACAACTTTTGGTAAAGATAGTGGGGTTGAAAAATGTACGGTAAAATCCCTAAAACTCATGGTTTGAAGAAGTTGATGAATAACGATATAATTTTCACTAGTTTAAATATAACACCTTAGTGATAAGAAAGAAATTTAAAAAATATTATTTTTTTAGATATTGCTTGTGCATGGACTTTAAAGTTTAGACAATACCTTTCCAATCCTAGAAGTTTATAAAAATGTTTCTAATCATATTAATTGCTGGACTAAAACAGGGTGAATGTTGGGGCTGCAGTCCCTTCTTCTTAGCACGGATGTCCCTCTGCAATCCCCTGCTCCTACCATTGAAACAGCTAGGGGCTAGTAAGTCCTGCCAATATCAGGGAAAGAATAGCTCCCGAAGGGCTTCCTTCTTTATCTAAGCGACTAAAGGGCGCTTGAAAGGAATGGACACGCGAAGGAAAATACCCTTGGTATAAATAGATGTCTGTTTGCATTGATGAAGCCTTGCTGGATGGCCACTCTGAATCAGACTTGGTGAGTCTAGAGTGGATTGCTACTGGCTTAAACTTTCAAGTTGGTGGTTGTCACATCCTCTTCATGGTTGACATCAAAGGCCTACCACGCAACAAAATTCTCCATGCATTGGATGTGGATGTTGGCTCAATCCGAAATGAATGTTAACCAATAACAAATTAGATTTAATTCATATTACTTGGCTAGTAAAGTCAATTAATTTTTCCCACACCTTAGCGTTGTACTCATTTTTAGTACACGAAACCCCTAGTACACCCCTCTGAGCCTATCTTTTCGTTTCTAACTTTAAGTATTTTACTTAAAGGAAGAATTTGTTACAACCCACCCAAATGTACACCCAAATCGCCTTAGCCTTCCGTGTATGCACTCATCTTTAGTGCATTATTTTTACTTGTTTAAACCCTTAGTTAATAATCTAATTGATTACATGGTTGCTAAGTCGAGTCATATCTTGTACATATTGTTTTGGGACGATTGGGACTCATGGGTAAAGTACTTATGTTTTGGAGTAATGGGAAAGAACATCAAATTATTACCCCCATATGTGCGTTAATATTTAAAAGTACTCCAAGTGTTTTGATTATCTTAACTCGAGTTATTAGATTAATTTATTGTAAAGTATGTAAAAATTCAAGTGTAAGGGGAATGTACATTCCTTATGATGTATTATTTTGGATGGTAGGGTAAGAGTGTATGTAAAAAAAAATATAAAAAAAAATAAAAAAAAATCGAAAAATAAAAAAAAAATAAAAACAAAATAGAAAAAGAAAAGAGAAAAAAAAAACATACGGACTACCATCCCGTTTCATTCTATGTTTGTTTTATGTTTTTGTTATTTTTGGTTTATTTAAGTCGAGTCGAGTCTTGGCTTAGCAACGCCATATTGTACATGCAATTAACCAAGATGATTAACTCGCCACCAGTAAATATTGCCTTTATCCAACAAAACCATGTATTCCATATCCCTACACCTAACGTTATAACCCTTTAAAAAACCTCTTTGATAGTTTATCCTAGGTGCTTACGCCAAGTGGTGGAGGTTTGATCCTTTCCCAAGCCTATGGTAATCAATTTTGCTATGACAGGTAGTGAAAGATGTTTTCCATTTCCATATTGTGATATATACTTTATTACACCCGAGAGATGTGAGTATCTAAACACTATTTGTGAGGTGCTAGTGTATGTAACAATTCGCAATTTCAGGTTAATTACTATTCCCGGGAATTTTCACTATTCACTTTTACTATTCATTTTTCCCGAAATTTTCCCGAAATTTGATTTTTGTTTCTTGGCCTCGAGTGATAAATCATTTCCATGGCAAATTAAAAGTTTGACATTCATAAGCTCATTTTCGTAAAAGTTAATAAGGAATTACACGTTTTAGGGTAAAACGTCATTCAAAAATTCTACGCACAACGAAACTCGACCGCGTTAAGTGACCCCGCATCAGAAAAATGTTTGATACACTCATGATTTATTTGAGAATTAATCATGACTGTGAAAAACATGACCAAAATAAGCCTCGGCCGTGAAAAACTGGAATTTTCAGTTTTTAAGCGTTTTTACTCAGCCGTAACCTTAGCCTGTACCTGCACCGCGTTTCTAAGACGATTTGAGTTTTCAACTTATTAGAAAAAGTCAACATATTTTTCCCTCCTCCTTTGACCAAAAATCATTCCTTGATTTTATAAGTCATTCCTTGATTTTTAGGCTTACGGTTTTATGTCTAAAAGACATTTAATACCAACCGACACTAGACTGAGCCCAGTCTAGACATTATAAGTCACTTTGAATCATTATTATCACATTAGAAAAGTAACATTTTACTTTTCTCAATTTTACGCAATATTCGTACGTTTTACGTATTACGCGTTTTAGACCCGTGTTTCCAGTTTTAGCAGGGTTTGAGCACCCCAATGGAACCTACCACTCATTTTATATTTTATTATGGAGTATTTTGACAAGTTTAACCATTCTTCCAAGTTTCGTATTTTTACGATACCCGGTTTTACGTTTTGTGACGTAACAACTTACGGTTAGCATTTTACGGAGTCAAAACATACTAGATATCTTGGATAATATCACCAAAAGTCCAACACTTCCTCCCCAAGGCTTGTGAACCGCCTCTAGGGGGGGGATTCACACTTGTGGCATGATCTCCTTCCTTGTGCTCTAGGATTAGTACATGTGTTCAAGCTTGTCTTGGAAGCTTTGACAAGTCAAGTAACTAACCTCCTCAAGACCCTTTATAAGCCCCCCTCCCCCTCCTTATGCCGTCCACCATAACCACACACCAACACCATCTCCTTTGCTCATTCTCTTCAAGTTCCATCCAAGATTCAAGTGCATAACAACACATAAACCCTAGTTTGATCTTAGGTTATCAAAACACTTCCATAACCTCATATACTTGGTGATTTCTCTTGAGTTTGAATCCACTCAAGTCACCTCAACCTTCATCATCTATCTTTCAAGATTACAAGAGTAGAAAGGTTGCATGAAGTGAAGTGGGTTGAAGCTAAAGTCTATCAATGTCCTATCCTTACTAGTTAACTTCCTTTCTTTATTTGAAAGCCAAAAGTTGTAAGCCAAACCCTAACATACTTCTTGCTAAATATCATATTCATGTTATTTACATATCATTCATGCTATATTTTGTCTTGTGATCATGTCCATGATGTACAAAAATGGGTAAAACAAGTATTGATACATATATGTAACTTATGTTATTCAAACAAGTAAACTAGTGACTTTCTTGGAGAACCACGACCAAAATAGTATAACTATGATATTGGATCATTACATATTACAGTAGAGGACTTAACAAGGAAATCATAGCAATTTGAACCATCTAAAACGAGTATACGAGTCAAAAGTTATGGCCATAAGAAGTTAGCGAAACCAAAACGGCAAAACTGCCTAGACCATACTGTTTTGCATTCTGACTTTTTGAAAGTCACCCTTCTAGTCCGATTCATCAAAAAGTTAAAACACGAAAGTTGTCCGGAACGACGTTTTCGTTCAGGATTAAAGAAGCTCGAGCCCTGAAAACGCTTTCCGAGTGATAATTTCTTCAAATTCTAAACAGCCATTTTTAGACCAAAGTCATTATATAAAGGTTATGGTTTATAAAGACCAAGAGGTCTTATGACCTAGATTCAAGACCACAACCATGGCTAGAGCCAAGGTTGAGTCTCAAGACCATGGAACAATGACCAAAGGTCATGGCAAGGCCATGACTAAATGACCATATCAACATACCAAGGCGAAAACATGAGCTAACGACCATATAAACTTACCAAGGCAAATACATGAACTAGAGAAGTTGGCGATAACTTGAACATACAATTTGGATCTACTTCATCTAAAAGAACCATGAGATACAAGTTATAAGAAACTCACCCTAATAACAATCTTCATGTAATAATAAACTTTCCTAAGTTTATTCAAATATCGGACATGTAACTTTTCGGATCAAAACTTATATCTATATATTTTATCAACTACTACAATAGTAGGGAGCCTCATGTGAGGAGTTCATTATGTAAGCCGTCGAGATGAGTTGTGGATTTACGAATTAAAGTGTCCTGGCTCCTCGAACGCTTACTAACATGACTTCTGAATTATGTCAGCCCGAACGGTAGTAAACGATATATAAACATACTTGTTTCATGAATCATTTCTTTCAAAGACTTACACTATACATCATACCACATCATGGACTAAGTGCAAGACATACATATATTGGCATGTTTATGTTTTCTTAGACATTATTCCAAACCTAAGTTGCAACGATTATTATAGGTTGCTCGTAAAAACCTTCGCGATTCGACCATCATATTCACTACTTGCTACATAACTTAAGGTGAGTCATAGCCTCTACTCTTTTAGTTGTTTTACCAACTCTTTGGGGGAGAATACATGCTCGTTTTTACATAAATGCAATACTTGTTTTACTTGAACATGCTACTTGTTTGCTTAAACACCAATTGCCTTACTCAATGTGTGTGGCTTACTCAAATGCCTTATGTGTTTACATGTTACATACTTCATTGCCTTCCCGTTGCACTAGTATTCAACAATGCGTAGTATTATGGCTTCCACTTCATTGTCATCATTATTTATATGGCATCATTGTAAAGATTGTTTATATAACGGTATTGCTACATTTATCTTTGAATCTAGATACAAGTTTTACCTTTGTTCACATAAACCAGATCATATTTGGCAGTGGGTTGTGAACACACAGGTTACAAGTCTCTTATGGCGGGACTTGCAACTGAGTGGATTTACGATGCCTTTGCTGGAAAATCATCATTCAAATGTTTTACATTACATTTTGTCACTAAACTCTATGAACTCACCAACCTCGTGTTGACACTTTAGCATGTATTTTCAGGTTCATAATGAACAAGGATGGCACGGAAGGGGCACGGATATTCAAGAGGGCTATAAATTTTATTATCATTCGAAACTCATTTAATGTAAACTGTAAACATGGAACCATTTGGGACCTCATTTTGTAATCTCTGATATTTGTACAATTTGAATGATAAATCTTTTAAAACGACTCAATTGGAGTTCGTTTTCTATTATTGTGACTATTGTGCCGTCGAGTAACACCCAGTTTGAATTCCGCTGCAACCATGAATTGGGGGTGTTACAGTGTATGACCTCCGTGCTTGTTTTTGGTCTTTAGTGGAACGATTATTTGTTGTAATTACTTTTATATTAGTGTTAAATGACCCCTAACTTATATTTTGATTAGAATAAAAGCGCATTTGCTTGAGGACAAGCAAATCTCAAGTGTAAGGGTATTTGATGAGGCGAAAAGTGAACGACTTTTAAGGGGTCATTTAAGCCCGAATTTGAGATTATTTGATCAATTATTGCCCTAAATCGTTTCTTTTGTCATTTTAGGTACTTTTGGAGTGAAATCTGGAAAATGAAGCATTTTGGACGTTTTTGGAGCATAAAAGTGAAGAAAACGGCAAAGTCTTAATTTTCCTTGCTGGAACAGTACCTGACGGCGTCACAACTCTCTACATGACGGCGTCAAGAGTTACAAAACAGGTGGAAGTGGAAAATACACGTGACGGTCCAAAGTGTTTTCAAGCATAGAACTGACGGCGTCACCAAGGCCGTCAGGGTCCATTTGTACATGACGGCCCAGAGGAATTCTACACATGACGGCGTCAAAATCAGATCTAGGCAATACGATTTCTATTATGGTGGCGAGTTGACGGCGTCACAACTCAACACATGACGCCGTCACCCTGTAAAATCTATATATAGTTTTCCAAATTTCATTCATTAGTGTGCAACTTTGAGGGAAAAACCCTAGGCCGAACTTTACAGCTTTTTCAAGGGTTTCAACCCTTTGAATCTTTCATGTTCAATTAGAGATAAGTACTATTTCAAATCATTCAATATGTCTATGTGTTGTTTGATTATATCTTACGCTTGTCTTCTATTTAACATGCTATGCTAGATTTCTTTTGTGTTTGCTTAGATGTAGTGAAACCTATATGTTAATTATGGGTTGATTGTTTGTTTTTAGTTGTTACGGATGATTGTATTCGATGTTAGGCTTAAGAAAACTGGCAGACTTCGATTGGTAACTTGCTTGAACGTCTTAAGAAACATGATCGGAGGTGTACTACGATTTTTGGTTGTATTTAATGCGTAGGAGAATTCTAATGATCCCATGTTAGGAGCTTCTAACGGCTCGACATAGGAGTGAAGTAGGATCCTATAGAGTTAGGGAATATTGTACACGGCCCTACGACTAGTATCAAGGAATATGACCCGTCATCCATGCAATTGTAACAAGCTATCAACCTGTAAAAGATATCTAGGGAGTAATGAAACCTAAGTAAACACAACTTTCCTCATTATTGTTTCCACCACTAGTATAATTAGTTTAATTTTCATTTCTGTTATTTTATTTTGATTACATCTTAGTAAATTGGGTTAGTTGGCTAGCAACTAATTCTGCACACTCTTTCAAAACCCGAGATTTTACTTGCTTTTATAAAATATAAAAATACAAAAAGAATCATCCCTCACCTCTAGACCTAGTTTAGGAGGCTTTCTAATCCTAGCGACACTATTCCTGAGTTGAATGATCAATCCCCCGGTACTTGTCACTATACTATACTACAACGATCAGGTACACTGCCTGGTGGGGGTTGTAAGCTTCTCGAGATCCCTTGAGAGGTAAAACCTGGTGCGATTCCCACGTATCAATGATTCACCGCATAATTTTATTTCAGGGTACCCGCCGCAACGCGCGGATACCCTGGTACTTATATTTTTATTTACTAATTTTGTCAACCACATTTTCTTTTATCAATTTTTGTTTTTCTACTTTTTTACTCTTAAGAAATTCTGAACATACTATATTTTTTTATATTTAGGTCAATACATCGTATCCTCATTTAGAAATACGACGTATCAACCAATACGCCGTATCTTCATTTTGGGATACGTCATGTTGACTACATATACAGAACAGTATGTAGACTTTTTTTTTTTTTTTTTTTTTTTTGTTTTTTTGTTTTGCAGTTTTATGCAAAAAGAAAAAAAAAACAAAAACAAAATAAAAAACTTTTCGCAAACCAAAAACTACACAAACTCAGTACCAAAGCATTTTCGTGACACAACAAACTGAAATTGATATGTACAACACATTTAAACCCATATAAAGTCAAAATGGGTCAATATAGGTATAAATGGCATAAAGCTAAACACCCCTTTTACAAAAATACACTTATAAGTACTAGTTATTAAGATTTGCGTTTTCACATAAAATGATATTAAAAGTTCCTAGTGTGTTAAGTAGTATTTAGAAACGGTTTGAGACTTTCTCTACATGAACGAGCACCACCGGTTGCTAACCCGCCATATTCTTGCCCTTTAACTAAGCATTGCTTGTCTCACCTATAAGAAAACACAAACGAAGCAACATAAGCAAAATTGCTTGGTGAGATAACGTATATAAACTGAAATAATAACATGGCAAACGTGCATAAAATTTACTTCGTAAGATTTCACCACTTTTAATATTATAGTGCTAGTTAGCACTTTAATACCCACACACGAGTGTATCTTTATAACATTCCTCACAAGGGGACTAAACACTTCAACGTATTGCATGCGGGTAGTATAGGCTCCATGTACCCACTAGTCGTCCACATAGAACGTCAAGGTTCCGTAATCGGAACATAAATGTTTTAGTATTCTAATCGTCCACTTAGGACGTCTAGCTCCATGTTCGTGACGTAGTTATATCATGATGCGCCAATCATCCACATAGGATGTCTAGTTCCACATTGGGAACATAACATGTCATATAAACGCACTAATCATTCGCATAGGATGTCTAATTTTGGGAAATAAGGCCGTATAAAGGCACTAGTCATCCACATACGATGTCTAAGTTCCATATTCAGAACATATAATTATGTAAGTACGCAAATCATCCATGTAGAACGTCTAGTTCTGTTTTCGGAACATAATACCACTTATGCACTTGTTGTCCACTTAGGACGTCTAAAAAAGTAATGATTCCTCTATTTGCTTAAAACATGTTACTAAGACCACATGGGTCATTATGAGCTAAAATTAGACCACTCTAGGTCGTCATGAACATTAAGCTTATAACTTGAAGTGTAGCTAGTGCATATCATTCATTTCGACACGAACATGAATTTGCATAACAACAATTCTTAGCTCGAGTTATAATACTAGTTGCTCAACAAAATATCAACATAAATACCACAAATAAGTGGTTTATCTTACGGGCACATAAAGACCCATTTCACTCTTTAAATATGATACTCACCTTAAACGCCTTATACGCTTTCTCGAGCTCTCGAATAGGTTCCTAGATAACTTTTATTACCTAGGAACACATCATTAACATCGAAGCTCATTTAAAACATGGCTATGTTTTTCATAAGATAGCGTTTGGAATAAATTAGAACATAAGGGGGCGTTTGGTTTCGCGGATAACTATGAACATAAATTTACTTTTCAATATCTAACACCACAAATTGGTGTTACAGCATCCTACTAAGATACACGTCATTTCTCTTATCATAAAACATGTTTTACATAGGTTCTTAGTGATTTCTAAAAATCATAACTTAGCATATTACTTCAAGTTTCAACAAAACCCCACTTATAATATCATAACATGATATTTAGTCAGAACCCCCATGATCGGCACCATCTAAACTCGAATTTAAGAACTTAGTAACAATTCATACCTTGAATTGATATGTATGAATGCTAGAATTCACGTCCTTCCTTAGCATGCTAATTCGTTAGCTCAAACTTGCTTAAAACTAGGTAGAAATCGAAACCCTGATCGCCTTGATGCTCTTGAGAGTTTGACGTGGGGGTGGTGATAAAATGGGGTTTTTTTTTTTTTTTTTTTTTTTTTTTTTTTTTTTTTTTTTTTTTTAATGATCTTCTAGTACATTTACTGTTAATATTTAACAATTAACCTTATAGGATTTTTTTTTCCTTAACTAGTGGATTCAAACCTTTGTTTCTTCTTATTGTGAAGTCCATAAAAAAAATTTCTATTAATTAAAAAGCTAAACTACTAGATATATTTATAAGGAAAATGCTATTTCCTCCTAATAATTATTGCTACTTATCCTTCTACTCACACGATTCTAACAATTGTTAGAATTGACAGTTTAAATATTGATAGAGAATAAATGAAAAAAAAATATAATATTATTATATGTATAGAAGAATTAATAACAAAATATTCCAAACAAAAAACAATCCAAAACACGAATCACTCTTTGCTACAAAGTGTCAAACTCTAAAAAATCCCAAAAACACGTGCAAAAAACCAAATCAATTGAATCCCCAAATTTTCACCAAATCTCAAAACCAATTCAAATTCCCTCCACTCTTCCCCCAAATCAAAACCCAAACCCTAACTTATCAATCCCACAAAAATCAACGTTCAATTCACAAAAAGTTGACATTTTTATGTAATATCTCCAATCTTTTCACAAAACCCATCTTTTAATTTCATCAATTTGTTAATGTAAAGATTTTTCTTACAGTCGAGTTTTAATTACAATCCCAAACACCCCCGTACTCTATCACTCCCTTCCCACAATTATCAGAATACTGATTCAATATAACTGATGTAGCACGAGTCTTTGACATTACTGCTAATTCTCAAGTAAGCGGCGTAAGTCATGCATGTAATGAAATTTGTAAATTAGCAATGGTGATGGGTGAAAAGGGTCTGATGTCTCGGGTACTCTGCCCCAAATTTGGTGGATATTTGATGTTGGGTTTATTAGTATTGATGTGGGAATTGGGATTGTTGACTTTTGAGTTAAAACTGATATGACGTGTTAGTATACTGAATTGTTTGGCTTTTTTGCTTATGTAAACAGCTTATCTTCGTATTGCTTTTTTTAAGCAGATGATGAAATGTGACTATGCTTATCTACTTAGTTTTGGGTTAATAAGCTCTTTGTAATTAGCAGTTTAAGTTAAAGATGAAATGTGAAGTATATGCAATATAATAATATTTAGGGGTGTGTTTGGGAATTGGGAGTTGCTAATGGATAAGTGTTTTCGGATGAAAAAGGGCTTTATGCTTATATTATCGTTGAAACTCTTGTGATGTGAATGCCGTTTTCTTCTCATGGTATACTGAATTGTCTGACATGTGATGGGGATGTTTCAGAATTTGGATTGTTTTTATAACAGATTATCTGCTTATTGTGTTTTTTGATCAGATGCATAAATTTGACTATGCTTATCTACTTAGTTTAAGGGTGAAATAAGGTCTTTTTAGTAAGAAGTTTCAGATTGTTTAGTTTGCACTGGTTAGTGTTAGTGGATTCAGTATAGTAAGTTTAAACTTAGGGGTGAAATAAGCTGTTTTGGATAAGTTGATCTTCTGGTTATGAACATAAGCTGTTTAACTTAGCAATGCCAAACAGCCCTTGCTGCGTTTTGATACTGTAGATCAGCAGTAATAAGTGTTTGGATATGATTATAGGCTCATTTGATGATGAACTAAGCAGCAGTTATAAGTAATAGTTTCAGAGTTGCCTATTCAAACAGCATATCCGATTCTGATCATTCTACGTCTTAAATTCCTAATTAGCTGATTGCCGAAAACTTGAACAAATGCAGTATCTGATTATCTGGTATCGTTGCTATAAAAGCCTATCTACACACTTTTTGCAGCATTGCTTTATGTTATAGTAATTGCTTATTTCATCAAAGCATAAGCAGTTTTAATAAACATTACCGAACATCCCCTGAAGTCAATGTATTCATAGAAGTATTGATTTTGTATGCTGAATTGACATCAGACAACTCCTTCGATATTTAGTACTATGAATCCTTCTTACAAAACAGGACATTTATATTTTTCTTTAGGTTTCTTGATTAATCTAGTCCATATTACATGACAACGTAACACTTTATCTTTCTAGAAAAGGTTTCTGATTCTATGTTATTTTCTAGACAAACATGGGAAGGCGGTCAGTACGACGGAGATGAACAGTTGAGATTGTCAAGTTTGCAACAACCGCTGTAGATATAACTGATGTAGCACGAGTTTTTCACATTACTGCTAATTCTCAAGTAAGCGGCATAAGTCATGCATCATTTATTTTAGAGATGGTATTTTTGTTTGCATGTAATAAAATTTGCAAATTAGATATATTTTTTTCGCGGATTTATTAGCTTACATGGTTATGTAAGTACCTTAATTAATCATTTAGGTTCCAATAATAGCAATGGTGATGGGTGAAAAGGGTTTGATGTCTCGAGTACTCTGACCCAAATTCGGTGGATATTTGACATTTGGCACCCTTGAGCATGGAAAGGTATCAGCATCCTGACAACCTACAATTAGGGATCTTTTGGACTTGTTTAATTTCAAACAATTAGGGCCTGACACAAAAGTATGCGGTATTATTGGCAAGCCAGTTGGACATAGCAAATCACCTTTGTTATACAATAAAGCTTTCAGATCAGTTGGTTTTAATTGAGTTTATGTACATTTGTTGGTGGATAATGTAAAGAATTTTCTTGATACTTACTCATCTACAGATTTCGCGGGGTTTAGGTTGAGTTTTCATCTATTTTTATTAGAGCTAGTGCTTTGGTTTTTAGGGTCTTTTTTCTCATTTAATATCTACATCCTCTCATATATGTGCCTTCGTACTTATTTAACTTTCTCTGTGCATACAAGTCATTGAAAGGTGTACCGAATGCCCATATGGCATACAAAACCATCTTTTATTGAATCAAATGTTACATAACCATAAAAGGGCACACATGTGAAAGTATGTTGATATTTTATCGAAAAAACCCGTATTTCTACTTATTCAGATTAGTAAAATGTATCATTTTTTGATGCAGTTGTACCATTCCTCACAAAGAATCTTTACTTCAATGTTGTGATGAGGTTGATCCGGTTGCAAAGATAAGTTCCATTTTTATAGAAACCTTAAGCGTTGAGGCTGATGTCGATGATTATTAAATTATGGCTTTTTATGTATTCTGTTATTGATTGTATGCTACAGTCAATAGGAGCAGTCAACTGCGCTATCAGGAGACCAAAAGATGGGACGTTATATGGGTGTAATACCGACTATGTAGGCGCTATTTCTACTATCGAGGATAGTCTACGAGGTTTCTTTCTTACTTTCTATTAGAAGTGGTAATTTGGGCTGCTGGATCAAAACCGTGCCTTTTGTCCACTTATAAAAGTTTCATATTATATTTCACGTGTGACTTTTAACCCGTTTAACCCATTTGAGCCGTTTGAGGTTTACTTAATCCTAAATTGTTGCAACTGAATACAGGTTCAAAATGGCGCAACAGGATCACCCTTGGCTGGTAGACTATTTGTGGTTATTGGTGCTGGCGGTGCTCGAAAAGCTCTTGCTTATGGAGCAAAAGTGAAGGGTGCAAGGATTGCGGTAGCCAATCGGACTTATGGTTAGATTCTACTAGCACTCACATTACCATTCCTAGTACTCGTACTTGATCGCAAATAAAACATTACACTAGTTTTATTGCATTCTTATCAGTTCAGTATGGGTGAAAGTCAACTGCATGGTTCTCGTCATATTTAGAGGGTATTTGGATGTGAGTTGTTTATCAAAACATAAAAAATTGATCATTGCGACTTCAAGTCACAGTAATCAAATAACCAATTGCAAAATTGAAATCCAAACACCCTCTTACATGCATAGTTAATACATCAACTAAAGTTTTCTCTTACTGATGATACTGCACGGATCGTGCTAGAGAACTTGCTGACATAATTGATGGAGAGGCTATATCTCTTGCCGACTTGAGCACGTACAGTCCAGAAGGTGGTATGATACTTGCAAAAACTACATCAATTGGTATGCAGCCAAATATAGATGATACTCCTATTTCTAAGGTACGGCTATCTACCTTTCTTCGGTCATATGTTTTAGAAATGGTGGTTTGCAGTTAGAAATGTAATTATGAGGTAAATATGTGCATGAGATGAAGTTTCTATTTTCTTTTGTGGCAGGAAGCTTTGAAGTCGTATGCACTGGTATTTGATGCTGTGTACACACCGAAAATTACGAGATTACTTCGGGAAGCAGGAGAATGTGGAGCCATAATTGTTACAGGGGTGGAGATGTTTATAGAACCCTGGTAAGGTTTTAAATGCAATGTTATGATATTTCATGCGTCTCCATCAATCCTAAAATATTACGGTCTCTTTTTTTCTTATGAGTTTTTATCATACTTTCCAATTGCAGCACCTAAAGAATTATTTAGGGAGATTATGGAAAAATCTTAATTGTCTCGGGGGCTGTCGTAGGTATGTATCTTTTTCTATCCTATCTTCCTTTATCTTGAAATTTCAGTTGATACCTTTTCCAATCATATGAAGTTATGCAATAACGAAAAGATTTGACTGTCACATACTCGTATATATTAATCTAATTATAGCTATTGGGATAGGATATTACCCAAATCAGCCCAACTTCTAAGTAAATGGGTCAAAATTAAAAAATTTCTACTGCTGCAGACTTCGACTTTGGATCAAAATTTCTATAAATTTATGTAAAGCCGAAGTTTTTGTTATTTTGTATACAGGAGCAGGAGGCTCGAGAGTAACATGTGTTGTGCAAAATGGTACACACAGGAAGACGGAGGAGGTGATTATAGTTGTTTCTCCATCATTTGTTATTGTATCATTAGTATTTTTTGTTCGGACATAATAAGGATTTTATATGTGATAGTCTTGTATTCTGAGTTTTGTGATGCCAAATTAAATTTATTTTTAGAAATGAAGTACTCATAAATCTTAGAAAACGAACGGTGTCATATTTATCTTGATAAATTGTAACTTTCTAGGTTTTGCTGTCACGATAGTAAACTCTTGTGAGTATATGTATGCTGACTATAGTAAAATGTCATAATAGTAAATGCATGTCTTATAGAATTCTTTCCGAAAGTAGTCTTTTCAAAAATGTTCTACCTTGCACATACGTCGCACATAAGTGCCCTTTGTTAGGTGGTCTTCACTATCAAACCAACACAAACTTCTCTTCACCGTGCGTGATGGTGGACGCCTTTTATGAGAAACCACGCGTGGAGAGTGCCTGATGCGGGTGGTGGATGACTCCATTATGCACGGTCTAAGAAATGTGACTTTTTGAAACAATCACCATAAAAGTTTTTCTCAAAAAAAAAAAGAAAAAAAAGAAATTTTTTTTTCTCAAAATATAAACAACAAAAAAGGTTCCCAAACACCTCTTTATAAACAACTTTTGGTAAAGATAGTGGGGTTGAAAAATGTACGGTAAAATCCCTAAAACTCATGATGATGATAGGTTTGAAGAAGTTGATGAATAACAATATACTTTTCACTAGTTTAAATAAAACACCTTATTGATAAGAGAGATATTTCAAAAATACTAGTTTTTAGATATTGCTTGGGCATGGACTTTAAAGTTTAGACAATACCTTTCCAATCCTAGAAGGTAAAAAAAATGTTTCTAATCATATTAATTGCAGGACTAAAACAGGGTGAATGTGCTACTATACTCTTGGTATAGATAGATGTCTGTTTGCATTGATGAAGGCTTGTTAGATGGCCACTGTGAATCAGACTTGGTGAGTCTAGAGTGGGACTGCTACTATGGTTTGGCTTGTGCTATTTCAGTACAAGGAAATGTAGTCACATCTTCTTCATAGCCCGACATCAAAGGCCTACCATGCAACATAATTCTCCATACATCAGATGTGGGGGGTTGGCTCAATCCGAAATGAATGTTAACCAATAACAAATTAGATTTACATGATTTTGTTAGCCAAAAAAAAATGAGAGTACAAGAGTAGATTAAATAGAAAACAAACTTACAAAACTATTACAGCCAAACAAACCTTTATTAAGCTAAAATCCATTCATACTCACAAATGCTACATTAAGATGTATTGAGAGGTTGACAAATAAAACTCACAATAGAACTGAAAAATATACTAGACGGAACCAGAGCAGACACATGCACAAGCAAAATTAAGCATATGTAGACGAAACAGAATCAGACGGATGCAAACAGAATCCGAATCATATGGAATCGGATGCAGAACCAATGTAAATCAGATGAAACATGGTAGAATCATGCAGAGAACCATAACGTAACTAGAGTGAATGCACAGCCAGTGCGAATCAGATGGAACATGGTAGAATAAGACATAACAAACCAGATGCAAAGCCATATAACCAGAGCGAAATCAGGTAGAATGGGATGCAGTACTATGCAGAATCATAGCAAAATCGGACATACTTCTGTCATCTTTTCGTCATTTTTAGACTGAATGTGTGGGTTTGGGAACTTCATCTTGCAGCCTTTTCTTCTTTTCTCTTTGCCTTTGAATATCATTGCTGTTTCCAGAAAACATTGGTCGGAACTCGAGGCCACATACAATGAGGCCAGACATAATTCCTTCATGACTTGTAAATTTCATTTCAATAGAAAGAGAGTCATCTTTGAATTCATGAGTTGAGTTAAATTTCCACACTTGCATCTCCATCCATCCATCTTCCCTTTGTTTTGAAACCCGAGTGATACCATTTATGTTCAATGGGCTTGGGGTTATAAAATAAACAAATTCTGCCTCATTGTTTTCTTTGTGCAGTACGTCTCGTACTTCTACTGGACAATGCAGCCCCTGGCATTTTTCTGAAAGCTTGAATACAAGGTAACACACATATTCTGTATCTGGTGACAACATTTGACTTTTGATTTTGCAATTGAGATGAAATACTTGTTGTGGTAAAAGCTCAATCACCTCTTGAAATCTGCATGTAGGATATGATAGATTAATAACGAAGCTATATATAAAAACAGGAAACGACATCCCAGAAGTTAAACTTTTGTCAACCATTTATTCACGAATCTTTAATTGTTAACTGTAAAATAAAAAACATTGAGCTAGAAATCTAGTTCTTTGTATGACATCTACATATTTGGGCGTACAATTAAAAAAAGTTTAGCAATTAGAGGTAGGGCTGGCAATCCGTGTGGTTCGGGTTGGTGGTCAAGATACCCCAACCCAAACATGAGCATTTCAAATAATTGGGTTAGACTTGTAATTAACTTTTTATATATATTTTCTGAACACAATTCATTTAATCCGCTTATCTAACCGGGTTGGGGGATTAGCGAGTTACACGGGTTAAATAGGTTAAATGTGTTGGCAAGTCGACCCGTTTATCCCACCCAACCCAAACATGACCCGAATCTTGTTTGCAACCAACCCTAACCCGTTTATTCCCGTATCGGTCTTGGGTCGTGTTTTATTTAGTGTCAAGAATTGCCGCCCCTAGTTAAAGGAAACTGTAACTAAATTAGCTATAATATAAGAAGCGAACCTGGACTGGGCTGATGGTTTTGAAGTAAAAAGATCCACATTAGAGAATTTGTATAAAGCTGCCTTTGCCGAAAGCACAAGAAGTTTCTTTTCGTCGACTTCGCCCAACCAGAACAACTCGTCGTAGTTTCTGCAAATCTTGAATATTTCTTCAAAGTTAGTTGGAAGTTGCTGCACCTGATCCACATTGATGTTTGATTTCAAGACTTGTTGGACTTCCATCAATTTTCCGATTTCTTCATGTTCCACCTGTATACAAATCATGTTAAACATGCAATATAGAACATGGGTTTAGTTTAATTTTTTGGCATGCATAAAACCTCTTGGTATAATATAAATAAAAAGAGTATATAATGGAACCAGGTATATAATTTCAAACTTACTTTGTCAATTGCTCGAAATTCAATGCCTTCAACATAAACTTCATTTTCTCCACAATAGTGTGATGAAAAGCTCTCAAGTAGAAACTCAAAAACAACATCTTCGTTCTGATTCAAGAATTGGTACAACTCAATCATCATCCAGTCCTTGTCTCTCCATGTTGCGAAATATGCATGTAGATTTTCGAGTCCCTTTCTATACTTTAGGTTAACACACATTGGTTTAGTTGAAAATTTTCTTGAATCACTAAGTTTGAAGACTAAATAGACCCCATAAACAACATTTGGAGATAGAAGTTGAGCGTTTGTCTTTATTTCGATGTTCAGATTGGAAATATCAAACATCTCCACTACTGTCTCAAACCTGCACATATTATAGATATTCAAGCTATAAAAAACAGACTAGCAAGATGCTAGCAAAATCACAGTCATTAGAACAGAGGACCCAAAATAGGGGTATAGCTCTACGCCTCTACCACCGGTTGAAAAGAAAAATCCAGCTACGAAACTTCAAACATAATACCCATATACCAAATATGTGACTATTATAATTAGTTGAGAAAACACTGAAACCTTGTTAGATATCTACCATCCCCCCTCCCTTTGTAATTTATAATTTTTGCATGCAATGTTTTTCAATTATACGTTTTTTGTGACAATAAATTTATGAATGACAAGAATTTATGGTTTTAATTACTTTAAGCAAATGCATTATAATAGTTTAAGATAAATCAATCATTCTTTTTAAACGAAAAGACTTTCACAAACTTATAACACGTATCTCATTTCATATCATCTTACACGTAAAAGTACCTTTGTTGGAAAAATTTTCTATACGAGTATATAATACAGAACACCGCAAGAAAAAAGAACCACAATGCAAGTTCAAAATACATAGGTAGGTGTTGGCCTCAATAACGTGGATCTTTATTGGTCTAACGTTCAATGCAAAATATACCAGATGTGAAATAAAATTGATATAAACACTAAAATGCTTTTTCTTATAACTTGTAATATAAAATTGTCATCAAGTAAATGTTTACAGAATTTGTACTATATATATACAATGAAAAGGTATAAAGAACCATTGTATTGGTTCGGTTCTAAAAGGGTTCGACCAACAGTCATGTTGGTTCGAAATGTAACTGCCAATTTGACAGTTATTTGGAAGAGTTGACTTTTAGATACGGGTTGACTTTGACTCCGGGTTTGACCTTGAAAATGGGTAGGAATAAGGATTGGGATTAACCCAATATTCTCCCTCTTAATCTCAATCATTATCTCCTAGATCTTTAACTCCAATGAGTTGCCTCATGGTTAGAAATTTGATCTTCGGTATTGCCTTCGTTAGTATGTCAGCCTTTTGATATTCTCCGCTTATAAATTCAACTTGTAAGTCTTCTCTTTCAACGCATTCACGTATAAAGTGATACTTTGTATCAATGTGTTTACTTCTTCCGTGAAAGACGGGATTCTTCATTAGTTCTATAGCTGATTTGTTATCAACCATAATAGTTACCTTTTCTTCATTTGAGTGTGTAAGCCTGCTAAGTAGTCTTTTTAACCATAATGCTTGTGTTGCTGCTGCTGTTGCTGCAATAAATTCAGATTCGCAAGATGATAATGCTACAGTGGCTTGTTTCTTCGTACTCCAGCTTATTGGGGAATCACCATAATAGAAAATGATTCCAGTAGTTCCTTTGCCTTCTTGAGTGTTGACTCCGTAACTACTATCGCTAAAACCTTGTATCTTGTTTCCTCCATTATGTCTGTAGGTGATACCGTAGTTGATTGTTCCTTTAACATTACGTAGTACTTGTATTATTGCCTTCATGTGTTGCTCTTTTGGTTCCTGCATAAATCGACTAAGTAATCCAATGGAGTAACTTAAGTCGGGTCTTGTATGAAGTAGATATCGTAGACATCCAATTAAACTTCTATATTCTGTTGAGTTGACCATTGTTCCTTCAGTATTCTTTGTTAGTCTTGTTCTTGGATCCATAGGTATTAAAGTTTCGTTGCAGTCTGTCATTCCAACTTCCTTTAGGATTTTTGTTGCGTAGGCAGATTGCTTTATTGATATGTTTCCTTCAGCTTGTGAAACTTCTATTCCTAGGTAGTAAGCTAATAATCCGAGGTCACTCATTTCAAATTTGTCTTCCATTTGAGCTTTAAATTTGTCGATCTCTTTCTTTGGTGTGCCTGTGACGATTAAGTCATCTACATAGACTCCTACAAGTAGAGTTGAATCTTTTGTGGCTTTTGTGTAGATCGCTTGTTCTAATGTACATTTCTTGAAATTTAAGGATTTCAAAGTTTGGTCAAGTTTTATGTTCCATGCACGTGGTGCTTGTTTTAGTCCGTAAAGTGCCTTAATAAGTCCGTAGACTTTTCTTGAATTTTCTTTCTTTATAAAGCCTTCCGGTTGTGAAACATAAACTTCTTCTTTTAAATCTCCATGTAGAAATGCAGATTTTACATCAAGGTGATGTACTTCCCATTTGTTGTTAGCAGTTATGGCGAGTAATAATCTTATAGTTTCCATTCTTGCTACGGGTGCGAAAACTTCTTCAAAATCTATGCCATACTCCTGAATATATCCTTTTGCTACTAGTCTTGCTTTATGCTTGACTATATTTCCATTTGCATCTTTCTTGGTTTTAAATACCCACTTTAAACCTATTGCTCTATGTCCTTTGGGTAAAGTGGTTAGTTCCCATGTGTTATTTTTATTGATGGAATCTATTTCGACCTTCATTGCTTCAATCCATTTTTGGTTGTTTGATGCTTCCTTATAATTCTTAGGTTCATCTTCAACAAGTAATAGTCTCTCAGTGTCTTCAAGTAAATCAGTCATAATTCTAAATCCTCTTACGGGTGTATGATCATAGTGTGAGTGTGAAGATGTGGTTGATGTTGAACCACTATTCTGATAAGTTGACTGTATTGAGTTGATTGGTGTAATCTGAGGGTTTACTCGTGATGAAACTGTAGATGGTGTATTAGGTGTTTGTGTTTGAGAGGGTGAGTTTGTTGCTGATGTTGTATAATTATCATCATCATAATTGTTGTCGTTGGGAAAGTCATTGTAATCATCATCTTGTTGAACGTCATCATCATTAGGTTGAATATCGTCATTATGTTGAATATCTTCTTCATGATGTTCATGTGTATTTTCAAAATTTTCTATTCTGAAATCAACCCATTGAGGTTCATTATTGGTGTGTGTACTCATGTAGTCTTCCCAATTCCATGCTTCATCCTCTTTAAACTTAACATCTCTACTAACACATATCCTTTGTGTTGTTGGATCAAATAATCTATAAGCTTTCGATCCTTGTTCATTTCCTAAGTATACCATTTTGTTACTTCTATCATCAAGCTTGGTTAAGCGTTGTGATGGTACCTTAGCATATGCTATGCAGCCGAATACTCTTAGATTTTCTAGGTTTGGCTTTCTTTGTTTAATTGCTTCATATGGAGTAATGTCTTCTAGTGCTTTTGTAGGTACACTATTTAAGATGTATATTGCATGCCTAACGGCTTCAGCCCAAAAGTTTTGTGGCATGTTAGTTACTTTCATCATACATCTAGTGGTAGACATGATTGTCCTGTTTCTTCGTTCTACTACTCCATTTTGTTGTGGTGAGTAAGGTGCGGTAAGTTGTCGTGAAATACCATTATCTTTGCAATATTGTGTGAATTCATTTGATGTGAATTCTCCACCTCGATCAGTTCTAAACATTTTTAATGTCGTCCTTAACTCTTTTTCTATTGTGTTCTTATATTCCTTGAAAGTATCAAATGCTTGATCTTTTGTTTCTAGGAAATATGCCCACATATATCTCGAATAATCGTCTACTAGTAAAAATATGTATTTCTTTCCAGATGGTGTTGATGGTGTGATTGGTCCGCATAAATCTCCATATACTAAATCTAAAGGTGATGTAGATCTAGTTTTAGCTTTCTTTGGAAATGGTGCTCTACTATGTTTACCAATTAAATAAACATCACAGACTTGTGTTGTATGTTTAATGGCGGGAATTCCTTAAACTAACTCTCTTTGAGCCATAAATTTTAATGATTCAAAGTTGAGATGTCCTAGTCTCGCGTGCCATAACCAGGTGTTATCTTTTAAGTTTGCAAGTAAGCAAACAGGTGTTCCTATTCTTAGACTTGCTTGATATAGACGGTTTCTTTGTCTAGTGACTTTTATGAAGATTTTATCGTCCATGTCATAAAGTCGTAGTTCATTATCTTCCATTACAACTTTACAACCAATTTCGGTGAGTTGTCCAAGGCTCAATAGGTTGCTTTTAAGACTTGGAATGTAATAAACGTGTGAAATAATTCTTTGTTTTTCGTCATCACATTCTATTAGAATTGAACCTTTTCCTTTAATCTCTATGTGTGATCCATCTCCGAATTTCACTTTTCCACTAACTTTCTCATCTAATTCTTTAAAATGTTCCTTTACTCCAGTCATATGGTTACTTGCTCCATTGTCTAAGTACCATAGACTATCCATATTTGTTTCTTTACTTTCTACAACTTCTTCGTGAAGAGATATGTTTCTTCAATTTTTGTTACTATAGGGTCTTCTAAAATTGCCATTAATAATGTAGGTTCTAAGTCTTCCTCGACAAGATTAGATTGCACAGTTGTTTTTGGTTTAGAATAACACTTGTTTGCAAGGTGTCCCTTTTTGTTGCATTTGTAACAAATAACTTTACTAAGGTCAAAATCTGGCCTTTTGAAGTTGTTTTGAGAATGTTCTCCTTCCTTTTTTTCTCCTTTAAATTTATCGTGGTTTTTATAGTGTGAATACTTATGTTTTCCATTACCACGTTTAAAATGTCTCTCTCTACCTTCGTGTCTTGTGAACATCAATTTTTCTTGATTGTTCTCTTGTTTTCCTTTCTTATATTTTATCCTTTCTTCATAGGTTTTAAGTCTTCCCATGGCTTCTTCAAATGTCATAGTGTTTAAGGCTGAATATTGTTCTATTGATGCTACTATTTGCAGATACCTATCCGGTACAGCATTTAGTAATTTTCTGACTAAATTTGTGTCTTTTATTGTGTGTCCTAGACTAGCGGCTTTGTTTACTAGAGTTGTTAGTTTTCCTGTAAAGGTGTCGATGGTTTCATCTTCCTTCATAGTCAACATCTCCATTTCTGATCTGAGTGTTTGAAGTCTGGCTTGTTGTACTCTTTCTTCGCCTAAGTGTCTAGATCTTAAAGCGTCCCATATTGCTTTTGGGGTTTTGTGCTTTGTTATTTGGACTAATTGTTCTTCGGGTAAGGATTGGTAAAGGTATGCTATTGCAGTTTTTTCTTTTTTCTTATCAGATGGTATTTTCAATTGGCTCAATCGTTTCCCATAATCCATTTGCTTCAAAAATAATTTGCATGTGAATTGCCCATAACGAGTAATTCGTTGGTTTTAACATTGGGCATTGAAATTGAGGATTGGTGTTGTTTACACCAGTCTCTTTATTTCCACCGTTTCCACCGTTTGTCATTTTTAAAAATAAAGTAAATGACTAAGTAATCTCCTAAAATCTAACACTAATTGTGTTATAAAGTTTCTAGCGCGCTTTAAATGGTTTGTTTTTTTTAAAAAAAAACTAGGAGATTATAAAAATAAAATGAAATAAGCCTAAGGTTAATTACTCCTTAAAAGATATTTCTAAATATAATAAGCAGTGTAAATTTCACTAGGTTATTATATAAAATATGATAAGATACTAAGTATTATTTTCTTAAAGTACTTATCAAAAAAAATAAAAACTATACTAGATATTATTTGTAAAACAAAAATAATAATACTCTAAGCTCTGTTGTAAAAATCGGCCCAGGCGGCCGATTAATCCCCGCATAATCGATGATCGCTCACTAAGCGCCTAGATTTATCATAATCTGCCTATTTAATCGCTTTGGTCAAAAATCGCTTAAAAATCGGTCAACAAACCGATTAATCGGAGAAAATCGGTCTAATCGGACAATTATAGCTTAAAAATCAGTCAAAATCGCTTAAAAATCAGTCAACAAACCGATTAATCGGAGAAAATCGGTCTAATCGGAAAATTATAGCTTAAAAATCAGTCAAAATCGCTTAAAAATCGGTCAACAAACTGATTAATCGGGCAAAGTCAGTCAAAGATCGCTTAAAAATAGTCAACAAACCGAGTAATATCTATGTTTGATTTTGAACTTTGAAGAATTATGTATTATGTTTATTTGAACACTTGAAATATTTAAACTTTGATGCATTATGCTTATCTCATACATATAATATAATATTAATATTTAAAATTACAATTTTGTGCATAAAAATTTCAATCCGATTAATCCCCGATTAATCTCCGCCTAACCGATTAATCGCTAGGCCCTACCCGACCGCCTCACTAGCGCATAGCGATTTTTACAACCTTGACTCTAAGTATAATAAAAAATAAAGAGTGGATTGTGGAAAAATAGAACCTGGAGGGTGTTTATTAAAAACGAAGCCCTAATATTGTTTTGTGTCCGGTTCCTTTTTGCCCTAGCGTTTTATTACGCCTCTCTTTTTTTTTTTTTTTTTTTTTTTTTTTTTTTTATCTCTTTGAGAGATAAAAGATCTCTAACTCTTTTTTAGTGAGACCGGTACTGCTATGTTGTTATGGTGGTTGACCGCCGGATGTTGGCTGTGGTTGACCACTCTTTTTTACGGATATGTGGTGTTCCTGTTGGGATTCTTCCTCCGTGTATATATATTGAATCAAGTGGTGATTCAAGAATAAGGGTGCTATGAATCGAATCGTTGAAATACAGGTGTGTTTGTTCCTTGTATTGATTCAATAATGAATTTGCCCCTTTTGATGACAAACCGTATGGTTTTTTTTCTGGGTCGAATGATGTTTTTGTTAAAACAGATAAAATGGGTCTTATGATTTTCGGTATGATTATGAATAATTTTTGCAAAATAATAAAGGGGTGCCTTCTAATTGATGCCGGTAATTATAAATTACGAGGCGACAATTAGTTGAAGTTATCCCTAAATTGAAACGCAACTATTGTTGTTGTTGTGTTCGTTGTAATTGCAGAAATACCGAGACCTATTTTTTTTCGATTCACATATTGTAAAAATTGAAAAGGTATATGATGAATTGGTTAGTTTAATCCAAACCGCTCTGATACCAATTGTTGGCCTCAATAACGTGGATCTTTATTGGTCTAACGTTCAATGCAAAATATACCAGATGTGAAATAAAATTGATATAAACACTAAAATGCTTTTTCTTATAACTTGTAATATAAAATTGTCATCAAGTAAATGTTTACAGAATTTGTACTATATATATACAATGAAAAGGTATAAAGAACCATTGTATTGGTTCGGTTCTAAAAGGGTTCGACCAACAGTCATGTTGGTTCGAAATGTAACTGCCAATTTGACAGTTATTTGGAAGAGTTGACTTTTAGATACGGGTTGACTTTGACTCCGGGTTTGACCTTGAAAATGGGTAGGAATAAGGATTGGGATTAACCCAATAGTAGGCTCTAAACTAATTATTTATGTTCCCGTAAATAGCTTGTCATGCATAATCCGGTAAAGTAACTACATTTTTTTCAAAGAAAAATATATATTTACATCTAACAGAAATGCATATGTATGTTTATCACTTATGTACTGATAAATTTAGAGAGGTAAAGAGAATAACCTTGATTCTTGAAGAGATTTCCACTCATGTGAACAACTGTCTATGTAAGAAAACATTGCCGCTGATACCATTTTATTTCTTTCTCCATTACCATCGAATGACAGTAACTGTTACATAAAATAAATTATAAATCAGACACAACTTTTATCATGTGTAAACGCATGTGTGATCTCAAATTATCCATCAAAAAGGAAAAGATATATAGAAAACTGGAAAACACCAAATAAACGAGATACAAGATGAATTGATTACCACTTTGTCTTCTTGAAGGAGGATTCCATTCGAAAAAATGTTGTAAAGATCCTCTTTCTTAGTGGTAGAGTAGATTTCAGGGCATTTTGACATCTGGACTATTTCTTTGTAGTCTTTAGGCAATTTGGGCTCCCATTTCTCATAATCCTCCTGCATATAATATTTATCAATTAATAAACTCATGTTTCATATAGTTACTTTCTTTTAGTTTATAAAACAGTTAAAGGCCATAGTTTAGATATATATGAATCAAAAGTTAGCCAATTTTGTCAAAATATAGATACTTACCTGGAATTCCAATGCTTTCTTGAGTTCTATGACCACTTCATCAGCTGTTGGCCGACTTTCTCTCCGGTGATGTAAGCATTTAAGGGCAATCCTTGTAAAGATAATATATGACTCTGGCACAATTTGTTCTTTGATACCCTCGAACACTAACTCATCAAGTTTTTCTAAATGATAGTGTTGTTTAGCCAAAAAGGGTAAATAAAGATACTCATCATCTAGTTTTACGGATGATAGTTTCCCACACAATATGTCAAATAAGACCGCACCCAACGAGAATATATCAGACTCTTTGGTTAAGATGCCTGTTTTCGAGTGTAGTGGGTCACTATAGCCATCAGTGCCTGTAACATTGTCTATGACATAGTCTACATCCTGATTTGTTGGACATACTAAGGAAAGCCCAAAATCACTAATTTTTGCTTTCCAATCATCAAGCAATAGAATGTTGCTGCTGCTGATGTCCCTATGTATTACCATTTCTAGACTTGAAACAGTTCCATGAAGAAACTCCAACGCGATTGCAATATCGATGCATATTTTAAGCCGCATCACCCACGTAAGACTATCATTGCTCAAGTACTTATCAAGACTTCCTCTTGATGCATACTCATAGACAATAATTTTCTCATCCTCTTCATCACAATAGCCTACAAGACCAATTACATTTTCATGTTTATACTGCATAAGGATTTCAAGTTCTGTCATAAATTCAGCTTCTCCTTCAGCAGATTTCCTACCCAACCGCTTTGCAGCAATGAAGTTATGCCCATGAGTGTAACCCTTGTACACATTCCCAAAATCTCCATGTCCAATGAGATTGTCTTGATTGAAAGTTTTTGTGGCCAACTTTATGTCTTGAAGTGATAGTTTGAGGCTGTCCTTGTGGTTCTCCTGCGAATCATCAAACAATCAGTCGATTTGATAAGTAAAAAATTTGGCATCTAAAACTCCTTTAAAGTCTCTAAGTTCAGGGTTATGGTTGTAAATCAAGCTTGGTAAAGTTTAGATTAAAACAATATGCCACAAAAGTTAATGACTAAAAAGGTTAAATGGTAAGATCGTTAATTCAGTAAAAGTTTGAGGATTAAAATATTAGTTGCACAAAGTAAAATGTATGAAATGTCACATACTACTATGAAGAATATATGAGGAGATTATAAAGTTATTCAAAAAAATTACGCACCTGATAGTATAACGCTTTTTTAAGTTCGTTGATGACAATATCTATTGATGGACGTTCGACTTGAGTTTCCGCCAGACACTGATATGCGATTTTTGAAAATGTGTCCAAACACTCTTCATTGGGTCCTTTACTTAGAGAAAACGCATGTTCATCTGTTTCTTCCTTGATCTTGTGATCAACAATTTGCATCAGTGTTCCTTTCTCAAAATGATGTCGCGCAATGAATGCAATCCCCTTCTCATTCACCTTGGTGTATATAGGATCATAGGCCAACCTCCCCGTCAAGATCTCAAACAACACAACTCCAAAAGAGTAAATGTCTGATTTTTTATTTAATCTTCCAGACTTCTCATATTCTGGATCCAAATACACATTTGTACCTGCAATCGTGTCGGTATTGAGAGTGCTGGCCTCTTGATCTGCTGGGTGGATTTTGGAGAGCCCGAAATCAGCAATCTTCGCTTCCAAATTTTCGCCCAATAGAATATTTGCACTCTTGATGTCACGGTGTATTATCTTTTGTTTGTCTTGATCAGTGTTGGTGTGAATGTAATTCAAGCCATGTGCAATACCAAGACATATTTTCAAGCGTTGCATCCAAGTAAGATTAGTCATTTTTTCACTGTTTCCCAGATAATCCTCAAGACTCCCTTTAGAGGCAAGCTCATAGACAAGGATCATGTGATCACGATCTTCATCACAAAAACCAAGAAGAGAGATTATATTCTCATGTTTACAGCTAATCAGAACCTCAATTTCTGCAATGAACCCTTGTTCTCCTTCTTGATTGTGAATGCGTTTTATGGCTACCGTGCTACGTTTCTTCTTCTTTTTTTGGGTAAAAGGTAAAAATTTGTAAGCCATACGTTTCTTGGGAAGATCGTATCTATTCTTCCCTTCTATGGAAGATGAATTACTGCTATCAAAATGTTCGAGTTGGGCCTTGTATACCATACCATATCCGCCTGACCCAATGCAATATTTGTCGGAAAACTTCTCTGTTGCCTTCTTGATATCATTAAGTCCAATCTTCAAGTGTTCCAAGTTCTTCAACTGCAACATTGTGGACATTCAAAATACAACAACATACTTAAGTAAATTATTGAGTGAAAAAGATTCACAATCTGTACTAATTGTGATGTTAATAGAAAAAAGTGATACAACAACACTTTATAATCAGCCAATGGATTCCGTTAGCTTCTATATCAGTTACTGTTTTATGCTTAAAAATGATTTGTGATTTGTGACTAGTGTGCAGGTCCATGATAGTTGGTGCAGATGGTGTTTTGATTTCTGGTTTTTGGGTGTTGATCCTGTGGTGTGGAGTTGGCCTGGTCATATCAATAAATTTGTTAATGGTAGTTCATCATTTTAGACCAGGATTATATAATAGGGATCAAATGTAATATGTAAAAACCCCTAACCACGTAGACCATTTGTGTAATTTACTTTTTTGTTTATTAATTGGAATGAAGAAGTAAATTACCCTCAGGTGATTGGATGATGTACTGTCAACTGCATTCCTTGGAAGTTCCTAAAATAATATTTGCAAAAGACGAGGACATTAGTAGATAAATATAAGAGTTATTATCATATAAAGTTGATAAGCAAGTTAATTTTCTTACCGGATTTTCATACATTGATTGAAGTTTCAACACTTTCTCAAGTCCTTTGACAACCTGATCTATATGTGGACGATCTGCTCTTTCCTCTTTAATGCAGCAATATACTGTTTCTGAGAAGATTCTTAATGCTTCTTGGTCCATCTGATTTTGCAAATGCGGATCGATCATATCATCCAAATTAGATTTAGCCAGTTGACTTAATAGCCCATCTCCCAACTCTTCATCTCGAAGAGCTGCACTCCTTCCGCACAAGACTTCCAATAATACAACACCGAATGAAAACACATCTGACTTGTGGGTCACCCCGCCAGTATTTTCATATTTTGGGTCCATGTATACATTCTTAACAATATCACGAGTAAGAAGAAGACGGTGTCTCCGAGCTACTGTATTTTTCATTGAAAGTTCAAAACTAGACAACTTGGGTTCCCATTTGTCATCTAGTAAAATATTCGAGCTCATGATGTTGCAATGTATGACGCTAAAATCTCGTCCAGGATCATAATGGATGTAACTCAATGCCTTCGCAACACCGACGCATATCTTCAACCTTTGCATCCATGTGAGGGTCTGGTCACTTAGATATGTTTCGAGACTTTTTTTGGCCTCCTTCTTGTATACAATAATCTTGTTTTTATCAGTATCACAGAACCCAATAAGAGACACAAGATTCTTGTGTTTGAGACTAGAAAGCATCAAAACTTCCATCCAAAACTTTTTGCTCTCATCTTTTACATAATTTATATAGAACCTATTAACAATAATATCGATGAATTGTTCAGAATGTAAGAGACGGCCTTTGAAAATCTGTCCAAGCTTATATAATTGGATGATATTCTCATCAGCAAAATTGTTGGTTGCTGATGCTATATCTTTCCAGCTGAGTTTTAAGTGAGAAAGATCATTGAGGAAAGACTTTGTCTCTTTGCTGACATGGGACTCAACGTGTGTAGATATGGAGGTCAATGATCCCTATATGTACCAAACAAGATAACATTACCAAGTGTTCCAAAATGACACGTATATATGGAGTTCATGAGTTATATAAAATCCAGTGACTTACAACAATTGTAATAAGTAAATAATTACCTTGTCATGAGTCGGTGATGTATCTTCAACTTCGGCCGCAACTATTGAGTGTTCCTTTAATATCATATAAATACAGTAATAAGTAAATAATTTTACAAGTGCTAATATTAATCTTATCAGTAAATAGAGATTAGCTATTATAAAAGAAAGATGAAAGAGAAAAAACCGTCTTACATCATTTTGACGTTCCAATTGAAGTTTCAAGGCTTCCTCCAGTCTTGTGACAACCTCACATATATCCAGGCGTTGAGATCTTTCTTCATTCAAGCAGTCATATGCTGTCTTCGCGAAAACGTTGAATGATTGCGGATCCATTTGTTTCAATAGAACCGGATCAATTATTTCATCTAGTATTTTCTTTTTGTAATGGAAAATGGCCATTAGGCTCAAATACTTATTATCTGGATGCTCACTTACCCATTTCCTACCAAACATTAGTTCAAACAACACAATCCCAAAGGAGTAGATATCTGATTTGTGGCTCACACTTTTAGTCTCAATATATGTTGGGTCTCCATACCCTTTCACATACTCAAGTTTATTAGTGTGAAATGAATGGTGCCTTCGAGAAGCTTTAATCTTCATGGAACATTCAAAACCAGATAACTTGGGTTCCCAGTCATCATTTAATAGAACTGTGCCACCGTTGATTTTCCGGTGTATTACGCTGAAATCGCATGACTCGTCATAATGAATGTAGCTCAATGCATGCGCAAGACCCACAGATATCTCCAATCTTCGCACCCATGTCAACAACATCAGGTCACTTAGATAGATGCTGAGACTTCCCCTGGTCTGATACTTGTAAATGATGATCTTCTCATCATTCTCATCGCAAAACCCAACAAGAGAAACCACATTTTTATGCTTGAGACTAGAAAGCATCGAAACCTCTGTCCAAAGCAGTTGTTCTACTCCATCCAGTTCTTTCTTAAACCTCCGAGCAAAGATATCAATCAACTCACAGGACCAGAAGAGCTGTCCCTTGTATCTCTGTTCAAACCCATATTCTCTGATGAGATTTTGTTGAGAGAAGTTGTTGGTGGCTGATAGGATATTTTCAAGGGGGACTCTGAGGTGAGCAAATTCATTTATTATCTGTAAAATAGTCAAGTTAAAATGTGAGTTAGAAAAAGGGAGTATAATAAACAAAGTGTTTGATAAAATTCCTGAACCATGTCTAAGACATGTTATGTCTAATTCTGCATAATATCGATCTTGTAGTTTATAGTTATTATGTTTGTGGATAGTAATTAAAATACCCGTAACACTCTTTAGAAGTTTAGGTAGTGATCAAGTGAATGGTCTCATTAAGTTGCATTTTTTTGGTTAGTGACTTCATGTTGAGATATAGTCTTGGTTGTCAATATTTAGGTGTTTTTAAAGCATTTGGTCCAGAATCAGATGGTGTAAGTATTGACTATGATGCAGTTTTGATGGGATAATATGGATTGGAATTGTCTTGTTTGGTTCCCTCATTTCATTCAAAGACATGTTTTTGTCTTGTGGATAAGTGCATAAAGTGGTATTCAGAAGAAAAAAGCTACGGCATGTGCTTTGTGTAACAGTAAATTGTTTAAAGTTGCAATATATTTTTGTTGTGTTGATTGAACTGATTGGGTCGCCAAGTATCAAATGAAGCTTTGGTACCGTAATACTAATATAAACTACTCCAACTAACTAAAGATTAGCGAGTGAAAGTGTAGTGCATAATGTAACAGATGATACTAGAGTGTTCAATGACACTATTTATATGGTAAACTTAAACATAATCTTATGTGATCTCATATGCCGTAGCAGGTATATATATTTTTAGTTTTCTGTACTGAACATGAATGTCTTTTTGGAAATTATGTAGATTCGCTTCGTACGGATACTGTGCACAATGTATGTTGAGACTCTTTTACTTTTACCCCGAAAGATTCAATCATGGTGACTAATTATGGCTTCGTATATATAAACATTTTGGCTAGGTTGGTTTTGGTTTTTACTTAAAAGTAGTGCTATTGTAGTTTTACACCTTGCATCAAGTTGTCCATTTGTTAGTAATACTAACTAAGAAAATAGCATTAGCATTAGCATTAGCATTAGCCTGTGTGTTGGTTTTTAAGCCATATTGTGTCATAGTGCATGATGTAACTGGCGATATACTATTAAGAATAAGCAATTATAATTCTATTAGAGGTTGATGATGTTCATCTCATACTTTGAGATTTGTTCATCCCAATTAAACTGTATATACTTAACTTATGATCATACTGTCTTATCACAGATTGATGAATTTGAAAAGGAGGAACTTGAATATAAAACTGTTGAGGAAGATCAAGAGCTTGTATTCGAAATCTTATCTTGTAGCGAAAGTATCAAAATCTGTTAGAGTTTGAGTAATCTTTCTGTAGACTTTTTGAAATCAAATGATTATGCTATTGCTGCATTCATTCTAGTTCTTATACACTACTCATTCTTGTTTCAGGCACAAAATGAGTTTTCCAAATCGTATGGGAAGGGAGCCCGTAATACCAAGGACCAATTGAAGGACTATATACGGAAAGCCTTGAAAAGTAGCAAGGTAATGTTTCAAAGCAGATCAATAATCCCAAAAAGTCAACTGATAACTAACAGTAAAAGAATAAACGCTGAAATTAGAAGGTTGTTACCCATTTGACCCGTAGCATTGTTTCAAATTTTTAAGCAGATCAGCAATCCCAAATTGTTGTTACCCATTGCTTGCATACAATATTGATAAGGAAAAACCGTTTTTGCAGAAAGATGGGCTGTTTAGACAGGCTTATATGCTGTTTTAGCAGCTTTTATATGTTGTTTGGAAATAACCTTTACATGGCTGTTTGGAAACAGGTTTTTGCAGCAATTAAATGCTCTTTTATTTTAAAAGCAATTAAATATTTGTATGTTGATTTTACTTTGTAACTTAGAAATCCCCTGGTTTCTAATTTTAATCGTCTACCAGGGACACTCCCCCAATTTCATACAAATGTTTGCAGACACCAACAAGTACTTTTACTATACCGCTTCTCTTTTTTTCAATGTTTGGAAACCCGGTTCGATCCGGCTGGTTCGGCCGGTCGAACTGGTTCCGGCTTAGATAATGGGTCAAAAGAAACAAGTTTTTAAGAATTTAAAACCTAGTGTGACCCGTCGGGTTTTACCCTTCTACAATTCCAGCTGGGTTTGTCATTAAATCTTTTATATTCCACATTGCTTTTTACAAGTTTTTAAAGGCTTTAAAAGCTGTTTAGACAGGTTTTTAAGGTGTTTTAAACACCTTCTATATGCTATTTGGACAGCAGAAAGATGAGCTGTTTGGATAGGGGTGATCACGGTCCAAAAACCGGACCGGACCGGCCAAGACTGGACCGAAGACCGACTTAAGGAAAAACCATAGACCGAGACCGGACCGAATGTGGTCGGTCCGGTCTCGGTCCGGTCCGGTCCGGTCGGTCCTTCAGTCGGTCCGGTCCAAATAGGCAAGATTTGGCAAGTTTTTTCGGTTTTTTGGTCGGTCCGGACCGGACCGGACCGACCGGACCGAATTAACCAAAAAGCCAAGACCGAGGACCGGACCGAATGTGCTCGGTCCGGTTCGGTCCGGTCCGGTCGGTTTTGTTGGTCGGTCCGGTCCATCCGGTCCGTTTGCAGCAATTACATGCTCTTTTTTCTAAATGCAATTACAGCTTCTACATGCTATTCCAACACAGTTTTTTACTGCAACCATGCTTTTTTGTTGTTGTTGTTGTTGCTGCAGCTATTGCATGTTTGTATGCTGTTTTTCAGAGCAATTACATGCTGTTTGGACATCAGAAAGTTGGATGTTTGGACAAGTATATACTATGTATGCTTTAATCTTAGAATAGTTCCCAAGAGTTAAAACTATAAATGAGACTACAAGTGTGTTAAACTGCAAGTCGAATGGTCTAATTGTGAAACTGATTAGAGGCTAATAAGGTACTAGGATTGAATGATGAATTAATAACCGAAGAAAAGAAAGTGAAGTAGGTTTCTTTTGTTTAATTAGACATGTGGGTCCTACTTGTTGTTGTTGTTGTTGTTGTTGTCGTTGCCGTTGCCGTTGCCGGTGCCGGTGCCGGTGTTATTCTTATTATTATTTATTTGCTAGGGTTTTATTTATAGTTGAGTATGATCAATACTTTTTCTTATATGCTAGTTGTAGGTGACTTTGGTTCATGTTAAGACTCTCGCTAGTCTTTTTTTCTTCACGTACTCATTTGAATGGAATGCTTGAATGAAAACTAACCAAAAACGATTTGTTGTTTGCTTTAACTGATACTTGTGTTGGCCTAGCAAGTTGCTAAAAGCCAGTTGTAAATAAGCTTTGGTGTGGGTGGCAGGTTGAATAATATGGGTTCGGATTACCTTAACCATCCATATTCATATTATCATTCTTATTCTTCATATACTAGTTTTAAACCTTCAGCACACGGTTGTGACGAGTTTTTGCAAAAATGGTTTGGTTTTCTTCATTGTTTGCAAACATGGGTTCAATTTATATCTATTTGTAAACATGGGTTAGTTGACTTAAGTGACCGCATTAAGCTAACGAAATGAGATGACTTCCTTCTCCAAAGTTTCATTTTAGCCCTCTAACTCGGGTGTTTTGTTTATATTTGTCTTCTCTTTAAAATATTGTTTCAAACATTTATCTTATTTATTTATGTCAAACCTTTCTCTTCGCAATAGGATAATTTTTATTTTTATTATTTTATTAATAACCCATATATGCTTGGCTAGTACCCATATAGGGCTAGTACTTGTTTTATTGTTTTTTCTGTTATGCATCAATCACTTTAGTTGATCTGAACCAGGACTTGAATGGACGGGGGTTGGTCCTTATCCGAATTGACCAGAACCCAAACTTTTTGTAGGGTGGGGTGCGGGGTGGGTTTTCTTTCGGACACAATCATAATTGACCTGACGCGAATGAACCTGAACTTGACTAATTATTTGACCCTATTAACATCCCTATATATAGCCAACACCAACTTACGTGGTAGTTGGGAGTTAAACGTTATAAATTAGTTGTGCAAGGCGTTTAACTTTTGAACAATTTGCTAGTTTGTGGCATTTGATAAATTCAGGACATAAATAAAAGAAATTCTGAGAATTTCAAGAATCACAAGTAGGGTTAGATCAGTTGGAAAACCCCTTGCCTCTTAACCTAGAGGTTAAGGGTTCGATCCTCACTCCCTACAAAAGGCCGGAGGTCCTTTTCTACCTAAGGTAGAACCGGAAGCAGCCTCTCTACCTTAGGTAGGGGTATGGTTGTCTACGTCTCAACCTCCCCCATACACCGTGGAAGACGGTATTGGGTCCCATAACCCGTGGAAGACGGCATTGGGAGTTACTTTACTTTACTATACAAAATTTAAAATGAAACGGTGACTATAATTTTTGTGTATAGTGCGAAAGTCACCGGCTCTAGTTAATATACATTCACATAATTACCTACATATAAGCAAGAAATGCTACCCACAAATATTGTTCATGTTGTTGAGTACTATCGCATTTATCTCTTTAGTTTGTTTAGTATTTATTCATCCATGGGTTTCCTATTTGTTAATTATAAGTTTTGTAGTCACATAAGAATAAACTATAATAGTGAGTTGATAGTTTTCTTATAAAAAAATAATAATATGAGGCTTTTATAATTGAAAATTTTAGGAAAAAAGATATGCTATAGAAAGTAGAAAAATCATACACAAACTCTTGTATAAGTTAGAGTTTATAATTGAAATTTTTTTAAGCTTGAAAGAAACTTAATGGGTACACCAACACCAAAATAACCTGTATCTACATAATTTGTAAGCAATAATGAAAACGAAATCATTTTTGCAAAAAACTCCAGTTGTGACATTAGTCATACTAAAAGGGTTTAACTATATAATTGCGTATTGTTATTTATAAATATAAATAATTAATAATGGTCATCTTCGCCAACAACTATTTGTATTCATACAATATAAAATGATAGTTACACAAAAGTTTTAATAATAATTTTGTAATAGAATACGACTAAATGACTAATTATTGCTCCTTATTTCAAATTCATATGAAAAACTTGTCACTATTAAGTTACACTAGACGAGTACCCGTGCATAGCAACGAGATTTTATAGCGACATATAGTTTATTGATAAAAAAAGTTTATAGGTTATAAACGAAAAATAATAAAAGTTTGAAGATTTGGGAATTTAACATAATGTTTTGAAACCCGGTTCGACCTGGGTGGTTCACCCGGTTGAACCGTTCCGGTCGGAAAATGGGTCGATTTAAACCGGGTCAACTTGCTAGGTTGGGTCGAAAACGGGGCAAATTAAACTGGGTCAACCCGTCCGGGTTTGAAGCGTCCCGGGTCAACCCGGTTTTTGTTTTAATTGGTTGTATTTAATTTGATAGATATGTTTTTAATTAGTTGTACAATGTGAATAAATCATTGTACTTTTAAGTAATGGATAATATTTTGAAACCCGGTTCGACCCGGGTGGTTCAACCAGTTGAACCGTTTCGGTCAAAAAATGGGTCGATTAAACCGGGTCAACTTGCTAGGTTGGGTCGAAAATGGGGTAAATTAAACTGGGTCAACCCGTCCGGGTTTGAAGCGTCCTAGGTCAACCCGGTTTTTGTTTTAATTGGTTGTATTTAATTTGATAGATATGTTTTTAATTAGGTGTACAATATGAATAAATCATTGTACTTTTAAGTAATGGATAATGTTTTGAAACCCGGTTCGACCCGGGTGGTTCAACCAGTTGAACCGTTTCGGTTAAAAAATGGGTCGATTTAAACCGGGTCAACTTGCTAGGCTGGGTCGAAAATGGGTCAAATTAAACCGGGTCAACCCACCGTGTTTGAAGCGTCCCGGGTCAACCCGGTTTGTGTTTTAATTGGTTATATTTAATTTGGTAGATATGTTTTTAATTAGTTGTACAATGTGAATAAATCATTGTACTTTTAAGTAATGGGGTGTTTTAATAAAAGTATTAAATGCATTTCAATATTTCCTTATATACATTTTCAACATTTCAACTTTTCACTTTTATTGACTTTTCCACTTTCACGTTTGACCATTTTTCCTTTATACTTTATAGATAGTAAAGATAATATAACTGTTATGGATATATATATATATATATATATATATATATATATATATATATATATATATATATATATATATATATATATAGTGTAAGGTTATTTTCAGAACCAAATAAATTGCGAGAACTGCGAGAACCACCTATTTACTACTAATAATACATGAGGTACATCATATTAATGCGAAATGGCATTTCTGAAAATATACCTAATTTAATTTGAAAAAAAGTTCAAATCAAGGGCAAAATAGGAATTTAATCATTCCATAAAAATAGCATCCCATAATCTTAAACCGTTTACCCCAAAACCTGACAACTCCCTCTCTCTCAATTTTGATATAGTTTCATCTCAAGAACCCTAGCCGCCATTCATAAACTCTTTCCCAATCCACACCCTTACATCAACTAATCATTATAGCGACACCCTTTACTAGAGCCTTGTTGACATAATCGCCGCCTCCCATTCTCTATGCATTCACGGTGGCCAAAATGATTAAATATACCACAAAATTGTTGTTGGTATCTATTTTTCTTTCTTTCACAATCATACACGCACCCTCTATGACAAAATAATTATGCACCAATTTCCAAATCCAACCCCACCACATCTTGACTCTTCTGATCTTATTTTATTTTTGAAATATTTTGTTCTTCAATTATATTCTGGATAAATGTTTAGATCAGTGCATGTTACCAATTTCCAAATCCAACCCCACCACATCTTGACTCTTCACATTATGCATGTTTATTCTTTTGTAGTGGAATCTTAGATGAAATGACTTTGTAAATGAGGGAAAAATAACAGGTTAGTACTGATCGAGTAGCAAATGAGGAAGAAGACATGATGGAAATTAATAGACTTCAGGTTTTTTCACTTTTTTTTTATGTATGTATGTGTGTATTTATCCAGAATAGAAAGACAAATAAAGGTTAGTACTAATCGAGTTGCATTTGCTCAGTTTCTCTTAAATGTATCGATCAACACTTGATATTGTGCATATGTGTTTTGGCTAAGAATGTACATGTGCAGTGTATTTATATATTTCGATGTACATAAATATTGTGAATATGTTATGCTAATTTTTATGATTAAAAATTCATTTACATCACTTGATATAGATTCAGTTTTGTTGCATTTGCTTTTAGAATATTTGTTAGTCAAATAATGCACATGTGTTTGCATCATGAACATGAGAAATTGAAACAAATGTACATGTATTTACGTAATGAAAATGACGAATGGACAACGAATGCACATATGTTTAAGTCATTGAACTTTTTGTATATATGCAAATTTCCAAGTTTATATTTATGTTTTTATTTGTTCTTGATTATGTACTAAACTATTAAATATTTGATGCCAATTTTCAGGTTTATCGTGAAGGCGAAGAATACAAATGCACCCGTATAAGCTGAATTATATAATAAAAGTTTACTCATGTAACATGTCGAATGATAATTGATGGTGGCAGGTTATTTGATGTGTGGCTGTTGGCACAAAATTGTATCAGTTAAGATGAGTGAGACGATAAAAACACATGTGCACAAAGATTAAAAACACATGTGTAATTCATGGGTTATTGAACCAAGCGAGGAATACATGTGCACGCCTAAAAGATGAACCAACTGTTAAAGACATTGTATCATGCACATGTGCATGCTTCATATATTTGTAATAAAACATATTTATGTAATATCTTTTAATAAAGTTTTGTTGTAGTATGAAAGTGCATAAATTTATTAATAAAAGTTTTGTTGTTTGTATACATATTTACGTTTTTAATATTTTTTAAAGATACACGTGCAAATACAAAACACTTTTGCATAAATGAAAAATAGAATTATCACATAATGCAAAACACATGTGCATATAATGTTTTTTTTAAATAGGTATAATGGAAAAAAAAAAAAAAAAAAAAAAAAAAAAAAAAAAAAAAAAAACCTGAATTCTCTGGGAACTAAAAAAACGTTTTTTGTTAAAAAAATTTAAAAAAATGTATTTTTACCATTATACCCTTTTGGAATATATAATAAAATTTAATATCTAAAAAAATTTGATTGGTTGATGCCGGTTCTCGCAGTTCTCGCAATTTATTTGGTTCTGAAAATAACCTCACCCTATATATATATATATATATATATATATATATATATATATATATATATATATATATATATATATATATATATATATATATATATATATATATATATATAATTACAAGAAAAAACAAATTACGTAAAGTCTTATAAAGTGGTAAATAAAAGAAATTCATAAAACTTGACACTAACTCGTATAGTATAACCATACTTATTAGCCAATTTGCACTCAAAGAAACAGATAGTAGTACTTATTATGATAGAAAGATGGAAGAGGAAAAACTGTCTTACCGCATTTTGATGTTCGAGTTGAAGTTCCAACGCTCTCTCAAGTCTGGTGACAATCTCACCAATATTTGGGCGCTGCGATCGTTCTTCGTTCAAGCAGGCATACGCTGTTTCCGCGAAAATGTTAAATGATTGAGAGTCCATTTGATTCCACATATCCCAATCAATTATTTCATGGAGTTTCTTCTCCCTATAATGGGTAACGGCCACCGAAGCTAAGTACTTATTATCTTGGTCGTCGTTGATTACTGCTTTCCTACCACACAGTAATTCAAACATTACTATCCCAAAGGAGTACATATCCGACTTGTGGCTTACACTCTTTGTCTCTATATATGTCGGGTCTGTATATCCCTCCCTATCCCAAACTTTATCAACATGGAATGAATGATACCTTTCAGATGCTTTAATCTTCATGGAAAGTCTAAATTCAGATAACTTGGGTTCCCAGTCATCATTTAATAGAACTGTCTCACTGTCAATATTTCGATGTATTACGCTAAAATCGTGTAGCTCATCATAATGAATACAACTCAACGCATGCACAATACCGACAGATATCTCCAATCTTCGCACCCAAGTCAACCGCTTCGAGTCACTTAAATAGTTTTCAAGACTTCCTTTGATATCACGCTTGGTAATGATGATTTTTTCACCATTTTCTTCACAAAACCCAACAAGAGAAACGAGATTCTTATGCTTGAGACTAGAAAGCATTAAAATCTCCAGCCAAAACTCTTCTTCTCCATCAAACCTTATTTCTTTATTTAACCACCGATCAGCACAGATATTAATCAAGTCTCCAGACCACAAGAGCTGTCCCATGTAATATTTTCCAAATTCAGTTCCTCCAATAAGATTTTCTTCATCAAAGTTGTTGGTAGCGGATAGTATACTTTCAAGAGGGATTTTTAAGTGAGCAAGGTCATCATGATTGAATGAAGACATCATGTATGTATCTGTTTGTTTATCTGAAAAAAAGGGTGTGGTGGGTTGTTACAAGAAAGAAGCCAAGGAGTGTTTGGGTGATATATAAAAATCTAATCGGTTTGTGTTTGTATATATTGAAGATGTGAATAAGTGTGTGGGTTACAAAATGATACGAATTGAAGGAGTACGTACTTGTTCACGAGATCTGAAAGAAGAAATACAGAGACTAGCTAGTGGTGGTGGACTGGTAGTCAATAGTGAATAACGAGTGAGGTAGGTGGTGGTGATATGAATGTGTTTGTAGATATGTGTGGTTGTGGATGAGTATCTATATATCTTTGCATATTACTATTATATTAATAAAGAAAGACTATATTGACTTCTGCATTTTCATAGAAACTTCCTTTATTTCTTATACTAGTTAATATGGAAATGGTAAAAAGAAATGCTTTTTAGTTAACATGTATACGTGTTACTCGTACTTTGGAAATAAAAAGTCACTAATACTTAGCAAATATATCAACATATTGACAAAATTTTATGAAAGAAGTTTATGACTTTATGGTATTCTTTGTTATACAAGTAAAATTGAAAGATAAATTAGAAAGAAAAAAAAATACAACATTCTTTTATATAAAGAATATGCATAAATGAGACATGTGATGTGAATTAAGAAAGGGGATAGCATGTGAAGTCAATAAATAAGTGAGGTACAAATATGCAATAAACGTGTTTACTGTGCAATAGTCTTATAGTCATATAGTAAAAAATGAGTGAGGTAGCTGGTAATCATATAAGGGGGTGCCAACATTGTCACACCTTCCTCAACATTAACTAAAATCAATCAATAAGATGGTCACAATACATTTCATGCCTAACCATGCCTCAACATGGATTTTAAGTGGCAATCTTGCCTTAACATGAAATCAAGCCCAACGTTCCAATATTAATTGATGGCCAACGTCCCTTTTTTCTTGGAAAAGATCTCACCGAATCGGTGAGACATACCGATTGTGGCACCGTTGTGGACATGCCGAATCGGTGGCAGCCCATCTTGCCGATCGGCAAGCTTTGCCGAAGTTGTTTTGCCGAAAGGTAGCCACTACCCTAAATGTGTTTACTGTGCAATGAAAGCAAGTAAACTTCCATCTCTGGCTGTATAAACGGTAAAAAGAAATTCGGTAACTTTGCGTATGTATTGCTTTCTAATTGAAACATCACTATTTTTTTTAAAAAGTCAGCAATATATTATCACAACAAAACAGAAACAACATAAACAAAAGCATCCAATTTTCATAATTGAGACGACTAAAGAAAGTGGTAGCCAAGAAAATAAAAAACCCATGAGGGCTTACAACAAAATGCATACAAAATAAAACTGAACGATAAATGACAAAAAAACTACAATGTTCTTTTAAATAATGCATATGAACAATCTCGAACACAACCAAAAAATATGCATAAATGAGATATGTGGTATGAACTATAAAAGAGGATAATGTGTGTTTTGGACAAAAGAGACAGGCAAAGCGAGTATAGTGGACAATAAAAGATAATGATAGGCTGTCTCTTCATTTTCAAATAAAGAGTGTAATTAATGGCGGAGCTAGAAAAAACTTTTTGGAAGGGCCGAAACAATTTTTTTTTTCCCGGAAGAACTTTAGATGGGAGGGCTGAGATAGAAAAAATAAAAGGTTAACACATAAAATCACGAAAAAAATACACTAACGGGTTTAGGCCTAGAAGCCGGGACCCTTCCCAGTCCCTTAATAGCTCCGCCCATGAGTGCAATAATCCATGGTTACTAGTTGCTTATGTCTAATTTTTTAGGGCTGCAACATGAAAAAAAATTGCATTTTAGAGATAAATGTAGATAAATAATTCCAAGTTGAAGAAGATAAAACTTGCAAGAAAAATAGTATTGAAAATACAAAGCATTTTACATATAAATGTCATTAAATAATCCAAAATTCTAGAAGATAAGAAAAAACACTTGGAGAAACTTGGTATTGAAAATATGAATATGATTTTATGAAGAAATGTTACATTCAAGTGAATTTTGCAAAAACGTTTTTACAAAATGATGTGGCATGAAAATTTTAACTTTGAACATTACCTCTCTTGTTTTGCCCAATATATGTAATAGTTACAATGACGCATCAGTTAGTGAAAATGTTTTTTTATTAAATTTATGTGTATAGAGCATTTCTCGAATCTACAAAGTAATTGCAATACAAGCCAAAGTACATACACTTAAGGTGTGTTTGATACTTTGGCATATGGGAATGATTATTGGAATGTTATTGGAATGATATAAACGTCTCGTACATTGACATGGGAATCAAATAGCGGTATAAAATCCCAATATATTGGTTTTTCGAAACCAAGCTAGGGATGTGGTTTTAGACCCATTCCTAGTCTTATTTACTCATCTCCATTTCCTTTTCCTTAAAAAACAGAAAGTACTACAATAATCATACCTTTTAGACACAACCCAAAGTCATGGCTAAAAGCCAAAAAGTCATGGCTATACATATTTATCACAATATAGTGTATAGTGTAGAATCAAGTATAATCAACATCAATCATTAATAACTTGACTTGTGTGAACATCACGTACGAAATGCAATAATTTCTCTATATCGAATAGTATAACACTAGTGCAAGTGTTGATCATTCAAGACAATTCAAGTAACCCTAACCTTTCGCAATGTCTTTCTATTCAATCGATTGTATTGACAACCCATATACAAGGTGACATCTGAAGACTATACATGAGGCCAACTAAAAAAGCAGGTATACACATCAAATAAATCTTGACGTGTCATTTATTCAATTTGGTCGATCTAATACTTAGTGGACTTTTAACCACGACTTTGGTCATGACTAAATGTGTTTCTTGACTAAAATCTTGATTATAGTTTCTTTTTCTTTTTTTTCTTTTTTTTTTCAAGTCACTAAATCTATTGATAGCAATGGACCTAAGACCAAAACTTAAACCATGTTTTTTCCTAGTAGTAAAGAAAAGATCATTTCTTATAAAGTGCAAAAGCAACATCACTAAAAAAAAGCAACTGACATACCACGAAAAACAAAAGAAACATTAAAAATATATATATACGAGAATCAAAAGGGACCCAATAAGATAACCACTAATTTCATATATTCACACGGCTCTTAATTGCCACAAATGGGTGCATTATAAAAGGAACTTTTGAGCGACGACTTTGTTGTCTAGTAAACTCCTTAAGTTATAGTGAAACTTACCTATATGATTTTTACATTATTACTCGATAACAAATTGAGTTCATGAATAAAAAACAATGTTAGTTGTGGATTAAATTGGAAGTTTTGATGGATGTGAAGCGCGATAGATGCAAGTATAGATTTTACAAGACCAAACACAAAATAACACATTGATATTATTAAGTGTTAAAGTGTTGGTTTGAATTTTGAGAGCAAAGTATTGACTAATAGTTTAATACACATAAACGAGGTAACATGTACACCCAAAAAAAGTAATATATTATAGTACAATTGTACAAATTCCATTTGAACAAGTGAGGATTCAGTATCCAGTGTTATTTTTCGATGTTGGTCTGGATTTTACTTGGCAACTTCAAGTAAATTTACAAATTAGTGTCATTGTCATTACGCGTTTCGATCGGTGTCATTGTCATTGTTACTTTAAGTAAATTTACTTGGCAATGTTGGTATCGATAGATGTCAATGTCATTACACGTTTTTTAAGTAAATTTATAAATCAAAATCAATTAGTATTAGAAAATCGTTTAAAAATGCAAGTAAAGGGCAACTTTGTACTTCTATACATATCCTACTTTGTAATAGACTAATAACATTCAACTTAGTATTCAAAACACTTCTTTAATTAGTTTCACAATGTCTGGTAAAGCTCCATCTTTTTCAGCTATCGTGAGGCCTGGCTCTTCTACTTCCTCCAATGTTAATACTCGTAACAATAAACCCGTATCGATGCAGTATAAGCTAAGCGACGGGCCTCCAAATATTTCGGATGCTGATCGACGTGCAAAGAATTCGAACGTTGACCCGACTGAAGATGCTAGAACCCCTGGATGATAAGCCGACTTCCATAGGGACTTTTGGTCGTGGTTACAGTAGCTAGTGTTGTATCTTTCTAATACTTGATAGTTATGATTGTGTTGTTGTGTTTGTATCTTCTATGTATGAAGTTTTTTATTGCAAGTTTATGATGTTTAAAATCTTATATGTACTTCGCGTCTATGATAAATAAGATTAGATCGATATTCATGGCTATCATTTAAGTTGACTTTAACATAACACATTGGAATATTGGATTATGCTTCACCCCGTCAGGTTGACTGTTTTTCATACTTTGACTGTTTTTACCCAAACTCGTTTTGACTGTGATGGCGTGATATTACATGTTTAAATTAGAGTTTACAAATTGAAGCTCATAGATAGATCTAAACCCAACAAAAAGTGGGAGTTGAATACCATATATGTAACAATGTCATATAGAAAGGTCTACATCACGGTATAAAAATGTTAGAGCAAAGGGAGTGATACCATGTTAACACTGGTTTTTTTTTTTTGCCACGTCAGCGTCACATAATTTCAACACCAAATAACATAACAAAAAAAAAAAAAAAAAAAAAAAAAAAAACCCGTAATCATAACACAAATAACACCACATTTTGGGACCCACTTAAAAAAATGGAAAAAAAAAACAAATAAATGGAAACGGCGTTGGGGTAACTTGGAACAAAACAAATGGGGGAGTGATAACTTGGAGCCAAGTTATGTTATAACTTTTTTTTTTAACGGTGGGTTAGTTGTTAGATGTTAGTTGTTAGTTGTTGGCTCGAGTTAGTGTCGCATCCTTGGGCAGAGATACCAACCGTGAGCCTCTCCTTAGGGGATAACCCCACTCCTATTCCCGATGCGCCTGATATCATTAGAGCTTGTGGTTCCCAAGTGAGGATTTCCCGGTCGGTCACCCAAACCGGTACTACTCTCACTTGGGCTCGCTTAACTACTTAAGCCTTTACCACTAGACCACAAGCCCCATGATAAGTTACAACGCAAGGCCAAAGCGAAACCACTCGGTATCATAACTTGGACATAACGGCGTTGATATTGTGCCATGTAGACCATAACGCCCCATTTATGTTATTACTCCCTACGCTCTTAAAACAATATCATAAAACTTTAAGAGCAAAGGGAGTGATACATTGTTAACACCGGGTTTTTTTTACCACATCAGTGCCACATCATTTCAACACCAAATAACATAACACCAATAAACACCCCGTAATCATAACACCAAATAACACCATATTTGAGGACCCACTTAAAAAAATTGAAAGAAACAAACAAATGGAAACGGTGTTGGGGTAACTTGGAACAAAACAAATGGGGGAGTGATGACTTTTAGCCAAGTTATGTTATAACTTGTGTTGCTAGCTACAACAACGTAAGTTATAACGCAAGGCCAATGCGAAACGACTCGGTATCATAACTTGGACATAACGGCGTTGATATTGTGCCATGTAGACCATAATGCCCCATTTACGTTATTATCCCTAAGCTCTAATACTATAAAGAGTATATCACAACCCTTGCCTCATGTATCATGTAGGGTAGTAGTAGCCAAGGGGACTCAAACGAAGTCTTTAAACGGTCTTCTTTTTCTCTTTTCTTTTTCTCTTTTTTTCTTTTTTTTTTAATGCCAAAAGTCGTTTATACAAAATTTACTTCTTTTTGCCGTAACAACTTTCACCTAAATGGTTAATATTATTTGTACACCATATAAGCATCAGGGAATTGAAAGAGTTTAGATTTGTAATATAGGTAAATATATCAATCGGTGTAGCATTTGTACGTGTATAATTTCTCTCCAACTCTTGGCTCCAAAATTAAATTTAGAGTAATTACATAAATGGTCCCTTTGATTTGTCAGGTTTTATGGATTCAGTCTATTTTTCATTTTCGTTACGGGTCCAATCACTATTTTCGTTACGGGTCCAATCACTGTGGTTTTGACCCATCATGGATCCAGTCCAAAACCACTCGTAATGAAGATGAAAAATGGATCGAATCCATAACATCCGACAACCCACAAGGACCATTTATGTAGCATTTTGGATTGGATCCGTGATGGGTCAAAACCACAGTAAAAATGAATTGAATACGTAAAATCCGGCAAACCACAGGGACCATTTATGTTGTTAACTCTTAAATTTATGTCGTTAATATTCGAATAATTATGACTTAAAGTACTTTCAAGGTTCAGTCAACTACTTTTTGTTTTTTATCATCAAGTAATTTTAAATTTCAATGTTATATGGTAAACTAAATATACCTTCAAACAATCAAAGTTACTTTAAGTGGTAAAATAGCTTGATTTACAATGTATAAAAATAATCATCAAAGAGTCTCTTTGTCATTTTAACACTTAATAGTTGGAAAATGACTATCTTGTATTCTACTTTATTTAATTTAATTTAACTTATATACATTTATGTAAAATTTATGAATATTAACTTACTATTCAAAAAAATTATGAATAACAACTTACCATTCATAGAAATTTTAAAATACTCCCTAAAATTATAAAATGTTTTCACAAAATCCTTTAACGTATAAAAAAGTTTAGCAATTTTAAAAATACCCCCTTAAACTGTAAAACGTTTTCGTAAAATCTCCTAGCGTATTAACATTTTCGTAAAACCCTAAAATCTATAAATATTTGGGCTAATTAATTCTTCATATATCTTACTTGTCACTTTTTCTAATTTCATAAAATCACTTTTTTGTCCTTTACTAACCAAAGTGCTTATCACTTTAAAATGTTCTTTTTACTATAATATATACACTTTTATCCAAACACTCAAATTTGCTTACCAACTCAAATGGGCCAATTTGAGAAACATTTTACTCATAACATGTCAAACGGGTAATGAGGGTGGTTGGGCTTATAACTAATATGTTTAGGTTAAGCATGCTTTGAATAGTCTCTTCATATTGTTTCTCGGAAATGAGTATATGACTTTATTTACTGTGTGCTTAAAATTTCCCAATAGATACATACATATGCTGCTCAGTTTATAACCTAACCATTTCCCCATTACGATAAGCTCCACACTTTTGTAAGGACATAGCTAAACATTATCAAGTAGATGGTCCTGGAGGTGGAGATGAAGGCGTAATAGATGAAATTGAAATAAACCTATGTTTGGAAGCTAAAGACTTGCACGGTCTTAATACATACCTTATTAAAACTCGTTCACCTTAATTATATTTGTTTAAAAAACTGTGTTTATAAAAATGATGAGTTTTATTTTAGAAACATTGTTAATTACAAAACCCATAGGATTATTGTTAGCTAATCCTACTAAATCGCATGACAATAATAATTATCACGTCACTCAATTTTTATTACTCCGACTTTCTCGATACTTATTAGCTTAATGTTTTGTATAACGTGGCAAAACAACTCACTAGTCATTTTATCCGCTATAGTAAGTCCATTATACAGCAATGATAACGAACTAGAGTGAGGATCAAATAAGAAATAAAAGTAAAATAAGAAGAATGAGAAATAATCATAGTCGCACATT